>WNWU01000139.1:281119-291209 GCA_012654045.1 Ptyas mucosa
TAATAATAATAATAATAATAATAATAATAATAATAATAATAATAATAGTACAGCCGTACAACACGAGTGAATATGTTTAGACTAGTTCAGATGCCCGCATGCATTGGCTCTCTGTCATCTTTCTGCACCCAACTTGATCTCATTTTGAGACCTAGAGAAAAGCAGCCATTTCTTTTTCTCCTTCTCCTTCTACCAAGCTATGGTTCCCGTCTTCATTTCTTTTGCTGCCTGTCCTCAGCCAACCTCTTTATTGGCTTCCTGCTTCAACTGTGGCAGGAAACAGAAATCAGAGATGTTTCTGGTTTAAGATTAATTTTGCAGAGAGAGAATGAAGGCGGGGGGGGGGAGAGGGGAGGCAGAAAAATGGCAGTTTGGTGTACTCTGGTTTCATTCTGAGGAATTCTCCCTCAAGAGCTGCACATGTTCATCCCCGTACATTGGCATTTTTGGGGGGACGACGACACATAGAATATCGTAAGGAACATATATGTGTGTGTGTGTGTGTGTGTGAGGAACAAACAGTTTTGATGCTGCCTTATATCAGGGGATATATAGGAAACGAGATGTTAGTCGGTGATGGAGATCTAGGGAAAGAAGCAGATATAGGTTCGTGGCATTTGGGAGAGAGAACGATATGCTCACGAGGAAACTTGATTTGATCTGGGGAAAATCCATTGCGCGTCCAACGGCAACCAAATCTGGGATCTGCAGCTTGAAGATGGCTAAAAAATGACATGCTGAAAATGCAGGTGAGATTTCTTTCTCTGAATCAGGCCTGTTTATTTATTTTGATTTATTTCAAAAGCGATAATCCGTAAAACGTGTGTTGTGCTTTGCATCTTCGTAAGAACTGCTGTGTTGATATAGATATGTTGTGATATTTGGGGAAGTGTTGTTCTTTTGGTCTGTTTTCATTTTTCCCTTTTTTAAATTGAGATTTTTCTCCGTTGGGAGGGGGGAGGGAAACAAATCACTTCTGCATTAGATTTAGTTTCCAAAATGATGCTTCAGAATGGACAGGGATTAACATAAGCACTGACTATTTAAAATAGCCATGTCTTTTCGGGGGAGAGTGGGGGCAGCTGCAGAGAATAAACTGTGATCATTTTGAAATCCAATCAGAAAAATGTGGTACAGTTGTAAAAATAAATGGACTGTATATTGAAACGCCTTGTTGGACCGTTTTAATCCAAGACAAACTCTTTCGTGGCGCTTCGAAGCGAAATTTGAGCCTTCGCTAAGAGGGAGAATCAAGATCAGGCGACAAGTTAGTACCGCTTTATAATGCCTTGGTAAGGCCACACTTGGAATATTGCATCCAATTTTGATTGCCACTCTATAACAAAAGATGTTGAGACTCTAGAAAGAGTGCAGAGAAAAGCAACAAAGATGATTAGCGGAATGGAGGCTAAAAAAATATGAAGAATGGTTGCAGGAACTGGGTATGTCTAGTTTAGTGAAAAGAAGGACTAGGGGTGACATGATAGCAGTGTTCCAATATCTCAGGGGCTGCCACAAAGAAGAGGGGGTCTACCTATTCTCCAAAGCATCTGAAGGCAGGACAAGAAGCAAAGGATGGAAACTAAACAAGGAGAGAACCAACCTAGAACTAAGGAGAAATTTCCTGATAGTTAGAACAATTAATCAGTAGATCAACTTGCCTCCAGAAGTTGTAAATGCTCCATTGCTGGAGGTTTTTAAGAAGAGATTGGACAACTATTTGTCTGAAATGGTATACGGTCTCCTGTTTGAGCAGGGGATTGGACTAGAAGACCTCTAAGGACTCTTCCAACTCTGTTATTCTGTTGTTCTGTTATTCAAGCATTTCTTTGTTGTCCTTTTTGCTTCACACTTTTGGCGTGGTGGAAGATTTTGTACGAAGGTGCATAACAGTGCTGTTCCCAGTGTCCACAGCAATTCAGTTGCGTACAAAAACCTTCACTGCAATTCCCACCCACCCCCGCCAAAGATTTTATTTTGGCCAGGAAAGATCTGGAGGTATTCGAATGCTTTGACTTTTTTTTTTAAAAAAAGCAAACTATTTATAACCATTATGCAAATGCTGATAAAAATGTATTGGGTAGCATATGGTCTCTGCTGATGAACGTTGTATAAGAAGTGAAAAGAAGTACAGTAGTGGCCAAAATTGTAGAAACCTTTTGGGAAAAGTGTATTTTTGAGGTTGGATGGTTAATAACTTTTTTTTTTGAGTTTCAAGATAATAATATTCCACTGCTGGAATGGCCTGGGAATAGCCCAGACCTTAACCCAATTGAAAATCTATGGAGCCCACTAAAGGAACTTGTTAGTCAGAAGCGACCCAGCAATAAAACCCAGTTAACAGAAGCAATCATTCAATCTTGGTTTCACATTAGAACAGCTGCAGAACTAAAAGACTTGGTTCACTCCATGGGAAGATGTTGTAAGGCCGTAATTCATGCTAAAGGTTACCCAACCAAGGATTAACTGACATGGTGATAAATTTTGTATATCTCGGTTTTTTTCTACGTGTTTCACTTTTCTTCTTTATACTGTAACTGCTATTCTAATAGCAAATCCTTCATCAAAGTTGTTGCGTAACATTCTTGATTAAATTATCTTTCCATTGATATATAATTTTATGGTATTACTCCCCTCCCCCCCAAAAAAAGTGGTGTTATTAGCTAGTTTTAAAAAATACACTTTTCCCAAATTTTGGGCACTACTGTATGTATGAGTATGCTTTTTTAAAAAAATATGGAACAGAGAGTTGATTATATCAGCAAATGCATGGTAATAGAGTACTTTTGGAAATGTGTGCTATAAAACAAGAACAAGCAAACTAAAAAGGCATGAGTGCTAAATGAATGTGGATGGAATACAAACATAAGCAACAAGAATAAAAAAAAGTCTGGTTTTTTTTTCATATATGTTTTATTTGTAGTTTTCCTTTAACACCATACATATTTTGTGGACAGTGTATTGACCGGGTCAATATCCTTCTTTACAAAATGCTAACGGTAATAATACCATTAAGTATACATACTCCTAACTTTCCACCTTCAGCAATACCATTCTCTCTTTGTGATTCTTTATCACTTTTTTTCATAAATCCATTTAAACATCAGTAATATTTCTTTATACAGTATGTTTGTTGTCCCCTGCTGAATCTTTTTTAATATTTTAATATTTTAAGAATTACTCAATTCCATCATAATTCCAATATCCCAAATATCTAGAAACACTAATAAAGCTGATTATTAACAAAATTTAATCAGTTCCGGGATTATATCTCAAAATTTCTAGTGCCTAAAAATTATGGTTTCCAATAAAGTTTTTACACTCTGTTAATAACTATGATTCGATTAGCTTGCCTAATCCTAGACTTTCAACTTCTAACCTTAATTTGCTTATGATTATAATAAATTCTATTATCTACCGATATGTATACTATTTTCCACTTTGTGGTTTCTACTTTTTATCTTTTATTTCTATCCGTCATCTCTTACCCTTTTTGAAGTTCCACCATTTATTGACATTTCTTTCTTTCTCTTGGAATCTTATATCTCTTTCTAGCATTTTTATACCCACTAAATATTCCCTTTGGCTTAACCCTTGTCTCCTTCTGCTGCATCCTTTGAGCACCCACCCATAGTCCTTTCTCTTTTTTGGAGGAGATTTTTCTAGAATAAAAGAAGTTTGTTGAAGTGGTTTGGTTTTCTAGACAACAAAGGTGATTATCTATACTGCAACCAGGTCGGTAAGCAAATCCCACAAGAAATATCACGGTTTCCATCCATTGAACTGGCACCATAATTTTACCTTTCCAATGTTGTGAGTCTATGTTGGAATATATTGTTTGGTGTGAGACGTGTAAACTCAGAAGGGACAACATGGTGTAATGGTTAAACTGGAATCAGGTAAACTCAGGTTCAGTCTTTATCCTCAGCCATGGAAATTTTCCAGGTGACTTAGCAAGTCACTGGGATATAATGGGAAAACTAGAAGAAACAGCTTTGTATGCCCTCTTGAGTTTGCAAGAAAGATGAGATAAAAATATAAGGATAATATGAGGAGTAGTACTAATAGGTAACAGGTAACAGAGTTGGAGACCTGTAGTAGGGATTCGAATCGCCAAACTGCCGACCTTTCTGATGGACAAGCTCAGTGTCTTAGCCACTGAGCCACCTAGTCAGGGAGTAGTAGTAGTTGTAGTAATAGTAATGCAATAGTGTAATGTTACTATTAAAATGATACATTGTGGTGCCCGCAGGAATACAATTCTGACATTAAAGTGTTCATTATCATACATTCATTGATAATAATATCCAGATTTCTATTTCAATATTTTCCAGGAATAGATGTAGGGTTCTAGAACTGGTCTCTTATTGGATGGAATCCAGGACAGAAGTCAAACTTATATATAACACAATGTTTCTCCAATTTGGGAATTCTAAAACACGTGGACTTCAATTCCCAGAATTCCCTATTTAGCTTGCTGGCTGGGGAATTCTGGGAGTTGGAAGTCCTAAAGTGCTGTAACGCATTTCTATCAAAAGCTGAATTGATATTTTTCTGAAGTGGACATTTCTGGAATGTTCCAAACACGGACTAAAACACTGGCCTTCCCTCATGCCTCATCAGTGGATTTATGGCCAGATAAATGTTTTTTTACAAAAAAACCTGTGTACCTAATTTAGCATTTGAGGCAGTTCTATTTATTCATCTAGCTATATTCCTTCAAAGGCCACCTTTGAGTGCCCTACAATTCTCTTACATGACAGCAGGACTAAAACAAGAATAATGGGACACAAATAAAATCACAAAACCTTAACAAAAAGTTAGCAACCACAACAAAACCCAGGAACAAGTGCTATCAATGATAATCGGTATCATTTCTAGAACTGGGAATTATAACACAAGGACAGTTTTTCCCCGAATGCCATCACTTTGCTATACAAATAATTCCCTCAACACAGTCAAACTATTTACTAAGTCTGCACTACTATTAATCTTCTCATCGTTCCCATCACCCATCTCCTTCCACTTATGACTGTATGACTGTAATTTTGTTACTTGTATCCTTATAATTTATATTGCTATTGTTTCCTGATTGCTTATTTGTACCCTATGACTATCATTAAGTGTTGTATCTTATGATTCTTGATGAACGTATCTTTTATGTACACCGAGAGCATATGGACCAAGACAAATTCCTTGTGTGTCAATTCACACTTAGCCAATAAAAATATTCTATTCTATTCTATTCTATTCTATTCTAGTCTAGTCTAGTCTAGTCTAGTCTAGTCTAGTCTAGTCTAGTCTAGTCTAGTCTAGTCTAGTCTAATCTAGTCTAATTCAACAGGTTTAGACCTATTGAAATACAAAAAAACCTTTCCTTTCCTAAAACCTTATCACTTTTCTTAATTGCAGGAGGGTTGGACCTAATAATACGCCATTATTTAATCAAGTTTTTGGCACAGTGAATATCACTGTGGATGCTACTCCAGGAAGCACTGTGATATATGGCTTGACATAAATTAACTCTAGCTTCCTATAGTATCGTACAAGTAAGGAATATCTTGATAAAACAACGACAAGTTTTATCGTCATTGTTTCATCGTTGGCAGTTCCGCCTATCTCCGAGTAGTAATGTAGAAGAGAGGTTTTGCAGGGAATAACAAGACACCAGAAAAACAGAGTTGGAAGGGACCTTGGAGGTCTTCTAGTCCAACCCTCTGCTCAGGCAGGAAACTCTATACCATTTCAGTCAAATGGCTGTCCAATCTCTTCTTAAAAACCTCTAGTGTTGGAGCACCGCCAACTTCTGGAGGCACGCAGTTCCACTGGTTAATTGTTCTCACTGTCAGGAAATTCCTCTTTAATTCTAGGTTGCTTCTCTCCTTGATTAGTTTCCATCCTTTGCTTCTTGTCCTGTTTTCAAGTGCTTTGGATAATAGTTTGACTCCCTCTTCTTTATGGCAGCCTCTGAGATATTGGGACACTGCTATCAAGTCTCCCCTACTCCTTCTTTTCATTAAAGTAGACATACCCAATTCCCGCAACTGTCCTTCATATGTTTTAGGCTCCAATCCCATAATCCCATAATCCTGTAATCATCTACTGTTCCACCATGGCCTTTTTTCATCTAAGGGAATCCTTTTTTCTTCTTCTTTTTTTTGACACAGAGCTGATAGAAGCCTATAACACAGTGTTTGTCCATCTTCATAACTCTAAAATATGTGGACTTCAACTCCCAGAATTCCTCCCAACTAGCATGTTGGTTGAGGAATTCTGGGAATTGAAGTCCACAAGTCTTAAAGTGCTATAACATAACTCTATCAAAAATTCAATTATATTTTTGAAGTGAGCATTTCTGGGATATTTCAAACATGGACTGAAAAACCGGCCTCCGATCATGTCTCATCAGTGAATGCATGGCCAAATATTTGTCTGAAATGGTATTCCTGCCTAAGCAGGGGGTTGGACTAGAAGACCTCCAAGGTCCCTTCCAACTCTGTCTATTCTATTCTATTCTATTCTGTTCTGTTCTGTTCCGTTCCGTTCCGTTCCGTTCTATTCTATTCTGGGTTTTTTTTCCTCTGAAAGATTTTCAACACTGAATTGACCATTTGATGCATATTTATTTGTTTATCTATCAAGGCTGAGATATGTTCCTCTGAAGGGCCAACTTGGTGTGGCTTGAGCTCTCTTATATGATAGCATAGCTATCACAAAACCTTAACAAAAAAAGATAGTAACCTAAACAAAACACAGGAAGAAGTGCACGATAATCAATGATCACCAATAACGTTTCTACAACTGGTAACCATAAATCAACTGGTTTAGACCTGTTGAAATAACAGTTCTATTGCTGTTCTTGATTGAAGATGGGTTGAACCTAATCATGATTCGTTATCTAACCAGGTTTTTGGCAGAGCGAACATCACTCTGGTTGTTATAGCTGTAGGCAGGGTGATATATGGCTTGACAAAATTTGTAGGGTTTACGGAGATATGTTTTGAGCAAGACAAATTGTGAACTTCATTCTTTTGAATATCGTGCTAGGCATGAGAGAAACTTGATGGTCTTCCCATACCATGAATGTGACGTCTCTTCTTCCAGTGTGACTTTCCTTCACCTAAAACATTTGTTCTCTTTAGGCTTCTGTGGTTGACGTTATACTGAGAACCACTCTGCAGATGTGAGGAAAATAATGATAATAATGTGCGATACTTTCAAAATCTCATTATAACCAGCAACATTAGCCTAATTGTAGAAACACAGGGAGGAGTTTTTGGAATATTTGGATACACGCATACAACAGCAATCTCATAAACTAACCAGTTGGTTCAAACTGGAGTTGTTACTAAGACAGAGAAAGATCGGAAAAATGAAACTTGTGTTTCCCAGAGATTTATTTAATTGGCATGGCCTGGTCTAGTCTGGATCACAAAGTTTTCATATTAAAAAAAAAAAAAGGGATACATAATATGCCAAATTTCACTTTAAATTCCTTGTTTCGTCCTACTTTTAGACTTCACCTTTTATGCCTGTATCTTGAAGCTGTGTATTTGAGAACAAAGGAGCACACATGGATTATAGAATTTAACTGCTGCTCCAGTGGCTTTTCTAAATGAAATTCTTAAACTTCTCCTTGTTCATCATTTTAATCTTATTAATCCTAATATTTAGCAATATCAGATGCCCTGTTTTCATTTGAGGGGCTTTTGATGGAGCAGTTTTCACCAGGATAACTCCAATTCCTCTCATGCAAGGACTTGATAAGTTGAATATTTGGTTCTAACTATAGGTAGAACCATAGACAAAATGTTTGGTAAGAAACAGTGACTCAGTGGCCATTCTGTTTGCTGAATTTCCTTTAATATTCCATGCACTGACATTAACATTACCAAAGAAGTGGGCAGAATTCGTTAATGTGCTTGGAAAAAAAAACAGAACACAAAATCATAGAATTGGAAGAGGCCTTGAAGGTCTTCTAGTCCAACCCCATGGACAAGCAGGAGACCCTATGCCAGTGATGGCTAAACTTTTTGCCATTGTGTGCCAAAAGCGGGGGGGAGAGTGGGGGGGTCATGGGAGCATGTGACCACATCCATAATTCAATGCACCCCACCCTCCCGCGCATGTGCACGTGACCCCCCCCGTTTCCCCCTACTTTTGGCATGCAATGGCACGATGGGCCCAGTAGGCCCATTTTTCCCCCTCCCCAGGCTCCAGAGGCTTTCTAGGAGCCTGGGGAGGGCAAAAACAGCCTTCCCAATCAACTCCGGAGGCCTTCCAGAGGCCGGAAACAGCCAGTTTCCTGACTTCTGGTGGGACCGGAAGGCCTGAAAATCAGTTGGCTGGTGCGTGTATGTGGGCTGGAGCTGAGCTAGGGCAACACTCGCATGCCCATCAATATGGCTCCGCATGCCACCTGTGGCACCCGTGCCATAGGTTCGCCATCACGGCCTTATACCATGTCAGATGGCTGTCCAATCTTTTCTTAAAAACCTCCAATGTTGGAGCATTCACAACTTCTGGAGGCAAGCTGTCCCACCGGTTACTTTTTCTCACTGTTAGGAAGTTTCTCCTTAGTTCTAGGTTGCTTCTCTCCTTGATTCGTTTCCATCCATCGCTTCTTGTCTTGCCTTCTGGTGCTTTGGAAAATAGGTTTCGCTATGTTTTCTCCCACCATTCAAGACAAAACATAACTTGTAAGATGTTATATGTTGCCAACAGGATTAGGGTTAGAAAACTCTATTGTCTGCATTTGAATGTGCTGACGATGCACCACATTGATGGAAGAAGCATCTTTAGCATCAACAATGTTATCTTGTCCCATCATCTAGTGACCGACAGAACTTTTTGATAGAGCGTCTATCACTGTGAGCCCCAGCCGCTACTGTACACCATAATATACCATTGGACAAAATCTGGATAGAGTCCTGCTCAAAATTATGACTTTTGCCTGTCACATTGGAGTCCCAACATATTTGCCAGTTTTGCCTTTGATAATGTGGTAATGAGAGTAAACTCTTCGTACAGGAAAGGTGTCTTCTGACTTTGAATGTGGTGATGATGTACTTATATTGGTGGAAGAAGTACATTTATAGCCAAAGTAACATTATTTAGTCCCATTGTCCAGGGACTGGCTGAGAAAGTTTTTAATAGAGTATCCACCATTGTGAGTTCCAGCTGCTATGTAACACCGTGATATATCATTGGACAAGAACAGGATGCAGTTCTGCTCAAAATGTTGACTTTTGCCCATTGCATTGGAATCTTTTATGCAAAGACTGTGTATTATATTGGTGGAAGAAGTAAATTTACCGAAAACTATTTTCTTCATTTTCAGCAAAGGTCTCTTCTGTATTTGAATGTGATGACAGTGTACTACAGTGGTTCTCAACATTTTTCTTTACCACAGAACCCCTTTAAATACCGTTTGTGGCCACGGACAATGACCTTGGACCCCAAGGTTTAAATCATAACATTTTTAAAGCCTTTGTAGATCCCCTTTGATGACATTGTAGCCCCGTAGGGGTCCACGGACCACAACTTGAGAACCACTGGTGTACTATATTGATGAAAGAAGTATCTTCAGCAATAACAGTGCCCCATTATCCAGTGACAGACTGAGAAGGTTTTTGATAGAGCATGCATCGTATTACCTAACCAGGCTTTTGACAGAGTAAACATCACTGTGGTAGTTAGCTCCATATGCACTGTGCTATACGGCTTGACAAAATATGGTGGGTTCATGGAGATATGGTTTGACCAAGACATGCTACTAATAGGCAAAACTTGTTTGCTTCATTGCTCTCTTCTCCCTTTGAATGTGATGGATTGAGGGAAAAAGTATCTATAGCAAAAACAGTGTAATTTAGTCCCATTGTCCAGTGATTGATTGAGAAAATTTTTGATAGAGCATGCATCGCTATGAGCTGTTCCACTAAAGTACACTGTGATGCCTCACTGGACAATATTTGGATGTAGTTCTGCTCAAACCTTTGATATTTGAGAATAGAATAGAATAGAATAGAATAGAATAGAATAGAATAGAATAGAATAGAATAGAATAGAATAGAATAGAATAGAATAGAAT
>WNWU01000139.1:345600-369955 GCA_012654045.1 Ptyas mucosa
ATAGAATAGAATAGAATAGAATAGAATAGAATAGAATAGAATAGAATTCTTTATTGGCCAAGCGTGATTGGACACACAAGGAATTTGTCTTTGGTGCATATGCTCTCAGCGTACATAAAGAAAAAAAATATATATTTGTCAAGAATCATAAGATACAACACTTAGTGATAGTCATAGAATACTAATAAGCAATCAAATCATACTAGGAAACAATAAAAACGATGTAAGTTGTAAAGATACAAGCAACATGGATATAGCCATAAGTGGGAAGAGACAGATACTAGTAAGGATGAGAAGAAGAATAGTAATACAGTCTTAGTAGTTAATTTGACAGTGTTGAGGGAATTATTTGTTTAGCAGAGTGATGGCGTTCTGGAAAAAAAACTGTTCTTGTGTCTAGTTGTTTTGGTGTGTAGTGCTCTATAGTGTCATTTTGAGGGTAGGAGTTGAAACAGTTTATGTCTAGGATGTGAGGGGTCTACAAATATTTTCACAGCCCTCTTCTTGACTCGTGCAGTATACAGGTCCTCAGTGAAAAGCAGGTTGGTAGCCATTGTTTTTTCTGCAGTTCTAATTATCCTCTGAAGTCTGTGTCTGTTTTCTTGGGTTGCAGAACCAAACCAAAAAGGGGTTTTTAAAAGTGGACACAGATGTAAATTAAATGCAGCATGCAAAAATTAATCTATTGGACATACTAGAAGCAAAAAATCACATTAAAAAGCAGTAAATGGTTGCATCTGAAATGCGATGCTTATCAATTTAGGCGAATGTAGGGGGTTTTTTTTGAGTTCCATTATAGAAACCCACAGGAGTGGCTTGATATTAAATTGAAATTGAAAAAATTGAATTGAATTGAATTGAAATTGAAAAAATGGAAATATAAGGTGAGAATGACCTTAGAAGACAGGAGAAAAAGCTGTACATTAGACAACAGTCATACAAGAGATATATCTCCAAAGCACCTGAAGGCAGGACAAGAAGCAACGGATGGAAACGAATTGAGGACAGGACCAAGCTAGAACTGAGGAGAAATTTCCTGGCAGTTAGAACAATTCATCAGTGGAACGACTTGCCTCCAGAGGTTGTAGGTGCTCCAACAACTGGAGGTTTGAAAGAAGAGATTGGACAACCGTTCGTTTGAGATGGTAAAGGGTTTCCAGCTTGAGCAGGAGGTTGGACTAGAAGACCTCCCAGGTCCCTTCCAACTCTGTTATTCAGAGCCTGTAGTACAGTGGTTTAAAGCACCCTGTTATTAACATCTATTAACATCTGCTGCTTGCAATTACTGCAAGTTCGAATCCCACCAGGCTCAAGGTTGACTCAGCCTTCCATCCTTTCTAAGGTGGGTAAAATGAGGACCCAGATTGTGGGGGCAATAAGCTGACTTTGTATAAATATACAAAAGTATGAAGGCTATTGCTTAACACACTGTAAGCCGCCCTGAGTCTCCGGAGAAGGGCGGCATATAAATCAAATAAAAATAAAATAAAATAAATAAATAAAATAAAAAATTCTATTATTAAATACCACAAAGGGAAAAGGTATCAGGTATGCTTCCTTCAAAGTCCAGGAAAGAATGACCCAAACTCCATTGTTTATAGAGAAAGGTACTTTTACTAGAAAATGAAGTGATCGCAACCAAGGAAAAGCAGAATCAGAGGCGAAAGCGCAAAAATTACAGATAGGAAGCATCCCCTCCCACTGTCCAACGTAAATCATCCAATCCAAGGGTCTCCCAGGGGTCAGGTGGAAGGACGTCCGGCGGTGTCATCAATCAGGAATGCCGTGGCCGTTGACCCGATAGCAGCTTCAAAGAGGCAGCACTATATCTGAGGAATCCCTTTCGTTTCTCAGTCCAGCGCACTTGTAACTCAAAGCTAGCTCCCCCACTCCCGTTATCATGGCAGCCAAAGCAGCAAAAGATGGAGGCTGACATTAGAAGGTGTGGGAATCATCTTATAAGGGGACCCTACACCCTGTTTTGTGTTAAGTAAAAGTAAAGGAGGAGATATTTGCTTTCAAAACTTGCAGGATTCTGCTCACGTAACCTTACAATGAATGGGTAGTACTCATAGTTTCTGCTTTTTATCTGAATCAGAATAGAGTTGGAAGGGACCTTGGAGGTCTTCTAATCCAGCCCCCTGCTCAAGCAGGAGACCCTATACCATTTCAGACAAGTGACTGTCCAGTCTCTTCTTAACAACCTCCAGGGATGAATCACCTACAACTTCTGAAGGTCAGCTGGTCAACTGATTAATTTTTCTAACTGTCAGGAAATTCCTCCTTAGTTCTACGTGGCTTCTCCCCTTGATGAGTTTCCATCCGTTGCTTCTTGTCCTGCCCTCTTAATGCTTTGGAGAATAAGTTGACCCCCTCCTCTTTGGGGCAGCCTCTCAAATACTGGAAGACGGCTATCATGTCACCCCTAATTCTTCTTCTTCTTCAAACCCAGCAACCGTTCTTCAGATGTTTTAGTCTCCAGGCCTTTAGTCATCTGAGTTGTTCTTCTTTGCACTTTTTTTTTGCAAAGTTTCAACATCTTTTTTTGTTTTTTTTTGTAACGCGGTGAGTAAAACTGGACGCAGGAGTCCAGGTGTAGCTTTACGAAGGCTTTACAAAGCAGTAGAGGGCTCCCCCCAAAGGCTGACATCGATCTTGCAAATCGTCTGCTCTGATTATTGATTTTTTTCAAAAAAATTTTTTATTTATTTTATTTTATTTCGAATGTTTATACCGCCCTTCTCCCTAGGGACTCAGGGCGGTGTACAGCCAAGTAAAAACACACAATATAAACATTAAGAACAGTTAAAAGGAATATCTCAATAGGCCCAAAATTTAAAAGAACAAACCAATTTAAATTCACTTAAAAGAATTCATTAAGCCAGCCCGCCTTGTTGGAAGAGAAAAGTTTTAAGGGCACGGCGGATGGCACGGAGGTCTTGGATTCTATGATCTGATGAACATAGCAATTTCATACATTAACGTTTGAAAACCTGACTAGGTGGCTCAGTGGCTAAGATTATGCTATGATTATTTACTGATGTGTAAATAATCCTTTTCCCCCCGCCTTTTTTCTTCTGTGGGCTCTGTACGCTGTTTGATTTACCTCACGATCTTCTTGTGTTCCCGGCTATCTTGTCTGCTATGGATATAACTGAACCCCATATTTATCTATATCTAACTGTAACTTTGTGTCAATGCCTCCCAATTCATTTGGACAGCCTGACTAGGTGGCTCAGTGGCTGAGACACTGAGCTTGTCGATCAGAAAGGTCAGCAGTTTGGCGGTTCGAATCCCTAGCATAGGCCTCTTGCGTGAGTAGGGGGTTGGGCTAGATGACCTCCCAGGTCCCTTCCAACTCTGTTACTGAAATGGCCCTCGATTATTTAGAGTAGGTGATATCATTTGCCATGGTCACCTCATTTCTTGTAGAAAAGGTTATGAGCCAGACTAAGTTGAAATATTTTTTTGGTCCTATCAACGCCGACGTGAAAACTAAGCCGTTGGTACATTCTTAAGGCAGCTCATGGCAGGTAGACCATGAGTTCAAATCCTGCCTTAGCCACAAAAGCCAGCTGGGCCAGTCATTCTCTCTCAGAGCTGAATCACCTCACAGGATTGTTGTGTTGCTGTGGGGAAAATAGGAGAAACAGAGGTGGTATTCAGCCGGTTCGCATCAGTTTCGCATCAGCGAACTGGTAGCGGCGATCGTGAGTGGGCCCGCTCATCTCGGCATTATGTCGTCCTATTTAGCCACGTTTTTGAGGTCGGGCACATGCGTGGGAGGCAGTTGCATGAGCAAAGTGCATGTATGAAAGGCATGCGTGAGTGCAAGGCAAGCCGGTGGTAGCAATACGTGCAACCAATCTCTGAGGAGAATTATGTTTTGGATATATTTGCTGTCTTGAGTTATTTGTAAACATAAAGACAGAATACAAACAAATTAAAAAATATATATTGGAGATTATAAAAGGTTGGTGAGCAATGGAAGGAGGCTAATATCCTTATCTTTTCACTCAGTTATGAAGCTAACAAGAATTTGGGATTATCAGAAACTATTTATGAAGATTGTCGGTCATCCAGGTCATGGTTGTCCCAAATCTGCTTTTATTTTCCCCTTCCAAAACGCAACTGGATTTTGTTTTTTTCCTTGAAGACATTTCGCTTCTCACCCAAGAAGCTTCCTCAGTTCTACAACCATGACCTGGATGACTGAGAAACTCCACAGACACCGAATTACAGGTTGTCCTTGATTTACAACTGCTCATTTAGTGACCGTTCAAAGTTACAACGGGACTGGAGAAAGTGACTTATGACCGTTTTTCACGCTTACGACCCGGTAAGTTGTATGATCAGAATTAGGATGTTTGGCAACTGGTTCATATTTATGATAGTTGCCGTGTCCGGGATCATGTGATCCCATTTTGCATCCTTCTGACAAGCAAAGTCAACGAGGAAGCCAGATTCACTTAACAACCGTATGACTCACTTAACAACGGCAGCGATTCACTTAACCATGGTGGCAAGAAAAGTCATAACATGGGGCAAAACTTGCTTAACAAATGTCTCCCTTAGCAACGTCAATTTTGGGCTCAAATATTGCACTATATGGTAGAATTCAATATAGTTACTACCCTGGGATAGAAGCTGTTTTTCAGCCTATTTGTCCTTGTTTTTATTGTCCTGTACCGCCTGCCAGATGGTAATAGTTCAAAAAAAAAAAAGGTGCTGAGGATGAGATGGATCTTTAAGAATGTTTTGAACTTGTGGCTGGCATGACTAAACGCCAAAGGCACACGGAGCGTTGTTACTATTCCGCCAAAGGTGGCCCCTATTTTTCTACTTGCATTTTTTACGTGCTTTCGAACTGCTAGGTTGGCAGAAGCTGGGACAAATAATGGGAGCTCACCCCCTTACGCGGAACTAGGGATTCGAACCGCTGAACTGCCGACCTTTCGATCGACAAGCTCAGAGTCCAAAAACATCTTCGGGGTGATCAGAAACAGGACATTAATTGTGGGTCAGATACAGCGAAAGCAACGAACTTGGGCAACACGATTCCTTAGTTTTCTAATGGTTTTTGTATAGGATTGTTTCACTGTGAAGCCCCAGTTACACAGTAAGTGGTGCCTTGACAAAAACCTTTCTTCTTTAAATACTATTGTAATTTTGGGCTGAACATCACTCTTCTCGGTGTTATGCCAAGAGCAGAAGCAAGTAGTAATTCCAAACCAGGGATGGGATTCAGCCGGTTCGGACAAATTTGGGTGAACTGGTAGTTACAGCCAGTGGCTGGGCCTGCCCACCTGTCCCGGCGCGATCCCGATTTATACAATCACTGTGTTTTTGACGCAGTGCATATGTGCAAGGTGCGAGCACACACATTTTCAATTCTGGGCGAACCGGTTGTTAAATTATGCAAAGTCCACGTCTGCTCTGGACCTCACTCGTTTTTCTTTGCAAGCTTCCTCAGAAGCTGGGATGTGGGATACCAACCATCATTTTCATGCAATAGTTTCAAAAGGCAATCCAAAAAGGCAGGGCTATTGATGTCCAACAGCCCCTTCGCCTATTTCTGCTGTCTTTCTTCACTATGCTGTTGAACTCCATTAAAAGTCTTAGACAATTAGCCAGATTCAGAAGAGAACAGGATAGGAATTCAGATTAACAGAGTTGGACGGGAATTTATAGGTCATTTAGTCCAACCCTCTTGCCCAAGCAGGAGACCCTACACCATTTCTGATAAACGGCAGTCCAATCTCTTCTTGAAAGCGTCCAGTGATGAAGTTCCCACAACTTCCGAAGGCAACTTCTGTTCCACTGGTTGATTGTTCTCACCATCAGAAAATGTCTCCTTATTTCCAGGTTGAATCTCTCCTTGATCAGTTTCCATCCATTATTCCTTGTCTGGCCTTCAGGTGCTTTGGAAAATAGCTTGACCCCCTCCTCTCTGTGGCAGCCCCTCCAATATTGGAAGGCTGATATCCTGTCTCCTCTGGTCCTTCTCTTCACTAGACTAGCCATGCCCAGTTCCTGCAACTGTTCATTGTATATTTTAGCCTCCAGTCCCCTCATCATCCTGGTTGCTCTTCTCTGCACTCTTTCTAGAGTCTCAACATCTTTTTTATACCGTGGTGACCAAAACTGGATGCCTTACTCTAGGTGTGGTCTTACTAAGGCTTTATAGAGTGGTATTAGTACCTCACTTTGGTTTATTCACCTTGGTTTATCTAGTATCTTCAGAAAGAGCATACTTAATATCTCCTTTTTCTTTCTTAATACTTCATATCTTACTTCATATCTCCTTTTTCTTTCTTGATCATCCCAAAGGTGGTTCTTTTTTTCTCTCTTCAAAAGGCAACTGGACTTCCTTTGTTTTTCCTTGAAGATGTTTTGTTTCTCATCCAGGAAACTTCTTCAGCTCTTGCTCAGAATCAGAACTGAAGAAGCTTCTTGGATGAGAAGCGAAACGTCTTCAAGGAAAAACCAAGAAAGTCCACTGGCTTGAAAAACAAAACAAAACATGCTTTTGGGACAACCATGACTTGGATGTGGGACAATCTCCACAGAGCTCTTTGATCTTCACAATATGAGGGACAAAAAAAAAAAGCTGGACAACTGACTGGACAGTTTCCTTTGTGTACAAAGGACCTCACAGTCTTGCCTTAAATGCCAGCTTTGATGCCACTGTATTTGTTTGTTTTATAATGTTGGTTGAGGGAGTTAATTAGCTGAGGAAATTGTTGGACAAAGGATCCAGCAACCAGCATGGATACCACCTGGGTTTAAAATGGAAGCTTCCTTCCTTCCTTCCTTCCTTCCTTCCTTCCTTCCTTCCTTCCTTCCTTCCTTCCTCTTTCTTTCTTTCTTTCTTTCTTTCTTTCTTTCTTTCTTTCTTTCTTTCTTTCTTTTTCTTTCTTTTCCCTCTCCCCTCCCCCTCTCCCCTCTCCTCTTCTCCCTCTCTCCTTCCCCCACTCCCCTCCCATTCTCTCTCACTCTTCCATCCTTTCTTCCTCTCTCTCTTCCTCTCTTCCTCCCTCTCTCATCGTCTCCCCCTCCTACCCCCTGTCCCCTCCCATTCTTTCATTTTCTCTCTCTCTTCCCTCCCCTCTCCTCCTCTTCTCCTCCCCTCCCCTTTCTCTCCCTCTCTTCCTCTCTACCTTCCCATTTCTCTCTTTCTCATTTTCTCTCTCTGTGTCTCCCTGTCTGTCTCTGTCTGTCTGTCTCTGTCTCTCTATTTGTCTCTCTCTCTCTCTCTTTCTCTCTCTCTCTCTCTGTCTCTTTCTTTCTCTCTCTCTTTGGAGTAGTTTCTAACATTTCCTTGGCACTGTTTATATACTCATAATCTATATATACAATTTAACTGCTGAGCTCTATCAAGAGAGAAAGGAACATGGCTTTGCACGTCAAGAACCTAAAGGTATGTGGGTTTTTTTTAATAATTAAAAAAAGCTGATAAAAATTGGTTTGTATATGATAAGAAGATATGGAATACTGGCCTGCCAGAGGCCCCATTTAAACCCATTTTTTTATAGCTGGGGGAGGGCTTAAGAAGCAAAATTAGTTTTGCAAGTGGCTACGTCATCTATTATTCCTCTAACAATAGGCATTGTTAGTTGAACAGTATTTCTTACTTTTAGCACTGCATTAAAGCGTGTGTTTTAAGATCACGCTGGGACACTTCAAAAAGAAGATTCCAAGCTTACTTGTCCATAGAGACTTTGCGCAGTGAAGGTAGAGGGTACCTTGACGGAGTTAGCTTGAAAATAGTTTGCTGTTTGCATTGTTATTTTTGTCCCTGATTCTAAGTGGTCTTGACGCTCACGAGCAGCTGACAGCATCGCAGATGGTGAGTTAACGGATTGATCGGCGAATTGATCAGCTGGGGGTTTACTTAATGGATTGTATCACTGTGCGATCCTGTCACACAGTGATTTATGCCTTGACAAGAACTGACTCAGGTCTCTCTTCCTGGAATCAAGATTTCCACAGCTAGGACTGGAAGACGTTGCAATGGGTCTGAAGGCAGTCTTTATCTCAACCAATCGGAATAGAGATGGAAGGGACCTTGGAGGTCTTCTAGTCCAGGGGTGTCAAACCAGGTGTGGGTTCCACTTACCTTTACTACCGGTTTGCAACAGGAGCGTGCGCGGTTCTGCACATACGCAGAAGCTTCTGTGCGTGCGCAGATCACCCATGATGACGTCGGGGCTGGTGGGCGGAGCCTCTCACTGGTTTTACTACCAGTTCTATAGAACCGGACCGAACCGGACCGAACCGGGAGTAACCTGCCACTGGGTCAAACTCAGTTTCATTGAGGGCCACATCAGGGCTGTGGCAGTGGTGAAATGCAAATTTTTTTTTTTGCTACCAGTTCTGTGGGCGTGGCTTGGTGGTGGGGTCATGTGACTGAGTGGGCGTGGCCAACTTTAAAAAAAAACTTTTTAAAGCATTTTTACTACCTATTCGCCCGAACCGGTAGTAAAAAAATGCTTTTAAAAAAGTTTAAAATAAAAAGGTTCCGTCGATCACAGCTGTGCCGCACGATTGTCAGAACCTTTTTTAAAAAAACTTTTTAAAGCATTTTTTTACTACTGGTTCACGTGAACCGTTAGTTTTTATCATTACCGGTTAGCCCGAACTGGTAGCATTTCACTCTTGGGCTGTGGTTGGGGGAGGGGAGGCGGGTGGGCATGGCTGACTGGGTGGGTGGGTGTGGCCAACTTGATGGGCGTGGCCAGATTGACGCCACTCCCCAAACTGCTGGCATGTTTCCTCTTCTCATTGGGTAGACCAGGCTGAAGCGATGCGGGCTGGCCCCTCACATTTTCCAGGATGGCCCGGCAGGCTGGATCCAACCACGTCGCAGGCCTGATATGGCCCGCAGGCCTTGAGTTTGACACCTCTGTTCTAGTCCAACCCCCTGCTCAAATAAAAGATCCTATACCATTTCAGATAGGTAGCTGTCCAGTCTTTTCTTCAAAACTGCCAGTGACGAAGCACCGACAACTTCTGAAGACACTGGATCATTGTCCTCACTATTAGGAGGTTTCTCCTTAATTCCAGGTTGCTTCTGTCCTTGATTAGTTTCCATCCATTGTTTCTTGGCTTGCTTTCTGGGGCTTTGGAAAATAAGTTGACCCCCTCTTCTTTGCAGCAGCCCCACAAATACTGGAGTATTGCTATCATGTCACCCCAAGTCCTTCTTTTCTCTAGACTGGCCATACCTAATTGTTTTAGAATTTAGAATAACAGAGGTGGAAGGGACCTTGGAGGTCTTCCAGTCCAACCCCCTGCTAAATGGTTATCCAACATCTTCTTAAAAACTCCCAGTATTGGAGCATTTACAACTTCCGGAGGTAAGTTGTTCCAATGATTAATTGTTCTCATTGTCAAATTTCCCCTTAGTTCTCCTTAGTTCTAAGTTGCTTCTCTCCTTGATTAGTTTCCACTCATTGCTTCTTGTCCTGCCCTCAGGTGCTTTGGAGAATAGCTTGACTCCCTCTTCTTTGTGGCAGCCCCCTGGCAGTTAAATTGCTGTCTGGCTCCACCCCTTCCAGGAGTCCCCACGTGCCCCATTTTGGCTCTCACCCCTCCCATTTTGGGCCTAGGAGACAGGGAGACCTCCTAGGCCCAAAACAGGGCATGGGGGGGGGGGCGGTAGAGCGCCCCCTCCCCATAGCCCATTTTCACTCCCAGGAGGCTGCAGGGAGGCCTACTAGGCCCAAAATGGGGCACAGGGGGTGGCGCATCCCACCCCTGCAGCCCATTTTTGCTCCCAGCGGGGTGCAGGAGGCTGAGTGCTGCCTGTCACACCCCATGGCCATGCCCACCATGGCCACACCCACCTAACCCATCATTAGGGCAGAGAACCAGTTGTTAAATTATTTGAATCCCACCACTGATACATGTGAGAAGCCAATTGTATTCTTTTTTGACTTATTCTAATGCAGACGCGTCAAACCCATCATGTAACGTATCGGGACTCTTTTCCCCATTCGATCAACCGAGCGGAGACAGGGGCAACATGTGACACATCCGGCCCACAGACGGCGAGTTTGACAGCCCTGTTCTAATGGCTTCTTGTCCTTAGTCCTGGTCCCTTATGAATCATGCAATAGTAATGACATAGCTGGATGATAATGTACAGGCATTCACTGTCCCATTGTTAAGAGGAGACTACAATTCGCAGCCTTCAGGTTGATTCTGCAGCGGACTCTTTCTCAGAAAGACAGGATGACTCTCGTGTTGTGATTTATTGATAATTATTTTAGCTTTGCTGGGGTTTATTGGTTATTCGATCTTTGTTGTTCACCACCTCTGAATTGCTTGTCTGATGAGGGCAACCTAAAATAGACAAGTAAATCCGTATAACCGAATAACAGAGTTGGAAGGGACCTTGGAGGTGTTCTAGTCCAACCCCCTGCTCAAGCAAGGAACCCTACACCATTTCAGACAGATGGTTGTCCAATCCCTTCTTTAAAAATTTCCAGTGTTGGAGCACTCACAACTTCTTTTGGCAAGCTGTTCCACTGGTTAATTTTTCTCACTATCAGGAAATTTCTCCTTAGTTCTAGGTTGGTTCTCCCCTTGATTAGTTTCCATCCGTTACTTCTTGTCCTGCCTTCAGGTGCTTTGAAAAACAGGTTCAGTCCCCAGTCTCCAAAACACCTGAAGTAAGACATTTCCAGCCATCTCAACATTTATAATCATGACATTGGATTATTAAACTGCTTTGAGCAAAAACAAAAAAACCCACTAGAAATGACAACTAAAGAGCTTTGTGAAGTAAAAGGCCAGTTTTGCATATTTTTACTGCCTATCTTTTAAAATATGTTATTTTTTGGAATAAGACTTGCAAAAAATGATGAGGTTTCTTGACTTATCTTCACTGTGCTGTCATGCTTCAGATAGTGTATGAATGTTGGAAATGCAATCAGACTCCAGGTACTTATAAGCATATGTGGTGGACATGTATGAAGGCAAGAAAATATTGGATGAAAATACAGGCATGGTTGGAAAAAATGATTAAGCAATACATAGACTTAAAACCAGAAATATTTTTGTTAAGTATAATGCCAGAAAGTTTTGACAAAGGGACTGTATATTTAATGTTACATGTATTCACAGCAATGAGAATCGTATTTGCACAATATTGGATAAATGAGAACACCCCACCAGATGAAAATATAATCTGGAAAATATTGGACCGGGCAGAGATGGATAGATTGACATTGAAAATAAAAGATAAAGGAGTCACAGAATATTATTTAATGTGGAATAGGTTTTATCAATGGTTAGAGATAAGAGGTAGAGATTAGATGACGAAAGAGTATTGCTATGTTTAAGTAAAATATGAATTTTGTTTAAAACTACAAGTATGCTAATATAATTAACAGGAACATAAATAAGTGAATATAATTATAACTATGGTTAGAATCATTCTGTTATATTATTATTACTATCAGTATTTTTTTGTTTTGTAAAATACACAAAGACAATAAACTGTATTCAAAATACTTATACATAAATAAAAAAAGTTATTGTATGAAAATTTCCCCTTCTGTACTCCTTCTGACTCAACAAAGATTTTGTATGGATGTTAATCACTGTGCTACTCCCCCATCCACAGTGATACAGCCTCATACAAATTTTTGGAGCCAATGCTGAAGAACTGAGCAGAGAAGGAAACATTATTCCGAGAACATTTCCGCAGTTATTTTGAGCATGACCAAGGATTAGATTGAGATTATGAGTAGATGACTTTAGATTCCATTGATATTTAACAAAATGTAGGAATGTGTACAGGGGTGAGTTCTAATTTTTTTTACTACCGGTTCTGTGGGCGTGGCTTATTTTGTGGGCGTGGCTTGACAGTCATGTGACAATTATTTAGGATTTAGCAGAGGTACTGGTCTACCGGGGTTTTAACTGCTTGCAGAGCTGTACCGATCTACCCATTTATTTTTTTGCAGGCACTGGTCTACTCATTTGTTTTCTTTTATTATTATTATTATTTATTGAACTTTTATACTGCCCTTCTCCCAACGGACTCAGGGTGGTGAACAGCCAAGTAAGAAACATAATACAAAAGTTAAAATCATTTTAAAATAATTTAAATACAATTTGGCCTCTAATTTAAAACATGTCAATTAAAATCAATCAATATCAAATGTTAAAACCAATAAAGGATCAGCCCAGCCCGGCTAACTGAAAGAAGTAGGATTTTAGGGCCCGATGAAAAGTCCGGAGGTCTGGGATCACTCGTATCTCTGGGGGTAGATCATTCCATAGGTGGGTGCCACCACAGAGAAGACTCTCCCCCGGGGGGTCGCCAGCTGACATTGTCTGGCTGATGGCACCCTGAGGAGGCCCTCTCTGTGGGAGTGAACTGGCCAGTGGGAGGCAATTGGTGGCAGAAGGCGGTCCCATAAGTACCCCGGCCCTAAGCCATGGAGCGCTTTAAAGGTGGTCACCAACACCTTGAAGCGCACCCGGAAGTCCACCGGGAGCCAATGCAGCTCGCGCAGGAGAGGCGTCATATGGGAGCGCCCCATCGCTCCCATAATCCCCCGCACAGCCGCATTCTGCACCAGTTGAAGCCTCCGGATGCACCCCAAGGGGAGCCCCATGTAGAGAGCGTTACAATAGTCCAGACGAGAGGTGACGAGTGCTTGAGTGACCGTGCATAAGGAGTCCCGGTCTAGAAAGGGGCGCAACTGGCGTTTCAGGCGAACCTGATAAAAAGACCCCCTGGCCACGGCCGTCGCATGCTCTTCTAAAGACAGCTGTGCATCCAGGAGGATGCCCAAGTTGCGAGCCCTTTCCGTGGGGGCCAGTGATTCGCCCCCAATAGCCAGCGATGGCACCAGCTGGCTATACCGGGACACCGGCAGCCACAGCCACTCGGTTTTGGAAGGGTTGAGTCGAAGCCTGTTTCTCCCCATCCAGAGCCGCACGGCCTCCAGGCACTGGGACATCACTTCCAAGGCATCGTTGGGATGGTCTGGGGTGGAGATGTACACTAATACACTGATCAGCTATAGGACGGCCCTTTGAAGCCCCACGGCAAGAGTTTAAACGGGTTTTTTCCCTCTAGCCATCAGCTGGGACTCAGGAGGCAGCAATAGATTGGGGGTGGGGCCAAATAAAAGGTAGGAATAATGCGGGGTGCAAGGGGCGTGGGGGGCAGGCGGGGGGCAGAACCGGTTCGGTGACATCATATCGTCAACACTACCAGCTCGGGAGAACCGGGCTGAACCGGAAGGAACCCACTACTGAATGTGTAGCATCCTGAAACTTTGTCCTTCATGTTTTTAGCAAAGCACATGTGGAAAAAGCTGGGCAGATAAGTGGAAGGCAGGCGTGCGTGCAAACTGGGCACCTGAGCAAGCAAACCGGGCATGCAAATGCACGAAGCGAGCGTGCGTGCTTGCAGTGAACCAGTAGTAACATCATGTGAAACCCACCACTGCCTTCAATACCTAACCAGTAGATACCACAATGAAAGCATATTAGATTTATACCGAGGAAGACTTCTTTGAGACAAGCTGGTGAATTCACAGTCAGATTAACAGAGTTGGAAGGGACTTTGTAGGCCATCTAGTCCAACCCTCCTACAAGCAGGAAACTGCATATACACATCTATGTTTAAGTTGTCTTGCCAATAATATGGAAGTTGTTTACTATTTTCTTCCGGTTTGGTGGTATTTGCCGGTTCTCCAAACTACTCAAAATTTCCGCTACCGGTTCTCCAGAACCTGTCAGAACCTGCTGGATTTCACCCCTGTACTACTCAAAAAAAAAAAAAAAAAAAAAAAAAAAGTGGTGTTATTCGCTAGTTTTAAAAAATGCACTTTTCCCAAAAGGTTTCCACAATTTTGGCCATTACTGTATTTTACCTATAGTTTATTACAGATAATAATAATTATGGCGGTGTTGCCTACATACTGTACAATTGCCCTTCATATCTACCTAGGACAATGATGGCTAACCTTTTTGCCATCACGTGCCAAAAGCGGGGGTTGCGTGGGGAGGTCACGTGCACATGTGCCAGCACCCATAATTCAATGTGCCCCCCCCCCCCACGCATGCACGTGTAACCCCCCCTGCACTCCCCCTGCTTTTGGCACCATGGGACCGGAAGGTGTGTTTTTCACTCTCCCCAGGCTCCAGAGTCTTTCTAGGAGCCTGGGGAGGGTGAAAACGGCTTTCCCCACCCCCTGGAGGCCCTCCAGAGACCAGAAATGGCCCATTTGCCAACTTCCGGAAGGCCCAAAAATCAGCTGGCCATCACGTGCATGCCCATCGGAGCTAACCTAGGGCAATGCACACGTGCCCACCGATATGGCTACGCGTGCCGTCTGTGGTACACGTGCCATAGGTTCGCCATCACGGACCTAGGAACTGTGTGATACAAAAGACAACGACAAACCAGGTCTGGGATAGCCTGAACAATCAGATGATTTGCCTTGGTTGTTCCAGGCCTACTTAACGTATTGCTAATCCTAAATCTATGTTTATTACAACCTTAGCAACAACAAGTGTTATATATTGAAATGGCCGGTACTCTTGTAACTCTGATTTTAGACTGAATCCCAGCTTTTTTTCATATAGATCAGTTTTTTTCCCAACTTTGGCAAGTTTAAGATTTTAAAATGTTGACTGCGGACTTCTGAGAGTTGAAGTCCACACATCTTAAAGTCACCAAGGTTGATGAACACTGCACCAAATGGTTTGGGAGTTAGCAGTAGCACTTACATACTACTTCACAGTGTTTTACAACTCTTTTATAGAGTCAGCTTCTTGCCCCCAACAATCCGGGTCCTCATTTTACCCACCTCCGAAGGATGGAAGGCTGAGTCAACCTTGAGCCTGGTGAGATTTGAACTGCCAAATTGCAGGCAGCCGGCAGTCAGCAGAAGTAGCTTGCAATACTGCGCTCTAACCACTGCAACACCATGGCTCAGTTAGTTAGTTCTCTAAGTATTTCTTCTTTTGCCTTCTTTGTCTATTCTCTCTCTTACTCTAGTTTGGAGGGACTCTCTAAGGACCCATTTAGTTGTGGCAATGATATTTCTGTAATGATGTAATATTTATTTATTTATTTATTTTATTATACTTATATGCCGCCCTTCTCCCGAAGGACTCCGGGCGGTTTACAGGAATTAAGACAATGAAAACAATAAAAAAATAACTACACAGACAATCAATTTAAAATCCATCCAATTACAAACCACCCATCAGATCAGCAAATTTGTTGGAAAAGCCATGTCTTCAGCTCTCAGCGGAAAGAGCACATATGGAGCCTGAGTGGCGTAGCAGGCTAATGCCTCCTATTAAGGCAGCATTTAACATCCAGCTGCCTGCAATTACTGCGAGTTCTAATCTCACCAGGCTTGAGGTTGACTCAGACTTCCATCCTTTCTAAGGTAGGTGAAATGAGGACCCGGTTTGTGGGGGCAATAAGCTGACTTTGTATAAATATACAAAAGTATGAAGGCTATTGCTTAACGCATTGTAAGCCACCCTGAGTCTCCGGAGAAGGGCAACATATAAATATAAATTAAAATTAAAAAAAATAAAAAATAAAATGCCCCTGTTTATGCATGATTTATACAGTACATTCTTTGTCGTTACAGATTTTAAGATGCTTTATCCAATCATACAACTTTTTCACAACTTTTTGTGAAAAAAAGGAAAGGGACTTGAACATGCTGTGGACATGGGAAAGCATATATACAGGTAGTTCTTGACCTACGACCTCAATTGAGCCCAAATTTTCTGTTGTTGAGCAAGACCTTTCTTGCCACAGTTGATAAGTGAATCACCATGCTTGTTAAGTTAGTGACCCAGTTGTTTAAGTGACTCTGGCTTCCCCAATGACTTTGCTTATAAGAAGACACAAAAGGCGATCACGTTATCCAGGAGATTGATTCTTGATGAATGTATCTTTTCTTTTATGTACACCGAGAGCGTATGCAACAAGACAAATTCCTCGTGTGTCCAATCACACTTGGCCAATAAAGAATTCTATTCTACTCTATTCATTTCATTTCATTTAACAACCCGATAATCCCTTGGGGGCTGGAGTCTGGGCAACTGAACGAAGCTAGCAGAGAGTTTTAATAGCCAGATGCCCTTCCCGTCACCAATGCGGAGTTTTGTTCAGCAGATATATTCTCAGTTTGTCCAGAGAGAGAAATATCTGCTTTTACCTTGGATCGAACTCACAGCCTGCTGATTGTGAGGTGAGAGCTCCACCTCTAAGCCACCGCACCACTCCACATTATCCAGGACATTGCACTCTTATAAATACAAGTCAGTTGCCAAGTGTTTGAATTTTGATCACATGACCACAGTGTTTCTGCAAATGTACATATGTCCCTGTTTATGCAACATTTGTTTATACTCTCTTGTTACAGATTTCAAGATGATTTATCTAATGATACAAGAAAAAGACTTGGACATGCTACAGACATAGGAAAGAGTATGTAAATGGATTACATAAGCAAAGGGAGGAACCAATTTGATGAATCTAGAACGACTCTCTGCAGCCAAAACTTTGGGGCCAGCTCTCAGCGGCCAACTCTTAGTGGCCAACTTACCATGGCCAACTTGCCACTGCCAGCTCACCGTACTCAACTCCAGGTGGCCAAATCTCCATGGCCAACACTCTGTGGCCAATTCTCCATGGCCAACTTGCCAGAGCCAACTCACTGCCTTCAACTCCCCACAGCCCCCACTCTGTGGCCAACTCACCATGGACAAAAGTTACACTAATATCAAAGAAATGGTGGAATAGAATCGTTAAAGAAAGGATGCAAAAGGAAGGACAACATGAAATGTGAAGGACAACAATTAAAATATTTTAAAAATTATATTAAATAATTAAATCGAATTGTTGTGTCAAGGTTCCGACGGATGCCCTAATTAAATCATGACTCTCGAGCCATGCTTCAAAAGAAATCCAGACATTTATTAGGAGCTTCATGTTGGCACATTCCCAGATGAAGCCAGCTCTGACCCAGCTCCAATTATGACCCTGTTTCCCCCCCTCCAAGATTTTTCATCAATCACATTCGCCAACGGGTTTTAGAGGTCACTCCCTTCCGGCTGCTGTAGGTAACCCTGGGATACAGCCTTGAGAGAGATAAGCATGGAATGTGCATCTGTCTTTACCTGCTGCGCCATTTTACCGTTTTCCCATCCCCCCTGGCCTATGGCAACTTGAGAGCAAGCCAGGGATGCTTTGCGAATTGACATGTTGATTCATACTGTGGCAAGCTCTCCCATGGCGAATTGAATGTGGTGAGTGTCCTATTCTGGCATTTGATAGAAGATGGGCATATCCAGTGGTGGGATTTAGCCAGTTCTCACCTATTCGGGAGAACTTTCTAAGCAGTTCGGTTGGACTGCTGGAACAACCAGAACTGGTTGTTGGAAGAAATCTTATTTTGTTTTTTTCCACTTTACAGGGCTAATCCTGTAAGGAAGGCAGGAAGGAAACATTCTGCTGTTGTTTCTAGCCTAATCTTTATTGCCCTGCTTACAGAAACTGCCTCTCTGGTTAACCCTTATTACATTGTAACAACTAAAGCGAAGCACCCATCGACGTCAATGACGTTGAGTTGGCCACACATGGTCACATGACCACCAAGCCACGCCTACCCACTGGTCATTAGGGCAGAGAACTGGTTGTTAAATTTGAATCCCACCACTGGGCATATCCTTGGGGATAGAAGAAAGTTGGTGTAAATTGATTCTCTCTCTCTCTCTTCTCTCTCTCTCTCTTCTCTCTCTCTCTCTCTCTCTCTCTCTCTCTCTCTCTCTCTCTTCCCCCCGTCTCTCTGTCTCTATCTCTGTGTCTCTCTGTCTCTGTCTCTGTCTCTGTGTCTCTGTCTCTGTCTCTGTCTCTGTCTCTGTCTCTGTCTCTTTCTCTCTCCAATTCAATTTTCTGATCAGTTTTTCCCTGCAGGGTTGGGGTTTTTTTTTTGAGACTTATTCATTTAGTCATCATTTCTTTGTTGTTATTATCCTCTCCTTTAGTACCCTTTGAAAACTAATTTGAAAACTGTTTGAGGGAAGCGGAGTAGAAAAATTTTATAATGAATGAGAACTCAGTGGAAGCAGAATTTTGTGGATGGCTGGCTCTGTGTGGTTTTGGTATGGATGCTCTGTAGCTTTCTCTTATAGTGCTCTGTGCCGGGCACAGAAATATACCGCTCTATCTGAGGTTGTCAAAGATCTCAACTCAAGGTAGATTTCATTTTTGGAAGTGTCTCTTGTGATAACAATTCTATTGTTAAAACGTGAATTGTAGTAGGCGTCCCCTCCTTGGTTAACGCTCCTAATTCCTCCCAGCCATTCCAAACTTTTTCCTGGACATTTTCGGTTCCAGCCCCAGAACCAACCACCGACTTCGACTCCAGAAACAGCACAGTCCAGTTTGACCGATTGTCCCGGGCTCTGCATTTTAAAAAGGGACTGGGATAGCTGCACATTGGAAAAAACACCTGGTAAAAACAAAAGAAAGGTTAGAATCAAAGTCTTTGATTCGGCTCCTGGGATAAGAAACGTTCAGGAAGTTGTTGAGAGATCTTCCTACAGATCCCTCTAGCTCCTGAACAATGGAGGAAAGCAGAAATCGGTGGATCTACAACAGGTGCAGTTTCTTCTAACAATCTCCAATCCTCAACCATTTACAATTCTAGAAGAAATGTCCTAACGGTGAGAGCATTCAGAATCCTTCAGAAGTTGTGGGTGCTCCATCACTGGAGGCTTTCAAAAAGAGGCTGGACCATCATTTATCTGAAATGGTATAGGGTCTCCAGCTCAAGCAGGGGGTTGGACTAGAAGACCTCCCAGGCCCCTTCCAACTCTATTATTCTATGTTCTGTCTGTGCTACCTCCTGGACCACCTCTGAATTATGGGACGTAATTTCCATCTTCAGAAATTGTGTGTCCTACTGAGCGTTTTGAATTAAGAGTCTTCATGTAGTTTTGGTTCTGACTGCTATTCCATCCATATTGCTAGTTGACTATCCTGGACCCCCCCCCTCTCTCCCAAGGTAGAAAGAGAAGGTTCAGATCAAAGTAATAAATATGTAAGATAGCTCGTCTTTGCTTCCATGCCATCATTAACTCCGTTCTTCCATTCAGACCTGGAAAAATGCTTAATAAAAGCAGGAATTCCGCTAAGGTGTTCAGCTCCGTTCTTCCTGCTTCATTCATCTCCCTCTCACACACTTCTTTCTTCTTCTTTTTTTCTTTTTTCTTGTTTGCAGAACTGATGGGCCGCCCAGGAAGGTTATTCCTTAAGAAGAAATGCTTCATCTCCGTGATTTACATAAAGACCACATCATCCAACACACTATTTAAGGAGGAAAGGAAGCCGAGAAGAATCGCCACAAAATCTTGGACTGCAACATGTGTGTGTTTGTGCATGTGTAAAATTTTCTTTTTCTCTTTTTTAATACATTTTTTTTATTTTTTTTAAAAACAAAACAAAACAAATATCAAACATTTCATCTTTCCTTATGCAGTGTATCGTCTGGGTACAAACATCTCTGTGCTACATCGTTCCTCATTCATCACATCTTTCACATTCACTTTAACATTAATTTTGTAATATGTTAAGTACATTACACATTTAAATATTGTAAAAAATCCCCATTTCCTTCTTAGCATCTTTCAATAGTAATACCCCGTTGACATCAAATATCATTTGCCTATTCATACATATACTAACAATTTTCATCTTATTTATAACTCTTTCTTAATACATTTTCTACTTATTTTTGGTAAAGTAAGTACAAGTAAATGAAGTAAAAATTCTTTCTTGTTATTACCCTCTCTTTTAGTCCCCTTTGGAAACTAATTTGAAAACTTGGATAGTACAGTGGTCTAAAGCATCCTGTTATTAACACCAGCTGCCTGCAATTATTGCAGGTTCGAATCTCACCAAGGCTCAAGGTTGACTTAGCCTTCCATCCTTTCTAAGGTAGGTAAATTGAGGACCCAGTTTGTGGGGGCAATAAGCTGACTTTGTATAAATATACAAAAGTATGAAGGCTATCGCTTAGCGCATTGTAAGCTGCCCTGAGTCTCCGGAGAAGGGTGGCATATAAATCAAAATTTTTTAAAAAAAACTGTTTGAGGGAAGTGGTTCGAATCCCTAGCGCCGCGTAATGGGGTGAGCTCCCGTTACTTGTCCCAGCTTCTGTCAATCTAGCAGTTCGAAAGCATGTAAAAAAAAATGCAAATAGAAAAATAGGAACCACCTTTGGTGGGAAGGTAACAGCATTCCATGCACCTTTGGCATTTAGTCATGCCAGCCACATGACCATGCTGTCTTCGGACAGCACTGGCTCTTCGACTTAGAAACAGAGATGCGCACCGCCCCCTAGAGTCGAGAAGAACTAGCACATATGTGCAAGGGAAACCTTTACCTTTACCTTATGTCATTGGTGAGAGTTTAACCATGAAAAAAAAATTAAATCTGATTTGAATCTCTGACTTAAGTGCCCAATAAGCCACTATTTGTTATTTAGAAAATAAAAAGATATATAGTGTTATATAGTTTATATTTAGTTTTTGACTTCCTTTTGTTGTTCAAGAAGTCCCTGATTTGCAATACTTCATTTAGTGATCATTCAAAGTTACAACAACCCTGAAACAAGAGACTTATGACTGCTTTTCACACTTATGACCATTGTAGCATCCCCATGGTCAAGCAATCAAAATTCAGATGTTGTTATGCCCTAGCTACGGACCTCAAAGAACGCAGCACACACAAACTCCATACAAAACTTATTTTACTCAAATAACTTAGTCTTTATCAACCAAAGGCTGTTAATACTGTCTTAACAGCCTACCAGAATTCTAAGATAAGGTAATCACAGTCTTTCTAGAGTTGGCAGAAAGCCCAGAAACAATTTTGCAGAGAATCCAGACGCGAAGGAGATTGAACTAAAGTTGTTCCCTACAGCTTGCTGCAAGTGGCATTCCTCCTTAAATAGGCTAAGGGAGTGGCCAATTAGCCCCAAGCCTTACTCTTGAGGTGACCTCCTCCTGAGGAGCCACTCCTGCCTTTTGGCAGCTCTGCACGCCTGTGCATCGAGAAGAGGCTCCTCCTCTTCGTCCTCTTCATTTATGGGAGCTTCTGGAGGTTCTGAAGGCCCTGGTTGAATCCCCGCCTCTGGCACCACATCTTCACCACTCTCCTCACTGTCCGACTCGAGTACCAGCTGCACAGGCTGCTGGCGTAGCACCACACCAGCCTCCTCATTGTCGGAATCAGCTACAATCTGCACAGGCTGCTGACGGGCCACAACAGATGTTTGGTAACTCATATTTACCAATTTTTGTCAATATTTGACCATCAATATTTACGACGGTTGCAATATCCCAGGGTCATATGATCACCTTTGACGACCTTCTGAGAAGCAAAGACAATAGGGAAGCCAGGTTCACTTAACAACCATGCTACTAACAACAATTCACTTAACAACTGTGCCAAGAAAGGTTGTAAAATGGGGCAAAACCCACTTAACAAACATCTCACTTAGCAAACAGAAATTTTGGGCTCAATTGTGGTCTCAGGTCAAGGACTACTTATAGTTTGATTACATACACTAATTAAAATTGAACATTTTTGGAATGTTTGGAACACCCTTTGGAAGCCAATTTGAAAACTGTTTGAAGGAAATGGAGTAGAATTTCTTTTATAACAAATGAGAACTCAGTGGAGACAGAATTTTGCGGATGGCTGACTCTGTGTGGTTTTGGTATGGATGCTCTGTAGCTTTCCCTCATCGTGATCTGTGCCTGGCACAGAAATATACCGCAGTATCTGTGAGTGACAAAGATCTCAATTCAAGGTAGAATTCATTTTTGGCAGTGTCTCTGGTGATAACAATTTGATTCTTAAAGCATGAATTGTAGAAGGCGTCCCCTCCTTGTTTAACGCTCCTAATTCCTCCTAGCCATTCAAAACTTTTTCCTGGACATTTTCAGTTCCAACCCCAGAACCAACCATCGACTTCAACTCCAGAAACAGCACAGTCCAGTTTGACCGATTGTCCCAGGCTCTGCGTTTTATAAAGGGACTGGGATAGCTGCACATTGGAGAAAACACCTGGTAAAAATAAAGGAAAGGTTAGACTCAAAGTCTTTCATTCGGCTCCTGGGATAAGAATCATTTAGGAAGTTCTTGAGAGATCTTCCTACAGATCTCTCTAGCTCTTGAACAATGAAGGAAAGCAGAAATGGCTGGATTTACAGCAGCTGCAACTTCTTCTAACAATCTCCAGTGCTCAACAATTCACAGTTGTAGGAGAAATTTCCTAACGGTGAGAGCAATCCACCAACAGAACAACTTTCCTTCAGAAGTTGTGGGTGCCCCATCACTGGAGGCTTTCAAATAGAGGCTGGGCCATCACTTATCTGAAATGGTATAGGGTCTCCCACTCAAGCAGGGGGTTGGACTAGAAGACCTCCAAGGCCCCTTCCAACTCTATTATTCTATGTTCTGTACCACCTCTGAATTGTTGAATGTAATTTCCATCTTCAGAAATTGCTTGTCTGACTAAGCCCTTTGAATTAGAACAGGGGTGTCAAACTCAAGGCCTGGGGGCCAAATCTGGCCCGCGGGGTGCTTAGATCTGGAACACGGGGCCGCCCTGGAAACAGCAAAGGACTGGCCCATGGTGTCTCTGCCATCACAGCCAAAAAAGGAGCTTGTGAGGCCTGGAGACAGCACTCCTGAGCTCCATTTTCACTGGTAGAGGGTTGCAGGAGGCCGTAATAGCCAAAAATGGAGCTCGGGAGCCCGTTTTCATTGGGAGAGCACTTAGGCTGCCACAGGTGCCCCCGACATGAGTGATGTTGAGCTGGCCACGTCCACCCAAGCCATGCCCACCCCGGTCGCCCAAGGTCAAACACAACCCTGATGCGGCCCTCAATGAAACCGAGTTTGACACCCTCTGAATTAAAGTCTTCATGAAGGTAGCTTTGCTTTTGACTTCTATTCCATCTCTAGTGTTAGTTGACTACCCTGAACCCCCCCTCATCCCCCATCCCGGGATAGAAAAAGAAGGTTCAGATCAAAGTAATAAATATATTAGATAATTGGTCTTTGCTTCCATGCCATCATAAACTCCGTTCATCCATTCCGACCTGGGAAAAGGCTCGACAAAAGAAGGAATTCCGCTAAGGTGCTCATCTCCGTTCTTCCTGCTTCATTCATCTCTCTCTCACACTTCTTTTTTTTTTTCTTGTTGGCAGAACTGATGGACCGTCCAGGAAGGTTGTTCCTTAAGAGGAAATGCTTCATCTCGGTGATTTACATGAAGAACACGTCGTCCAACACACTATTTAAGGAGGAAAGGAAGTTGAGAAGAATCTCCACAAGATATCGGACTGCCACATTTTATGGTGTTTGTGTTTGTGTGGTGTGTGTATGTGTGTGTGTGTGTAAATTTTTTTAAAGAAGAAGGGGTCTTTTTCTTTCTAAAGAAGAAGACAGACACAGACTTCAGAGGATAATTAGAACTGCAGAAAAAACAATTGATACCAACCTGCCTTCCATTGAGGACCTGTATACTACACAAATCAAAAAGAGGGCTGTGAAAATATCTACAGACCCCTCGCATTCTGGACATAAACTGTTTCAACTCCTACCCTCAAAACGACACTATAGAGCACTGCACACCAGAATAACTAGACACAAGAACACCATCCCTCTGCTAAACAAATAATTCCCTCAACACTGTCAAACTATTCACATTAGGCTGCACTAGTATTAATCTTCTCATCGTTCCCATCACCCATCTCCTTCCTCTTAGGACTGTATGACTGTACCTTTGTTGCTGGTATCCTTACGATTTATATTGATATTGTTTCCTGATTGCTTATTTTTACCCTATGACTATCATTAAGTGTTGTACCTTATGATTCTTGATGAACGTATATTTTCTTTTATGTACACTGAGAGCGTATGCACCAAGACAAATTCCTTGTGTCCAAACACTTGGCGAATAAAAAAGTATTCTATTCTATTCTATTCTATTCTATTCTATTCTATTCTATTCTATTCTATTCTATTCTATTCTATTCTATTCTATTCTATTCCATTCCATTCCATTCCATTCCATTCCATTCCATTCCATTCCATTCCATTCCATTCCATATTTCTATTCTGTTCTGTTCTGTTCTGTTCTGTTCTGTCCTATTCTATTCTATTCTATTCTATTCTATTCTATTCTATTCTATTCTATTCTATTCTATTCTATTCTATTCTATTCTACTCTACTCTACTCTACTCTACTCTACTCTACTCTACTCTACTCTACTC
>WNWU01000139.1:373423-399521 GCA_012654045.1 Ptyas mucosa
CTCAGGCCACTAGATGGGGCTAGAGAGCAACAGCAGTATATAAAGATCTCATGTTGGGGCATGACAGCTTTCTACCATAATGAATTTGTAGCTTTGGGGCATTTGGTAAGACAAGGGTAAAATGAGAATCAAGGAGTGGAAGTTTTATAAAGATTATCCAAACCTAAACATAAGGAGGAATTTCCTGACTGTAAGAACTATCAAGCTTGTTGAACAGCTTGACTCCTGGAGTTATGGGTGGTCCATTACTGGAGATTTTCAAATGAAAATTAGGTATTCCTGTACATGACGGTGTGAAGATTCCTAACCTAAACTAGCAGGTTCTCCAAAACTCCTGAAAGCAGGAGAAAAAGCAACTGATGTAAACTAATCAAGGAGAGAAGGAAGCTAGAACTAAGGAGAAATTTCCTGATAGTCAAAACAACTTGGCTCCAGAATGTGAGCGCTCCTACTGTGGAAGTTTTTAAGAAGAGGTTGAATACATTAGAATAGAATAACAGAGTTGGAAAGGGATCTTGGAGGTCTTCTAGTCCAACCCTCTGCTTGGGCAAGAAACAGACAAATGGTCATCCAACATCTTCTTAATGGGGCTCTCTACATGGAGCTCCCCTTGAAGAGCAATCGGAGGCCCCAACTGGTCCAAAATGTGGCCGCGCCGGTGGTTATGGGCGCAACTCATTGTGCCCACGTGACACCCCTCCTGCGCGAGCTGCACTGGCTCCCAGTGGTCTTCCGGGTGCGATTCAAGGTGTTGGTCACCACCTTTAAAGCTCTCCATGGCATAGGGCCCCAGTACCTTCGAGACCGACTTCTGCCACCAACAGCCTCCCACCGGCCAGTCCGCTCCCACAGAGAGGGTCTCCTCAGGGTGCCATCGGCCAAGTTATGTCGGCTGGCGACACCCAGGGGGAGGGCCTGCTCTGTGGGAGCCCCAGCCCTGTGGAATGAACTGCCCCCGGAAATGCGTAAGATCTCCGACCTTCGTGTATTTCGCTGTGCCCTCAAGACCCTGCTGTTCCGCCAGGCCGGGCTATCAATGTAATGATTTTAAATTGGATGTTTTAAATTTTGGGGGGGTCTTAAATCTGAGCCGAAATTATTTAATGATTTTAATTCTTTTTAATTGATGTCTGTCTTTGTGTTTTTAATAGGCTGTACTGAGCCCTGAGTCCTTCGGGAGAAGGGCGGTATAGAAATAAAATTATTATTTATTTATTTATTTATTTATTTATTTAAAAACTTCCAGTGTTGGAACACTCACAACTTCTGGAGGCAAGTTGTTCCACTGATTAATTGTTCTCACTGTCAGGAAATTCCTCCTTAGTTCTACGTTGCTTCTCTCCTTGATGAGTTTCTACCCATTGCTCTCTTGTCCTGCCCTCAGGTGCTTTGGAGAATAGCTTGACTCCCTCTTCTTTGGGGCAGCCCCTGAGATATTGGAACTCTGCTATCATGTGTCCCCTAGTCTTTCTTTTCACTAAACTAGACATACCCAGTTCCTGCAACCGTTTGTCATATGTTTTAGCCTCCAGTCCCCTCATCATCTTTGTTGCTCTTCTCTGCACTCTTTCTAGAGTCTCCACATCTTTTTTACATCGTGGCGACCAAAACTGAATGCAGCATTCCAAGTGTGGCCTTACCAAGGCCTTATAAAGTGGTATGAACACTTCACGAGATCTTGATTCTATCCCTCTGTTTATGCAACCTAGAACTGTGTTGGCTTTTTTGGCAGCTGCTGCAGACGGCTGGCTTTTATTTAAATGGTTGTCCATTAACACTCCAAGATCCCTCTCACAGTTACTATTATTGAGCAAGGTAACCAGTGGTGGGTTTTTTACTACCGGTTCTGTGGGTGTGGCTTGGTGGGCGTGGCATGGTTTGGTGGGTGTGGCTTGGTGGACGTGCAGGGGAAGGTTACTGTAAAATATTCATTCCCACTCCATTTCAGGGGAAGGATACTGCAAAATCCCCATTTCCTCCCAATCAGCTGGGACTTGGGAGGCAAAGAATAGATGGGGGCATGGCCAGTCAGAATTTTTACTACCAGTTCTCCAAACTACTCAAAATTTCCACTACCGGTTCTCCAGAACTGGTCAGAACCTGCTGAAACCCACTTCTGAAGTTACCACATATACTGTACCTGGGCATTTTGTTTTTCTTGCCTAAATGTAGAACCTACATGTAGAAATGTAGATTGGATAACCATTTATCTGAAATGATATAGTGTTATGGAATGAAGAGATTGAGAAACATCCCAAAGGGCAAACAGAATCAGATTTATTGCAATAGGTTCAGAGTCCGATTCGTACCTGGAAGTCTGAACAACTTATGGGTTGGGGACCCTGGTCTTTATACAGTTTCAAACAAAGGATTCTGTGAACTCAGCCGTTTTAATTACTAAAAACGTTTGTTACAAGAAATGACATCTTCCTGATTAGAAGTTCTTACCTGTCTTGCCAAACAATTATAACTGTTCTGAAGATTACCGTACCATGTATTCAATATTATCTTTGTTGAATGAGACTCACTGTCTTATTTTGGCATCCTTGACATTTATAACCTTCAAACAGTATATCACCCAAGATATCGCTCCTCCTGACAAGAGAGAGGCCCTTTTCACAGACTGTTGTTTATACAAAGGAATTTGGCTGGCTCTTGTACTTATCCACTGGATACATTTGGAAATGAATACTAGAAAGATGTCCAGTGGTCATTTAGTAGGTCCCGCATTCATCATCATCATTATTATTAAAGAGGGCCCTTCAGTGGTCATCTAGCTGGACCCGCATTTCCTACTTTAATAGGACTTCCTATATCATGCGGGGATGGGGGTAGGACTAGAAGATCTCCATGATCCCTTCCAAGTCTTTTTTTTTCTTTCTAACTACGTTGGAGTCTGGATTCCAGTTCTATTTTGGAATCCCCGTCCTTTGAAGAGAAGGCAGAATTCTGTTTTACAGAGTGATCTTTTGAGAAGCTACACCAGACCTTTGCTTTCAAGATGTGAAAATCTGAAGAGGACCACCATGTGGGATTGGGACAGTTGGAAGCCTCCACAATTCCTCCACCGTTGGAGCTCCTGTAGGTTCATCTGACACATTTGGGATATTCATTAGAAAACATCTCGAACATGTCTGTAAGCACGAAACAAACCTAACAGCCGGGTCGAGTTGATTCTGTGCCCTATGACCAGAGGTGGGCTGCTGGGGGGTTCGCAACGGTTTGGGAGAACATCTAGCTAAGATTCTTCGCCGTTTGGAGAACTCCCCCAAATCCCACTCCTGGCTGGCCCCGCCCACCCGGCCCTTCCTAGGAGTCTCCACACGGCCCATTTTGGATGCAGGTAAGTGCAGGGCGTGTACTGAGGCTTGGGAAGGGCGAAAAACAGGCCTACTGGAGGTTCAGGAAGGCAGGAAAGAGGCCCATTTCTGGCCTCCAGAGGTCCTCTGGAGCCTGGGGAGGCCGTTTTCGTCCTCCCGGAGGCTCAAGGAAAGCCTCCAGAGCCTGGGGAGGGCAAAAATTCTCCCCGCCGTGGTGTAGGAGGCCAACTAGGCCACGCCCACCATGGCCACGCCCACCCAGCAACTGGGCATAGAACCTTTTGCTAAAATTTTTGAAGCCCGCCCCTGCCTTTGACTCAGCAATAACAAGTCCATACATAGATATTTATGTACCAACCAACCAACCGCAGAGAGTCCAGTAAGTCCTCGTTCCTGCTGCTTAGGAGAAAAACCTAAGGAGAGGTCTAAGATGGAAGAAAATAAGGCCTATGCGGAATCTGGGTACGATGAGCGTGGATGAGAGAAAACTATGAGAAGGTAAGATGGACTTCAGTTGCTTTTCCTACTGGTAAGATTTGCTTAATAATACACCTTGCATTGGGAGATGGTGGCCTCTCTTCTACTGGAGAATATTTCAACAAAGCCTGCATAGCCCTTTTTTGATGTTATAGCCAATTCCTGCACTGGTCAGGGAATTGTACTAGATCCGTGATGGTGAACCTATGGCATGCATGCACGCCAGCTGTCGCCCCAGCCCAGCTTCAATGCGGATGTGCGCGCGCCTCCTACTGGCCAGCTGGTCTTCTGCTTTCTGCCATGCACGCGTGGGGGCGGTGGGGGGCATGCGGGGGACACATGCACATGCACGGGGCGGGGCGCATGCATGGGGGAGGGGTGCATTTTGGGCCTGGAAATCCTCCTGCACCAACCTGGAAGCCAAAATGGGGTGTGGGGGGGCCGGGGCGCATGCGTGTGGGGGCGGGAGCATGCGTGGGGGACACGCACAAGCGTAGGGATGCACGTGCATGCGTGGGGGGGCACTCACATTGCATTTTGGGGGTTCAGGCAAATGCACACGTGCGCACTTTGGGCACTCAGCACCGAAAAAGTTAACCATCACTGTGCTAGATGTTCTTGGAGATCCCTTACAATTTGTAATTCCACAGATTTATCAACCACTAATATACCTATGCTTTTATCCACGTTGAAAAAAATATTCCTTTTTATTAATACATCGCTGGCTTCTGTAAAAAAAAATAAAATAAACCATTATTTTAGAAATTAACATATGAATGTGATAGGACTAACAGGGTTGTCTATCAACCTTTGGCACAATGGCTTGGTCCCAGTTCCTGAAGCTGGATTACAAATTCGCCTCTTCCAAAGGTCTCCCTACTCTCCTCGGGATTTGCGCCCTTTCTTTCTGAACCCTTCATCCAGGAACTACTGTTTTTTCATCGTTTCTCCCTGCTCCCTTTGTCAAGGAATATAGGTACGGCCATCATAATTCCTTTCGTAGCAACTCCTTTCTTCTCACCTCGGTCTTTGATCTCCTCTCTCTGCTTCTCCCTCTGCTTCTTGCCTTGCCACTTGAGCTTCTGCTTCTTGTGGTGTTTGCCGGACTATGGGACTGATCTCTCCCAGCTGTATCCTTGCTTCTGGTTCGGCTTCGTACCCTGAAACTTTGCCTAAAGCTATCTATCTTGTGTTTCATTCTGGAAAACACCAGGGACCTTCCACGGCTGTACTTCCAAATGTTCAATCCATACCGCAGGCGCAATTTTCTCTCCAAGATTCTACCCAGGATGGACATTTTTTCGTCGGGTTCCGCGCTGACCAGGAATTGAGCATGGCGGACTTGTTTCTTGGGCTCCGTGGACTGACCTCTTTCTGACATGGGCTTTCTTCTCTTTTGAATTGACCCAGGCGTTTCGGTCCTCTTGTGTTGTATTAATGATCTGCGATCCGTAAAAGGTTCCTTTTTAGATAAATCTGTTCCCCGGTTCAGGGTCTTCTTGTCTACCATCTCAGTGGTTGAATGCTTTCCACCATCAGGTTCCTCCATGCCTGGTTCCGCCACAGTTTGTTCACCTTCCCTTCTGTAGTCCAGCACTGATGTCTGCTCAACAGTGAGTGAAGGTTTCATTGCTTCTTGGAAGAACATACCTTTGGGGGATGAAGAAAATTGTCCAGAGGACCCTGAGGTATCGGGCAGTTCACTTCCTGATGTAGTCACCTTCTGCGGGTCTGCATCACTAGCAAACACTCTTTCCTCCTGAAATAGGACTCTCTGATCTCCTGTACTGGAAAGGGTGGTTTCTTGTTCTGGAAGAGAAGCGTCCCTCAAGGAAGATTCAGAAATAGCTTCTTCTGATGTAACAGAAGAGAACTGAACTTCTTCCTTGTTTGCTGAAATAGATTGAAGGGATGACCTGTCCTCTATTAGCAGAGACCGGGAATCTGTTTCTGCCTCCTTTACCATACCCCAAATTAAGCCTGGCGTCTCTTCCTGCTTCCTAACGGATTGCAATGAGAACATGGAGCCCTCCCTGGACGAAGGCAAATGGCATCGGCAAGGACAATTGCATATCCTACAAAGTCTGTTGGGTACCCAGCTAAAACTAGAGTGTTTGGATAACTGAGACCTCTTCAATCCAATGGGATAGTAGTATCTGTTGCCTTCTTTTCTCTGGGAAGTCCTTTGAAGTTGTTTCAGAAGGTCCTTCTTGAGGGACAAGTTGGAAGAGCAAGGAAGAGCTTCCCTCTCTCTGGCTAACCAACCGGTTCTTTGACTTGGATATTTCCCTAGAGATAAACTCTCTGATGAGCTGGTGGCATTATATTTGCGTTTCTGAGAGCCAGAAACCGGAGTCGAGAAAAAGGGACCTCTAGGATCTCGTGTTCTACCCAGAAGGTCTGATGCCCATCTTTGTTCATCCTTCAGATAGACATCTGATTCAGTTCTCTCCAGCGGCGACTTGTGTCGTTTGCTCGCTTCAGGTGCTTCTCTCCTGGCTGTTTTTCCTCGAATGCTTCTGTCGTGCTGGATTTTCCTATCGAAGCAAAATGATGGCTCTTCAGTATCCAGCCAAGAAACTTGAATCTCCACCGGCGTTTGGTGGCATTCATAAAATAACTCTGAGTCAGACATGTCAGGTACCCCTAAGCTAGAGCTGGATCTCAGTAGATGGTCTTCATCGTCTGTTGAGAATGGTTCCTTCACCTCCGCCCCTGTTTCTTCAGCTTGAGGAATAAATGCCGCCAGCGTGTCTTGCACCAATTTTGGAAGCCTCCATCTGTGCTTCACCGTGACCTCTCTGATGTGGCTTTCCAGCTGATTCTTTACGTCTGGGTGTAGAAAGCGTAGCTGCTGAGGGGCAACTCTGACTTCCTTCGCTATCCACGATTTTGGGGCTGCTGTTTTCACGGTCACGTCTCCTGCAGATCGTGGCTTCTTCTGCGACTCGGAGGGAGCAAACAACCGTAGGGATTTCTGAATAATAGCCGGCAAGCCCCAGGCGTGTTGAATTTTCTTGTGCAGAATGTGGAATTCCAGAAGATTCTGAGCAACCTCATCGAGAAAGTCCACCTTTCTGCTCCTGAAATAGATCGTGGATGAGGGGATGGGTACCTGTAACTTTGCCTTTTTCTTTCTGAGCTGGAATTCCTTCATGGGACTTCTGTCTGTAACCCACTTTTGGGGCAATGAGATCTGGGGAGATTTATAGACTGTCGAACTGAGTGTGCCAGGATGCAGAAATGCTCTCAGTGTGGTTTGAGCATGTTTCGGAAGCCCCCATCTATGTACTGCAACTAAATTCCTCAGATGAGCTTCTAAGTGTTGTTTTGTATCTGAGCTAAGAAATGACAGGTTCTGGGCAATCATATGAAATTCTCTGCCCCCAGGAAGCTTACGAGCTGTTACTGCACCTTGTACGGCTAATGGACGCTTTGTGGAGTCATGGAGATAGGGAGCAAAAGCATCTAGGGATCTCAACACCATGAAGGGCAGACCCCATGCATGGTGGAGTTTCTTGTACTGGATATGGAATTCCAGGAGGTTCCAGGCTGCGTCCTCAAAGAAAGGTAGCTTCACTTCTGAATAAAAGAAAGGAGTTGTTTCAATATGTCCCTTTGCAGATGGCATCACATTTGCCTTACGGTAGACTTTCCTGGGTTCGGAGCCCTCCAACGAACCTTCTTTCTCGTCTTCCAACTCAGATGGGGAATGGGACCTCAAAGGCAGAAATGCCTTCAGGGGCTGTTGTACCCGTTCGAGAAGACCCCATTGGTGCTTTGTTGTTATGTGTCTCACATGGGTATCTAGGTGTTCCTCAACATCTGGGCTGAGAAAGAATGGACTTCGGACATCGATGGGCACATCTCTTTTCTCCCACAGGATGTGTTTGGTCTTTCTATCTCTTGGGTCTTGCACGTCCTTCTGTTCTTCAAGAGGAAATGGGGCAAAGGCATGCAAGGATTTGAGGACCAAGGAAGGCAGGTTCCATGCTCGTTGAATTTTCTTCTGCTGGATGTGAAACTCCAGGTAATTCCTGGCCCCATCAGAAAGAAAAGAAAGCCTTCCCTCCATAGGTGCTAAGATATGCCGTCCATCAAGACTCACCTGAATAGATTCCTTCTGCTTTCTTGGCTGAAAATCTTTACCCTTCCACCTTTTCCTTCTCCTGACTTTCTTTGACTCTTCCAGAAAGTCTTCTTCTTCTTCTTCAGTTTGGGAAACATCTGTAGACGTTTCCCAAACATCTGTAGACGTGAGGAGGGATTTGCACTTCCAGCAGAGTGATGGTTGCTCATGAATGCTTTCATGTTGGGAAGGAGGTCTGGAAGGCAAAAAAAATCCCAGGAGCTTCTTAATGGTTTTTGGCATGCCCCACCTGTGCTCCGCAGTCCTCCTCTTCAGGTGAGCTTCCAAAATGTCTTTGGTCCTTTGGCTGAGAAAGGGAAGGTCTGGGACAATCACCGCCACTTCTGTCCTATTCCATCCATGTGTCTTGACTATGCGTTTCCTAGTGCTCTGGATGCGTCTTTCTATTCCAGGGGAAAATGGGGCAAAAGCATGCAAAGATCTCAACACTGTAGAGGGCAAACTCCACGCCCGTTGAATTTTCTTCTGCTGGATGTGGAATTCCAGATAATTCCTGGCCTCATCGGAAAGAAAAGGAAGCCCTTGCTCTGAGAACAAGAATTGCCTGCTGGCTCTCCCAGAAGATGTAGGCCTTCTCTGGTTCCTCGGCTGGAAATATTGCTCTGCCCTTCTCGTCCTTCTCCTGGCTTTCTTTGACTCTTCTCGCAAGTCTTCACCTTCTTCTTCACTTTGGGAAACATCTGTAGACTCAAGGAGGGATTTACACTTCCAGCAGAGTGACGGCTGTTTGTGAATGCTTTCATGTTGGGAAGGAGGTCTGGAAGGCACCAGAGATCCCAGGAACTTCCGAATGGTTTTTGGCATGCCCCACCTGTGCTCCGCAGTTCTCCTGTTCAAGTGAGCTTCCAAAAGGTCTTTGGTCCTTTGGCTGAGGAAGGGAAGGTCTGAGACAATCACCACCACTTCTTTCTTACTCCATCCATGTGTCTTGACTATGTGCTTCCTAGTGCTCTGGATGTGTCTTTCTATTCCAGGGGAAAATGGGGCAAAAGCATGCAACGACCTCAACACTGTAGAGGGCAAACTCCATGCCCGTTGAATTTTCTTCTGCTGGATGTGGAATTCCAGATAATTCCTGGCCTCATCAGAAAGAAAAGGAAGCCCTTGCTCTGAGAACAAGAATTGCCTGCTGGCTCTCCCAGAAGATGTAGACCTTCTCTGGTTCCTCAGCTGGAAATATAGCTCTGCCCTTCTCGTCCTTCTCCTGGCTTTCTTTGACTCTTCTCTCAAGTCTTCATCTTCTTCTTCAGTTTGGGAAACATCTGTAGACTCAAGAAGGGATTTACACTTCCAGCAGAGTGATGGCTGTTTGTGAATGCTTTCATGTTGGGAAGGAGGTCTGGAAGGCACCAGAGATCCCAGGAACTTCTGAATGGTTTTTGGCATGCCCCACCTGTGCTCCGCAGTCCTCCTGTTCAAGTGAGCTTCCAAAAGGTCTTTGGTCCTTTGGCTGAGGAAGGGAAGGTCTGAGACAATCACCGCCACTTCTTTCTTACTCCATCCATGTGTCTTGACTATGCGCTTCCTAGTGCTCTGGGGAATTTCAGGGGAAAATGGGGCAAAAGCATTCAAGGACCTCAACACCATGGAGGGCAAGCTCCATGCCCGCTGAATTTTCTTCTGCTGGATGTGGAATTCCAGATAATTCCTGGCCTCATCTGAAAGGAAGGGAAGCCTTAGCTCCGAGAACAATAAGGGTTGCTTGCTAGCTCTCCCAGATGATGTAAACCTTCTCCGGTTCCTTGGTTGCAAATATTCCTTTTTCCTTCTCTTCCTTCTCCTATCTTCCTCTTCCTCTTCCTTCTCAGTTTGGGAATCATCGGTAGTCTGAAGGAGCAATTGGCATCGGCGACAGAGTGGAGCTTGTCGATAAAAGTCCTTGGATTGGAAACGGGATTTGGGAGTTGACAACGTCCCCAGGGCCTTCTGAAGTCGTTTGGGAACAGACCATTTATGCTCTGCAATCTTCTTCTTCATATGAGCTTCCAGAACCTCTTTGGTCTCCTTACTGAGGAAGAATGTGGAGGGAACAAGCACTTTTATGTCTTTGGTAACCCACTGGTTAGCCCTGAGCCTCTTCTTGCCTGGACTTTGGATCTTGATCGGAAATGGGAAGAAAGCATTCAAAGATCGGAGCACCATAGAAGGCACACCCCAATCGTGCTGGATTTTCTTCTGCTGAATGTGGAATTCCAAGAGATTCCAATTGTCCTCTGTAAAGAACAACGGCTTTGCCCAAGCTGAGCTTTGCCCTTGATGGCGAAGAGTGTTAGATATTTTTGAGGCTCCTTTCTTAGAGGTGACTTGCCATTGTGATGTCTCCCTGTCATGGTGGGAAGAGATTTTATGTGGCTGAGAGGATCTGCTATGCTGCCCATGAGGCTGGTGCATTCCAGCTTGGGATTCAGGTCGAGGAGGAGCGATAGTCCTCAGTGAACCCCGAATGCGTTTGGTGAGCCCCCATTTGTGCTTTATGGTCCAATTCTTCAAGTGGGCTTCCAGGTGATCATTGACCTCTGCACTCAAAAAATGTAGCTCCGAGTGAGGGATTGTTGCTTGTACCATAGCAAGTGACCGATGAATTGCTCCTTTCCCTCGGCTCTTAACAGAGAGGCGCCCTCCTGATCTTGTAGTTGTGCTGTGCAGCTCTGGTGGATGGGGAGCAAAAGCATTGAGAGATTTCTTGACCATCAAGGGCAGGCCCCAATCATGTTGAATCCTCTTATGTCTGATATGGAATTCTAGAGCATCCCAAACTTCCTTTGTATAGAATGTTGCAGCCCAGCTCTCTTTGTGAAATTTAGGAGTAACTTTTTCACTCGGAGTAGGAGTTTGGCTCCTTACTCGTGGAGAGAGAGACTTGGGATGTCCTCCTGCTGTCTGTGGTAGTTGCCTGCCATGATAGGCCTCTATCTGGCTCCTCCGTTTTGGGGCTTTCTTAATTGTAGGCAGATGTTGGTCTCTAGTATCTGAAATCTCCTTAATTCTTGCCGGGTAGACTTGATCACGGGTACCCGATGGGATTTGGTCAATAAAATCTTCAGGCTGGCGAAAATATGTAGGGGGCAACATGGACTTCATTGATTCCAGTACTTGCTTGGGAAGACCCCATTTGTGTTTAGCGATGTGTCTTTTTGTATGTGCTTCCAAGCGTTCCTTTGTGACTGGATCCAGGAACAACAGCTTCGGAGTCATTATGAGTCTCCCTTCAGTTTGCAGACGTGAAGGGGCAGCCATGGCCAATCTGGTCAAAGCCCTTTGTGGTTCTGGAGGCAAAGGAGCAAAAGCATGAAGGGACCTTTGAAGGACAGAGGGCAGCCCCCATTCATGCTGGAACTTCTTATGTTGAATGTGCCTCTCCAAAAGATCTATGCTTTCATTTGTGAGAAAGGAGGTCTTCTTGTGTTGACCATCTACAAAACGTGACTCTGGCAATCTAGTGATACGTTGTGCTCTTTTGAGCTTAGGTCCACTGACGAGAAAGTTTCTGAACTCCTGTAGTTCTCCCGGAGGAGTGGGACGAAAGCCATGCAGAAACTTCTGCAATTTTTTTGGTAGCCCCCATTGGCTGTGAATGACCATCTTTTTAATGCTAGATGCTAAGCTCTGCTGAACACGCTCAGGGACAAATGGTAGATCCTGCACTGAACTTCTAATCTCCTGCTTTATTCTCCGAGGTGGGTGGGGATCGATGGATAAGTAGGTTGTAAAGGCCAGTAGAGAGCTTTGGATGATGGAAGGCAAACCCCAAAAATGATGAAGTCTCTTCTTCTGGATGTGATACTCCAATATTTCTCTTGCCTCTTTCTGAACAAAAGGGGTCTTCAGCTCTTGGAATGTGATGCTTGCCTTTCGAGTCTGCGCTGGGAAAGGTCTAACTGGGACCACGACGGATAAGGATTCCATATATTTTTTGCTGATGCCCCACAAGAACAGCAAATGCTTATGTCTCACGTTCTGTTCCAACCTATTTCTATCACTTGACGGCAGAAAAAGTAAAGACTGAGCTCTATGGGTGGGGGATTTCTGCCCAGACTCAATCAATTTAGGAAGGTGCTTTTGTGGCATGGTACCGGAGTCTTTGTGGGACTGTCTCACCAGCCTAGGGAGTGTCTCTAGCTGCCTCTGAAGATATTTTCTTCTGATGTGCTCCTTGAGGAGATCCAATTGCTTTGGAGCATAATGCGTGGGATCAAGCAGTTTGCAACAAGCCCGTTGACTTCCTCCAGCGCTGAACTTTGCTTCTGTTAATTTAGTTTTCTTGTCACTTGGGGGGAGCCGAGCTTTTCCCAAAGGAGCAGAAGGACGGAAATATTTTAGCGACTCAAGGATTTTCTTTGGTAAGCCCCAAAGCCGCTGTAGTTTCAATTTCTGTAGGTGAAACTCTAAGTAGTTGTAAGTTGGCCAAGGGAGAAATGAAAACTTCTGTGGCAAAGCACAGACATTGATTGTGGTCCTGTGGATGGTGGAACGTGGGGGGAAACCTTGCATGAAGACTCTGAGGGAGCTCTGGATGAGTGCTGGGAAGCCCCATTCATGATGCAACCTCTTCTTCCTGATATGCAGTTCAATAAACTCTCGTTGTTCTTGTTGGAGAAACGGTATTTGTGCCTCTGAGAACATCCCAGCAGGAATCTTCTTTCTCTGGAAGGGTGAGGCATAGGATCTAGGAATCATTGCATCAACGGCTTCCATATATCTTTTGCCCGGACCCCAGAGGGAATTAAAATAGCAAAGCTGTACTGCCATCTCCAATCTTTTTGCCTCCTGTTTTTGCAGAAAGGGTAGGAAACTCCGCCGGGGCTGCAAAATCTTTGGGCTATGGGAGATTAATTTGGGGAGTGGTTGCCATGTTGCCAATACATTAAGTTTCCAAGAACCCATAACAACGTCTGGGAAACCCTCCAACTGTATCTCCACGTATTTCTTAGATATGTGAAGGCTAATCTTCTCCAGAGGGTTGGATCCTTTGAAGGAAAGCTTGTGAGGAACATGTGGTGGAATCGCCACCATCCTCTGTTTGCAGCACATGGTGCATAGAACAGTCTTCGTTTGGAGCAGAGGGATGGTCTTATAAGTAGATACTGTTCTTCTTGTCTGGTGCATCAGCGTTTTTGGCCTCGGGGCCCGAATTTTGACTTCTGGTTGTAGTTTCTTCAGAGATCCAAGGACCCTTTGTGGCAAACCCCACCGATGATATAGTTTTGTCTTCTGCACATGAAGTTCAAGATTTTTGCAAATGTCCTGGGGAAGGAACAATAGCCCCTGAGCCATGTTATGGACACTGATTTTTGTCTTTGTTAAAGATGATCGCGAAGGTGGCTGATAGAAAAAGCTCCTGAGGGATTTTTGGATAAGGACTGGAAAACCCCATTCATGTTGGATTCTCTTCCTTTTAACGTGCAGCTCTAAAGTTTCCACGCTGAATCCTGGTGGGAGCACCCACTGAATTTTAGTGAATTGAAAGGCAATTGTTTTCTGACTTCTTAGAGGCCGGGACAAAGGTTTGGGCATCAATTGTTCAAGAGCCTTCACATAACGGGAGGGCAGCTCCCACAAGGAAGCAAAATGATTACGTTGTACGGTCATTTCAATCCTATCCATGGCTTTCCCGCATGCGAATGGCAACAAGGTTCTGCGCGGAAGCAATGGCTGGTGACCAGAAATGATCTTAGGGAGAGGAATCCTCAAAGAGAAAACCACGTGTCTCCAGGAGGTTCTCACCATTACAGGAGGAGCCTCCAAATACATTTCCAAATGTTTCTTAGCCAAGTGGAGCTGCAGTTTGAGGTGAACGTCGACCTGGATTCTGACATGAAACCGTGGAGGTGGTGCAGCAATCTCAGTTTTGGAGCGTCTGTTGCCTTGTTCTTGCCAAGGGACGCTGGGTTTCAGGTAACTATAACTTGAGTAGAACAACCTCGTAGACTCCAGAACTCTTTTAGGTAGCAACCATCGCTGACACACTACCCTTTTCTGCACATTTCTTTCCAGTTCTCGTTTGATGGTATTATTGAGAAAGGAGATCTCTGACAGGAAAACGATTGTCTCTGTGTGTGATTTCTTCTGGGGAGGAGCAGAAGGAGTAGCGGGAAAAAGGTACTGGACAGACCTCCAAATAAGACCTGGGAGACCCCAAATGTGATGAAGAGTCTTCTTTCTCACATGCCATTCCAGTGCTTCTCGGGCTTTGGGGCACACAAATGGAGTGTCCTTTTCAGTGAAACTAAATCTAGCAGTTTTTCTGGGTGGGCGGTGAATGAAAGACGATGGTCTGATATTCTGAAACAGAAGAGTGAGTGACTTACTGAATGTAGTGGGCATTTTCCACTTGTAGGCCAAGTCTTTGTGTATAATGTTCAAGTTGATATGACTAAGAGCTTCTTGGTCTATGAAAAGAAGCTGCTGAGATCTTGGCTGTAGAGAACACGTTTGAGGTGGAGTGATTTGAGGGAGCTTAGGCAATGCCCTTTGGTTAGTCCCTCTCCAAGGCTGACGAGCTGTGGGAACAATAGGACTCAGATGTTTCTCAAGGACTTGCTTGGCCAATTTTCTCTGCAGTACTTGGTCCTTTGAACGTTGAACTGATCGATGCTTTTCTAGAGAGAGAACTGGTTTCCTATGGTAACTGACCATTGCTGTGGAAGGTCTCCCCATCTTAAATCCCCTTGCAAAGGACCTTCCATCTACTTTGGGTCTCCTGGTCAGGGCGGAAGTAGGTGGAACAAACATCCGCAGGGATTCAAATACTCGTTTGGGTAATCCCCACTGCCTCTCTATGATTTTGCTCCTGAGATGAGTCTCTAGCTTCTGCTTTACCTCAGAGGTGGCGAAAAGGAGTTGGGTAAAGCTAATGAATATTTGAACTTCATACGGATCATAGGATTTGGTCCTAAGTTGAACCTGTGATGGTGGAGCTGGTAGAAGAAACTTTCTCAGGGACCCCAACACCAGGCGAGGCAACCCCCACTGGTGCTGAAGTCTCTTTTTCAGAACATGGGTCTCCAAGTTCTTTCCATCAGTGGATATCAAAGCAGGCGTTGTAAGACCAAATTCGATTGAGGAATGTACTACAGTGAAGGAAATTGGTTGAGAAGGAGGACAAGGGACAAACTTGCTCAGGGATTTCATGTAAAGTGTTGGAAGCCCCCAAAGGAAGTAGATGCATTTACTCTTAACATTCAGCTCCACCGTATCTGCTTTCTTCCGGAGGCTTAAACCCAGCTTGTTCCTCCGTTGATGATGAATTTGACCAAGTGGAATAAGTTTAGGAAGAAGCCAATTTCTTGCCCTTGCCGTACTTATTTTCTGAGAAAGCCGCACGATTGAATGAAAAGTCTCCAACTTCATCTCCAGGGACTTCTTTGTAATGTGCACTTGTAGTTTTCCTTGGAGAGCTGGTATAATTTTGGAGTTCAGGGCCTCCATGTTGACTGATTGCTTTGCAAGGGGTTTTCCTATCCTCCTTGCACTTTTAATTGGACCAATGTCCTTGTGCTTATGTCGCCAGCCTGCTGAAGAAAACTTCTCTGGCCTTGACGATGGAGAGTAAGGTTTAAGCCGCTTGAGGGCATCTTGTACCCTCTGGGGTAGCTGCCAACGTTTCTGCTGAACCATTTTCTTTAAGTGCTTCTCTAGCTCTTTCCTGATGCCCGTGGCTATAAAGGAAAGGATCTGAGGCCTTGGGGCCACGCTAACTTTCCTCTTGTGCTTCTGAGTAGGAGAGTATGGAGCAGAAGGTATGAACTTTTTGAGGGACCTCAAGAGAGATAAAGGCAATCCTATGAGATGTTGCAATCTTTTTGTCACCAAGTGGGATTCTAAGCTTGCCAGCATGGTTTTATCTATAAAAGAAATGGACATGCCTCTGAATCCTGCTGTGTCGGTTTTGCTGGTCTCAGCCAGCCCTGACATGGTTGGGGTCTTTTTACCTGACCTCTTCTTGAGTTGTCTCCCTGTGAGAGCCTTTCCTGATGAAATCTGGGCTGGATCTCTGTAGTTTTCGGGATGTACTTTGGAACGGTACTTCTTTGCGTGCTTCATTGAGACGTGCACCTTCAGACTGCTGGATGAGATCTCTGAGAAGCTGAAAGAAGAATTGGAGTAACTGCTGGAAGTGCTATGCGTGAACGAAATCGACCTGAAGGAATCTTCCTTCTCATTATCCTGAATATCAACCGAAAGGTTGCTATCTTCCTTCCAGGCATAGGGAACCTGGTGTGGAGTGGATGTTGCTCTACCTTCATCATCCTTTGGCAACAATGGTGAGCTTGATACAGCAGGGGTCTTCCGGTCGGGAAGAGTATGTTTAAATAAAGGTGCAGGTTCACTGGCACTCCGCAGAGAGGACTCGGGGCCTCTAACGAGAAAGCCACAAGGTGGGGCAGGGTATTTTGTGCTAGACACCGGAGGCTCCTGACTCCTTGAGTCCTTCAGTCTCTCCTGCTTTCTTCCCCAGCTGTAGATAAACTCCAGGGCTTCCTGAGCAGCATGCTCACACACCTTACAGTCTGCATCATCACACAACAGTTGACGGACAGAACTTCCACGAGTGTCTGCATGAATGCCTTCTCGGGGTTGGGCAAATACTTGCTGTTTGATACCTGCAAGGAGAAAGAAGAGCCGATAAACCAGAACTGATTCTCATATCATTTGAACACATCGTTTGCTATTTCTTTACTGATTCTTAATCAAAACCTTACCAGCTAGAGAGATCGGTATGCATTGTACGATTCCACAGCAAAACCAGACATCAATAAGGTAAAGGGTAAAGGTTCCCCTCGCACATATGTGCTAGTCTTTCCTGACTCTAGGGGGCGGTGCTCATCTCCATTTCAAAGCCGAAGAGAGAGCGCTGTCTGAAGACGCCTCCGTGGTCATGTGGACGGCATGACTCAACGGCAAAGGCGCATGGAACGCTGTTACCTTCCCACCAAAGTGGTCCCTATTTTTCTACTTCCATTTTTTACATGCTTTCAAACTGCTAGGTTGGCAGAAGCTGGGACAAGTAAAGGGAACTCGCCCCATTACTCGGAGCTAGGGATTCGAACCGCTGAACTGCTGACCTTCTGATCGACAAGCTCAGTGTCTTAGCCACTGAGCCACTGCATCCCTTAGCAACATTATTTAGATTTATATACTTTCCCATAGTGCTTTACAGCACTCTCTGGGTACTTCACAAGTCAGCATATTGCCCCCAGCAATCTAGGCCCTTATTTTACTTGATCTCGACAGGATGGAAGACTGAGTCAACCTTAAGGATCAAACTTGAATTAGACCCAGAGCCTCTTCTACCCAACCCTTTAGAGCGCCAATCTCCGAAAAGAGATATTAAAGGCCAAAGAAGGAAAGAAAGGATCTGCTCAAGGAATCAAGCAAAATTGCTACCTTTTCTCCGTTGTGTATTCTTCTGCTGCCTCTCTGTCGTTCTGTGGTGCATCAGCTATGGAGGGCAAAGTAGACAGAGATGAGAAGTTGTCAAGAAGTAACGAACAGCGACATCAAAATAATGAGTTGCAAGGTGAGATGGCCTCCTGGCAGTGATGAAACCCAATTTTTTTTTACTACTGGTTCTGTGGGCGTGGCTTGGTGGGCATGGTGTGGCTTGGTGGGTGTGGCTTGTTGGCCTGGTAGGGGAAGGATATTGCAAAATCATTCCCACCCCTCTCTGGGGCCAGCCAGAGGTGGTATTTGCCAGTTCTCCGAACGACTCAAAATTTCCGCTACCAGTTCTCTGAACTGCTCAAAATTTCCGCTACCAGTTCGCCGAACTGCTCAAATTTTCCACTACCTGTTCTCCAGAACCTGTCAGAACCTGCTGGATTTCACCCCTGCCTCCTGGTATACATGGTGACAATTCAAGGCAGGTCTTATCCTGATGTGCTTATTGTCAGGTTCCGATGTCATCTCAAATAATTTTCACTCCCAAGCAATTAGTCTTTGCTGAAATATCTCATTTATTGAGAACGACAGATCTGGTCCCAACTTCGTCCCCTCTGACCCCAAAACCTTCCCCTTCCATTCCCCCAAACCTCAACTTCTTATTGGCCATCTTCCAGCTCAATCTTCTCAGCTTCTGCCTCCAACCCCAGGAACTCCCCCCTCCCATCCCATCTCCAAGCAACACTATCTACAAAAAGAATAAGTAGGTAAAAGTTCAAGCCTCATCTCCTCCTCTTTATGGCAGCCTTGAAAGGCTGACACTTATATTCTGTTACCTGATGCAAGCATGTAAGTCAATGTATTTGCTCCATAACACCGTGATGCCCATTTTGGTCACACATCTCCACCTTATCACCTTGCAGCTCCTGAGCCACCACCCAAGTTCAGCCTAAACCAGTTCTACTGGACACATGATTCTAACATCAGTCAATCAACTTCTGTTATTCTGGTATTTTTTGTCAGATTACATTGAATTATTTGGAATTCAGAAAGAATAACAATCTGACCCGGGGGCGAGAAAAAAAAACCCCAGCAAAAAGTGTGTGATTGTCAAACTGGATCTTACTTAGTAGAGACTCTTGATTTCAAAGAAATTAATCATGACTTCCAAAGATTCCAGTGAGTTTACTCTAAATATTAGTAAGCTTTGATCCAACAGAATGCACTTTATGTTTCTAGTAATATGTTGATTATCACCCTTATGTGCCTGTAAAGATTCTCAGTCATCCAGGTCATGGTTGTCCCAAAGGTGCTTTTTCAGGAGGCAACTGGACTTTCTTGTTTTTTCTTTGAAGACATTTCGCTTCTCCTCCAAGAAGCTTCCAGTCAGAGCTTGGATGAGAAGCAAAACATCTTCAAAGAAAAAACAAAACAAAACAAGGAAGTCCAGTTGCCTCCTGAAAAAGCACCTTTGGGACAGCCTTATGCGGGTTCTTAGGAAAATTAAGAAACTTCTGTATTCACCAGTAAAAATTAAAAATGAATAGTGAATATGCCATTGTTCTCAGTTTTGTTTTTAAATTGTGCGTCGCTGAGCCTATTTGACAGAGGGCTTCACATAGGAAGTCACGTAGTCAATGTCTTTTCGCCTGGAGCATCGGCTAAGGAGCTTCCATAACTTCACCAAACTGGTAGGAACAAAGCACTCTGAATTTACCAGTTACATGAATTCTTCCCTCCTGTTTTTAGTTAAGCCGATTTATTTTCCCCACTGACTTTATGGGCCCGTTAAAAACTCAAGCATACCGTGTAATGCTCTGTCTTACACCTTGGCAACAAAAATCAGAACACCAAATACAAGCTGGGTGGATACGACCTCGTAGACGACCGTCACTCTGTTAAGGACCTTGGAGCACCCATCTCTAATGTTCTAAGTGCCAGAGCTCACTGTAACAGCATTGCCAAAAAGGCATTAAGAGTTGTTAACCTACTGTAATCTTGCCAAGTTTCTTCTCCGGTAATATTGTACTGCTAACTAAGGCATACAAAACCTTTGCTAGACCAATTCTCGAATACAGCTCATCTGTCTGGAACCCGCACTGCATATCGGACATTAATACAATTTAGCAAGTCCAGAGGTATTTCTCAAGAAGATTCTTTCACTCGTCTGCTCGCAACAGAATACCTTACGCCACCAGGCTTGAAATTTTGGGCTTAGACAACTTAGAACTATTCCGCCTTCGGTCTGACCTAAACATAGTACATTAATTTATCTGCTACAATATCCTACCTGTCAATGACAACTTCAGCTTCAACCACAACAATACATGAGCACACAAAAGATACAAACTTAAGGTAAACTGCTCCAAACTCGATTGCAGAAAATAGGAATTCAGTAACAGAGTGGTCAATGCCTGGAATGCACTACCTGACTCTGTAGTTTCTTCCCCAAACCCCCAAAACCTTATCCTTAAACTGTCTACTGTGGACCTCACCCCATTCCCAAGAGGTCTGTAAGGGGTGTGCATAAGCGCACCAACATGCCTACCGTCCCTGTCTTACTGTCCCCATTTATAAGTGTCCTTATCCTGTATTCATAATCATGTTTATACTTATATTTTATATTATTTATATTTATATGCCACCCTTCTCTGGAGACTCAGGGCGGCTTACAATGCGTTAAGCAATTGTAATTTTATATCTGTTAATTTTATATCTGTTATCTTATACATGCTTGACAAATAAATACATTAAAAATAATAATAATATCATAGTTACCTTTTTGACCGCAGGTGTAAATTGGGGGGGCATTTCGGAGAAGCCAGAGGAGCACAGGCAAGGACTCCAGAGCCTGTTACAAATCTCATCCAGTACAAAAAAAGTGAAGTAGAGAATCCAGGTAAACAAAACCCCAAACAAACAACTATAAAAAGTCACCTCCATTATTAACCAAAGAAGTTTGAGGACGCCCTGCAAACTGGGCAATGTCCTCTAAACAAATGGCTGGCTATGCTTCCAAGCAGGGTCCTAGGAATTTCCTAGATTGCATCATAAAGGGACAGAATTATGGCCTCTACCTCACATGTACAACCAGAAGTCAAAAAAAGAATCCTCGCCAGCTTCTGTTCTCATGGCTTTCACAAGTTAATGCTCTCTGGAAGAGACTGTGCAGATTCTCACTCATGTCCAAAAGATGCTTTTTCAAGAGGCAACTGGACTTCCTGGTTTTTCTTTGAGGACCTTTGGCTTCTCATCCAAGAAGCTTCTTTGGCTCTGGCTGGAGGGTGGAGAATGGAAGGGTTTATCCTCCTCTGAAGTAAATAGCTTCAAAGAAAAACCCAGAAAGTCCAGTTGTCTCTTGAAAAAGCACCTTTGGGTCAGGGGCAGGTTTCAAAAATTTTTGCAAGGGGTTTTCTGCCCGGGTGATGGGTGGGTGTGGCTATGGTGGGCGTGGCTAATCAGCTTCCTGCAACACAGTGGAGGGGGGATTTTTGTCCTCCTCAGGCTCCAGAGGTTCTTTTTGAGCCTCCAGGAGAGCACAAAAGGCCGCCCCAGGCTCCAGAGGCCCTCTCCCAAACTTCCTGTAGGGCCATTTTTTGCCCCCCCAAGCCTCTGTGAACACCCTGCACTTACCTGCATCCAAAATGGGCCATGTGGGGACTCCTGGGAGGGGCAGGGCAGGTTGGGTGGGGCCAGCCAAGAGTGGGATTTGGGAGTTCTCCGAACTGCACAGAATCTTAGCTAGAGGTTCTCCTGAATCCCTGAGAACCCCCAGTAGCCCATCCCTGCTTTGGGTCTCTGGAAGAGAGTTCCAAATCTCTAAAAAAAAACCAACAACAACCACCAAGCAATGTTGAAAATCATGATCACCAACAAATCAGACTTGAATGAATAAGAAGACTAAAACTAGATTGAGGGGAAGGAAGATTCTAGCAAAATATTTAGACAACTGACCTCTCTAAAGGAAGGCTTTGAGAAAAGGTAGACCTCTTTCTGTTGGGTCTGGTGGCCAATAGGTTTTAACAAAAGATCTTAGTATATTGTATAAGAAATGTTAAGATGAGAAATGTGAAAAACCACTAGATTTGTTATATGAGATAGTTCACTTTTAGAAAGAAAGTTCTAAGAGGTTGTAAGAGGTTGTAAAAGTTGTAAGAGGTTATTGGATAAAATAAAGTTTAACTTTCAAAAGTCACCACCCAATTGGGCAACAGAGAAATTGGGTAGATGACTACTCTGATTTTATAGGGCATGCTGAAGCTATAGGATTTACAATTTACAATGATTTACAATCAGCTGAAAATAAGGTCTCCTGTTTGGGGCAGGGGGTTGGACCAGAAGACCTCAAAGGTCCCTTCCAGCTCAGATTGTACAGATTGTACATGTGTTCCTAACTCTGAGTAGAAATATAGATTCACAACAGGTGCTCTGCCTTCATTTGAATTCTGTTCAGTCACCCAATAAGCTTTAAGGTGGCTTTTTGGCTTTCCCAAAAAGAAGGAAGCAGAGTCTTGGTCCTGGCAAAACCTCTTTTATTTACATGACTGTGAATTCCTTTCATTCGCAGCCAGCAAGGCCTCTCCAAACAGTCTTTCAGAGGAATGTTTATCAACACAGACCTTATCTAGCTTGCAAAGCTGCCATGTCAATAGTTTCCAAATGCAGTGCAAAGCAAAACTTGGCACAGAGTCTCTGGGATTCACGGACAGATCTTCTCACTCTTGAAACGACTGAATGAATGAATTGTTTCCTGCAAAAGCCTACTCCCCATTTGCTCCTTTTGTTTCCTATGGGGAGGGGGAGCAATCACCTCCAAGGTGTGGCTTTACTCCCAAGTCGACCCTGCTTTCTTAGTTGTTCTTGTCTTCTGGCATGTGGACACTCCAGCTGTTCCTCTGCCTCACTGCTGTCTAACTCCCTCTCTGCCTCTGATGCAGAGCCCTCATCTGAGCTTTCCCCAGCCCCCAGGGCTGGTCCATGTCCCTCCCCCACTATCCTACTCTGCTGCCAGCTCCGCTGGCCTCCGGCGGGCCACAACATCACCATGAAAGCTCCTTCAAGACCTTGTAGGAAAATTGGGATAGGATTTCAAAAGAAGGAAAAAAAACTAAAAGAAGGGTAAACCAGAATAAGCAATGTAACATCAATAAACTAATTTTGCACATCATATAAATATTTTTCCCCAAAAGAATAAGGAATCCATAGAACATCACCCCATGTGCTCAATAGTTGTCTACAGAGATGTATTTGGAGAAAGTAGAAAGTTCAGCCATAAGTACTGTATTTGGTTGGGGAAGAATCTCATGGGTCATGATTAATTTTACAGAAATAATAATACACGATTCTTTTCGGTGGTATTGCCTTAAAATTGCTAAAGAGATGGTTGCCTCCATCCGTATGTAAAGTGGAAGTGAAATAATTACTCTCCAAACCCCACGAGATTTCATTTGGAAGAGGTGACTATTTATGGACAATTAAGCTAAATGACTATCATTGATGTTTCATGACACAACTCCAGCAGCTTTCCACAAAATACTGAGGAAACAATTCAAAAGTCAGTCTGGAAGAGGTTATAAAACCTTTCACCTCTGCAGTTGACGACAAAGAGGCAGGCAGGATCTTGTCCTTTAGGAGTCCGGTGGTGAGTTCCATTTACTGGAATATGCTTGTCTGAATGTGCTTTGCAAACCGTGTTGATTTCAACCAATGAAATGGCAAAACTGATATAATGATGTACGTTCACTGGACGTGTTCCTAGATTTTGTAGTAGATGGGACGTAGTCACACCATATGGAGTTGCGGGATTCTAGACAGTAAGAAATAAGGCTCCGCTAGAAAAAAATGTTGAATGTAGTGATAATGTGGTTACTGGTTGACCTGAAATGCCAGATGGATGCCACGCCTTGCCAAAGGAGGGACCCCTTTTCTATTCTCCATGAATGGCATAAGCCAGGAAACCTCCTCATTGGTGGGATCACAGCTCAGATTGTATATGTACTTGAGGAACATTTCTTTGAAGAGAATCCTTCACAGAAGTCATTTATGCCCCCTCTGTAAGTAATTCTCTTCCTGTTATTCTGAATTAAACAGAGTAAATTGCAAGGTTTCACACCAACTTTTCCCCAGTATTATTTCTAATCAAACTTTCCAAACCACAGCCAATGTTTTAGCTAGATCCTCTGTAGTGGCAATGCGGGAAGGCCATTATTATTGTGAGGAGTGAGGGAAGTCACCCCTCCTAGAAGAATGAAATATTTTGAGAAATATTTAAAAAGGCCGAATATTATATATCCCCTAAAAGAGAAATGGAAATCTTAAGGGAGACAGAAACTCAGAGCTTCAGTTGTTTGGTGCCCATTAAGAAAGACCGGGCCAGCCTATCTACAAAGCAAAAGAACTTCAGATCCAGGGTGATGCGATTAAGACATGACCCTCCAGGACATAATAGGACTATCTACCAGCAGGGCTCCCTGCATTGCAAAATCACCTGGGGACATTGCATCACCCTCCAGGCAGGCTTCAACCAAACTTATCTCAGACAAACTCCCAGCATGGGACCCTGACTACAGCCAATAGAATACATTCCTTGCACAGGAACAGGAAGCTCAAGGGCAAGGCCCAAGAGAGGGTATAAATAACCCTCACTCTTCACTCCATATGGTCAACTGCACCAAGACCGTGTGCTTGATGGTTCTGCTCCATTAAACCATCTTTCCAATCAGCCGCCATGTTTCCAGTGTCCTTTTCCCCACTTGGAACTGAACCAGATGGATAATTTCTACCAACAGGAGCTACTGACTTATTTTGATTTCTCCTTCAAATTAAGAAGAAGCCTGGAGGTTTCAGCTAGCCTCCTTCTTTCCTATTCTTATTAAAGGGGTGGGGGGTGGGGGTGTCACATAGCTTCAAAGCTTCTCTTGCTGTGAATGTCTCAGGCTTTTGATTCTCATCCTGGAGTAGTCCAGGCTGCGTGGGAGAGTCCTTGATGCTCTCTGAGCTTGGTTGTTTTCCAATGACTTGTTTGGCAAATGAAACATCTGCAAGAAAACAGCCAAACTCTGAGAGCACCAAGGACCCCACATTTCAACCCTGAGCTACAAATATTCTCCTTTATTGGTAGACAAAGTCAGGTCTTGTAGATTCTTGCTATAGCAGGCACATTATACCAGTGGGTGGGTTGCTGCCTGTTCAGACCAATTCAGGCAAACCGGTAGTTCCGGCAATCAGCTGGCCCCATCCACCCATCCCTGCCTTATCGTGTCCTATATTTCCTTCTTTCTGGCTCAGCTGATTCATGCGGCACAGCTAATTTCCACGCCTCCACTGTTCTACTTACTGGGGCTGCCTTAGAAAATAAGCAGCTGAGACACATGCACACGCAAAGCACACGTTCACCGAACCAGTTGTTAAACTGGTTGCAGCCCACCACTACATTATACCTGGTGCCAGGTTACGTTGTTTGAGGGGAGCTTCTAGTACAAAATCTAGCATTAGATACTATGGAAACTGGTGACCGATGGAATAGCTCTGATGTTGATACTAAGTTGTTCCTGGCATTTTATAAAAGATGTGAGTGTTATCTCATTTGGTAAGTATGCTTTTTATGTTGTGCTGTTTGTTTTAGCTCATAGAACTTAAAATCCCTTTATTTATGGTGTGTGTATCATCTTTGGATCCAAAAAAACCCAATTGCCCTGACACTTGGCAAACAGCATCATAGAGTCTTTTCGAATCTTAAGGATCCCTAATTGCATTATTGGATATGTTTTGTGGATCAAGTTAAGTACAGTAATACAATAGTTACTTCACAAAGCTCTTTTTGATGAATATGAAGATGGCACGTGTGCTCACATTTGCAAACCGGGAGTGAATGAATACCATTCCTGCACCAAATATTCCTCATTGCTATTGCCTACCGCATTATTCACATTGTTAATGTTGCCTGACTGAACATATTCTGCTTGCCTCAATCCCTCTCTCCCTATATATCACTTATCCCTCAATTATGTTTTCAGAATGGTTTTAAAGTTGTATCAGCATTCCCTGAGTTTGGCATTCGCTGTGAAAGAGGTCAACTCAAATCCAAGACTCTTGTCTAATGTTACACTGGGATTTTTCATCTCCGACAACTATTTTGATGCCCGGCTGACTTACCGTTCCACTTTGGACCTGCTCTTCCGATCTGATCAGTTGGTTGTCAACTACAAATGTGGTATCAAGGAGAATTTGGTTGTGGCCATTATTGGTGGATTTGGTGCCGATATCTCATTCTTCATGTCGGATATCATAAGTCTTTATAAAATCCCTCAGGTAAGATATAGGAATTGATATGTAGGCAAACGCATTCGTATGGCAAAATTGAAGGGAATGGGGAGCAATTATTTTCCAAGTAGGGGTTAGATTATGTTTGAATGATGCAGCAAAAGAGCCTGATAAAAATTAGGAGTTGGGTTTAAGCTCTATCTGATGCATTACGTTGGAAATAGCAGTGTCTGAAAAAGGTGAGCTGAAGCTGACAATTTAAGATGCTCATTGAGTTGCAAGCTAAATGTGACCATGTCCATCAGACTTTCTCAGCCAAATCTACGGGGTTGCTTAGAGAGCTGTGTATGTCCTCTTCTGTGCCCGAAGAGAAAGCAGGATGTGAATTTAATAAATAAATACTGTTCCATTTATTTACCTTTTAGAATAGAATAGAATAGAATAGAATAGAATAGAATAGAATAGAATAGAATAGAATAGAATAGAATAGAATAGAATAGAATAGAAT
>WNWU01000139.1:406534-424095 GCA_012654045.1 Ptyas mucosa
ATCTATCTATCTATCTATCTATCTATCTATCTATCTATCTATCTATCCCCCATTACTCTATTTATGCTGATACAGGATAATTGTTCAGGATTACTCAGACATTCAATCCTGAATTCCATCCTCATTTATCAACAGGTCTTGCCCAGTTCACTGTGTAATGACCCCTGTCCTGCTGGCTATCAGAAGAAAAAGAAAGAAGGGGAGAAATTTTGCTGCTATGATTGTGATCCGTGTTCTGAGGGGAAGATGTCAAACATGTCAGGTAAATTATTTTCTATTTACCTTCTCCTCCCCCCTCCCTTTTCCCCTCCCCTCCCCTCTCCTCTTCCCTCTGACATACAGTATTTGTGATCAATAATTTTTATTTAGATAAACAGCTGATTTACTTCCTTCATTTATTCTAGTACCAATTTTCATACTGGAAGATTTCACAAGGTGTTGTTCTTAATAATGGGTAATACTAGACTGAAAGTCTTTCAAATAATTCCTATAATGAATAAAAAGAATGATAGAGGCCAAAATCAATAGATAGAAACATACACCCATAAATCTTACCCATACATAAATCTTATCCATATATAAGATTTGAATGCTTCAAGACCTCTTTCTTATTTGCAGATATGATTGCCTGTTCTGAATGTCCAGAAGATCAGTATCCAAGTAAGGACAAAGTTCGATGCATCCCCAAAATCATAACGTTCCTAACCTTTGAAGAACCTTTGGGGATCAGTTTAGTTGTAGTTGCTGTTTTATTTTCAGTCATTACCATGTTCATACTTCTAATATTTATTAAGTATAAAGACACCCCTATTGTTAAAGCAAACAACAAGGAACTCACCTACACTCTCCTTATCTCCCTTCTGCTTTGCTTCCTCTGCTCTTTCCTTTTCCTGGGAAAACCTCCTAAATTAATTTGCTTCCTCCGACAATCTGTATTTGGCCTTATCTTCTCTGTGGCCATTTCTTCTGTGTTGGCCAAAACCATCATGGTCATTGCAGCGTTCATGGCCACCAAACCAGGGTCCGGCATGAGAAAATGGTTGGGGAAAAAACTGTCCACCTTAATTGTTTTTTCAGGCTCCTTCATTCAAGCGGGCATTTGTCTGGCATGGATGATCACTTCTCCCCCCTTTCCAGAACTTAACATGAAATCCATGACTGAAGAGATCATAGCAGAATGTAACGAAGGGTCTGTTGTGATGTTTTATCTTGTCTTGGGTTACATGGGGTTTCTGTCTCTGATCAGCTTCATGGTGGCTTTCCTGGCTAGGAACCTGCCAGACTCATTCAATGAAGCCAAGTTCATCACTTTTAGCATGCTGATGTTTTGCAGTGTTTGGTTAACTTTTGTTCCGACGTATTTGAGCACCAAAGGAAAGTATATGGTAGCTGTGGAGATCTTCTCCATCTTAGCTTCTAGTGCTGGGTTATTGGGATGTATCTTCTTCCCCAAATGCTACATTATTTTGCTCAGGCCTGACCTTAACAGCAAAGAGCAACTTGTAAAGAAGAAGCATTTCTGACTGTTAAATTATGAGTTTCTGTATTTCTATTGTGAAATGGAATTAGTAATCATTTTCTAAGAATAAAAACTACGCTTGTTTATTAGCTGTGGCAATTTTACTGATATTTTATGTGTATAACTGTGTAACAGTGTTTGTCAAAGTCTTATGAGCAGACATGGTAAACAAAATATTTCACTTTATAATGTGTGATTCTGCTTTCAATAAAGTATTTTCTCTTCGTTCTGATTCTTTACAGGAACTATTTATTGAATGAAATAAAATGTATTCTTCTTCATCCAAGTCTGGTAACTATAAACAATGATCTAATGTAGGCAATATACTTTGGATCTTATCATCATGAAAAAGAAAGGGAAGGAAAATAAGAAAAAAATTATGACGACTGTACTTCCAATATTCTTAACAGCAATTACAAGTAAATTTCTAATGTAAATCTATAGCAGAATATACATTTCTCTCTCTATGGTTGCAACATACATATACATATTAAATTAGGACCAGGGGTGAAATGCTACTGGTTTGCACCAGTTAGGGTGAACCAGTAGTGATAAAAGCTACCGGTTCGGGTGAAACTGTAGTAAAAAAAAGCAACCGGTTAATTTGAACCAGTACTTCCGATGATCAGCTATGCTGTGTGATTTATAAATCGTGCAGCACAGCTGTTTCCCCCTCACTGTTCTACTTACCTTGTTAAGCCTCCTTTTTCTGCGTGAAGTGCATATTTGGCGCACCCTGTACATTCACACATGCGTTTGGTATGCACTGCACATGCGCATGCATGTAGCATGCGTTTGGTGTGCACTGTGCATGTGTGCGCAGAGAACTGGTGGCAATGAGCAGAGGATTTCACCACCACTTAGGACCATAATTTTAGTGACTGTTCAAAGTTATGACAAAAAATATGGGTCAGGGTCAGGCGCGTAAAGTGAGTGCATGGGGTCTCTAACAATGCTTTGAGCTCCAAGCACATAGTCCTTATAAGCAGTAGCCTGAATAAGAGGAAGCAAGTATCCTATACTCTTCTCGACTGTCCTCACCACTCTCTGTATGGACTTTCTATCTGAGGCACTGTGGCCACCAAATGAAACAGTGATGCAGTTTGTTAAAATGCTCTCATTTGTGCCTCTGTAAAAAGTGGCCAGGGCAGAAAGAGAAAGATGTGCTCTCCTCATCCGATGCAGGAAATGCAGATGCTGGTTTGCATGTTTCACTAAGGATGATATGTGGAGCGACCAATTCCGATTTTTAGTTATCTACACCCCCAGATACTTAAGACTGTTGACCCCTGCTACTCACCTGGGAAAGGGATCCTGGACTCCTAGTGGACAATCACATGAATATGAGCCAGCAATGTGTTGCAGCTGCCAAAAAAACCAATGCGCTCCTAGCCTGCATGAACAGAGGGATAGAATGAAGGTCACATGAGGTGTTAATACCACTTTATACCACACACTTGGAATATTGCATCCAGTTTTGGTTGCCACAGTATAAAAATGAGTTTGAGACTCTAGAAAGAGTGCAGAGAAGAGCAACTAAAGTGATGAGGGGACTGAAGGCTAAACCTATGAAGAATGGTTGCAGGAAATGGGTATGTCTAGTGAAGAGAAGGACTAGGGGTGGCATGATAGCTCTGTTCCAATATCTAAGGTGGCCAACAGAGAAGAGGGGGTCAATCCAGTGATGGGCTGCTGCCTGGTCAGACCGGTTCTATCGAACCAGTAGTTCTGACGATAGGCTGGCCCTGCCCACTCACACCCACTCTATCCTGTCCTATATCCCCTTCTTTCTTGCTCAGCTGAATCATGTGGCACGGCTGTTTTCCATGCCTTTGCAGTTCCTACTTATCGGGGCTGCCTTAGAAGGTAAGCTGATTTCTATAAAAGTGCTGCAGTTTGGAACCTGTGTGCTATCGTGGAAGGCTCAAAAAACCGGTTATTAAAGTATATGCAGCCTACCACTGGGTCAATCTATTCTCCAAAGCACCTGAAGGCAGGAGAAGAAGCAATGAATGGAAACGAATGAAGCAGAGAAGCAACCTAGAGCCAAGGACAAATTTCCTGACAATTAATCAGTGGAACAAATTGCCTCCAGAAGTTGTAGATGCTCCCACACTGGAAGGTTTTTAAGAAGAGATCAGACAACCATTTGTCTGAAATGGTATAGGGTTTCCTGCTTGAGCAGTGGATTGGACTAGAAAACCTCAAATGTCCTTACCATCTCTGTTATTCTGCTATTCTATTATTCCTAACTCTAACTGGCATCAAAGAAACCACTAGACTAGACTAGACTAGACTAGACTAGACTAGACTAGACTAGACTAGACTAGAACAGAACAGAACAGAACAGAACAGAACAGAACAGAACAGAACAGAACAGAATAGAATTCTTTATTGGCCAAGTGTGATTGGACACACAAAGAATTTGTCTTGGTGCATACGCTCTCAGTGTACATAAAAGAAAAGATACATTGGTCAAGAATCATAAGTTACAACACTTAATGATAGTCATAGGGTACAAATAAGCAATCAAATAACTTCAGGAAACAGTCAATATAAATCGTAAGGATACTAGCCACAAGGTTACAGTCATACAGTCATAAGTGGGAGGAGATGGGTGACAAGAACAATGAGAAAATTAATAGTAATGTAGACTTAGTCAATAGTTTGACAGTTTTGAGGGAATTATTTGTTTAGCAGAGTGATGGTGTTCAGGGAAAAACTGTTCTTGTGTCTAGTTGTTCTGGTGTGCAGTGCTCTATAGCGTCGTTTTGAGGGTAGGAGTTGAAACAGTTTATGTCCAGGGTGTGAGGGGTCTGTAAATATTTTCACAGCCCTCTTTTTGATTCGTGCAGTATACAGGGCCTCAATGGAAGGCAGGTTGGTAGCCATTGTTTTTTCTGCAGTTCTAATTATCCTCTGAAGTCTGTGTCTGCCTTGTTGAGTTGCAGAACCAAACCAGACAGTTATGGAGGTGCAGGTGACAGACTCAATAATTCCTCTGTAGAACTGGATCAGCAGCTCCTTGGGCAGTTTGAGCTTTCTGAGTTGGCACAGAAAAAAGATTCTTTGTTGTGCTTTTTTGATGAAGTTTTTGATGTTAGGTGTCCATTTTAGGTCTTGAGATATGGTTGAACCTAGAAATTTGAAGGTCTCTACTGTTGATACTGTGTTGTCTAGTATTGTAAGAGGTGGTAGCATGGGAGGATTTCTCCTAAACTCTACCACCATTTCTATGGTTTTCAGCGTGTTGAGTTCCAGATTGTTCTTAACCCAATTAAGTTAAGCAGCCACTTAAGACATACTGGGGGATTTAATAGAATTCACACAAATCTTGAGCTCTCCTTCAGGATCTTGGAGGAAATTTGGGATGGGTCTTCAAAAATAAATAAATAAAAAGATACCAGGTGAAGCATCAACCAGAATAAGTATGCATCATGCATGGATTGATTATACATCTCCATATTTTACAAAAGAATAAGGGACCCCTAGACCATCATCCTCAGTGACTCCTTTGAGGTTTATTGTGCTCACTGGTTTCTACAGAGGTACTTTTGGACAACACATAGATTTCAGCCATGAATATATGGCTGGAGAAGAATCCCCTGGGTAATGGTAAATTTTACAGAAATAATACTATATAATTTTTTTTATGCGATATCTCCCTTGAAAACTAAGCATATGGTTGTCTTCAAATATGCAATATGGAAGTGAAATAATTGCTCTCCAAACCCAAGAGATGTCATTTGGTAGTGGTGACTCTTGATGGGCAATTAAGCTAAATGACTCTCATTGATGTTTTATGGCACGGTTCCAGCAGCTTTCCAGAAAATACTGACAAATAAGGTTAGTCTGGAAGAGGTTATAAAACCTTTCACCTCTGCAGTTGAACAAAAAGAGGCAGGAAGGATCTTGTCCTTTAGGAGTCTGGTGATGAGTTCCATTTACTGGAATGTGCTTGTCTGAATGTGCTTTGCAAACCGTGTTGATTTCAACCAATGAAATGGCAGAGCTGATGTAATTATGTACGTGAACAGGGCGCGTTCCTAGATTTTGTAGTAGATGGGAAATCGTCTCACCGCATGGAGCGGTGGGATTCTAGACAGTAAGAAATAAGGCTCCACTAGAAAAAAAAAATGTTGAATGTACCGATCCTACTCTGGTTGCTGGTTGACATGAAGTGCCAGACGGATGCCACGTCTTGCCCCAGAAGTGATCCTTCTCGTCTCCTTCATGAATGGTATCAACCAGGAAAGCTTCTTATTGGTGGGATCACAGCTCAGATTATCTATGTACTAGAGGAACATTCCTTTGAAGAGCATCCTTCACAGAAGTCATTCATGCCACCTCTGTAAGAAATTTCCTTTTCCTTCATTCCTGCAAAAAAAAAAAAAAAAGACTCAAGTGTGTAGAGTAAAGTGTAAGATTGCAGACCAACTGTTTTTTTTATTGAAAAAGTTTTCCAATACAAATTTTTCTCCCCATTTTCACCTCCCCTTCCCCCCAACAATTATACATTTAAAATATGTAAAATACACTTCCCCTTACCCTCCCATCCCTACCCAACCACCCCTACCCCCCCCTCTTCGGACTTCCACTATAAGCTATTATAACTACAAATACAACATAGAATAATCTATCCCTTTATATTCTATCCTCTTAAGTCTAATATACATAATCATATTTAGATATTTCTAAATATTTCATATTTCTCGTTCAGCTGAAAGCTATATAATACTTTCTGGTTTGATATTTATTTTGTGTATAATCAATCCATTTTTTCCATTCTTGCACATAATTCTCTTGTGTATGGTCTTTTAAAAAAGCGGAGATCTTCGCCATCTCTGCAAATCCGGCCATCTTCTGAATCCACTGATCAATAATAGGCAGGACATCTTTCTTCCAATATTGGGCCACCAGTAGTCTGGCTGCTGTCACCATATACAGTATCAAATTTGTTTCCCCCCTTGTAAAACCCTTAACTATACCCAATAGAAACAGTTGTGGAGAAAATTGTAGCTTCTTCTTCAAGATATTCTGCATAACCCACCAAATTTTTACCCAAAAAGCCTTCACTTTCTTGCAAGTCCACCATATATGGTAATATGTAGCATCTAAACAATCACATCTCCAACATTTTGGTTGCACATTAGGATACATACATGACAACTTCTTAGGATCTAAATGCCATCTATAAAACATTTTATAAAAATCCTCCCTCAAATTCTGCGATTGTGTAAATTTAACATTCTGAACCCATATTTTTTCCCAAGTATCCATCATAACTGGTTCTGTAAAAAGACTCAAATGTGTAGAGTAAAGTGTAAGGTTTCAGACCACCTTTTCACCAGTTTTATTTGTAATCAGAACTTCCAACTGTGAGAAATGGACAAATATCTATTGGACTACCGGAGTCCATAGCTCTCAGAAGGATAGCAAGCCCTAAAAAAGCCACATGAATCTTTCAGATAGAAAGATTTCAAAGTGTATCAGAACTATTTGTAATCCGGCTGAGCTGTTGCTGTGAAATTTGATTTTGCAAAGTACGTAGTTTTGAAATATGTTTGGAATCAGAACGTTGAAACTGTGAGAAATAAGGAACTGAAATTAGCTGATGGGCAGAGGTTTGAGATGTACGCGGGTACATGTCGAGACTGTCTGTCAGTAAGACAGAACAAGAAAGTAGGTTGTGAAATGCGTGCAGAAAAGTATAAAAAGAATGTCTTGGCCACTGGCCATAGCTATTCCTTGCTCAACCTAGCTATTGTCTCTGGACCTCATTGCAATGGGTTATTATTGATATAAGTTGTGTTATGATGTCTGTTCATGTTCCAAATTGCTCATGAAATAAACCTCTGAAGCCATAGACAATGTCATCTCCAGACCTTTTGTAATAGCAATGCGGGAAGACCAATGTTATTGTGAGAAGTTAATGACCTATTTTGATTTCTCCTTCAAACTAAGCAAAGCCTCAACATTCACCTTCTTTTCTAATCTTGCTGAAGGCAGGGAAAATGTTCACACAGCTTCAAAGCTTCTCTTGCTATGGAAGTCTCAATTCGAATCCTGGATGGAGTCATGTGCACATCAGTTAGGGTGAGATATTGCAGTCTCCTGCTGGAGCAGGACTGTGAAATCTGGTGCCAAATTTTGTTAAAAACTGCAGGAGGGGATTTTCTGTCTGGAACCTAGCATTAGGTATGGTGGAAACTGGTCACCCATGGAGTTGCTATTTCTAAGGTGCTCCTGGCAGCTTTTAAGAGATTTGAGTGTTATCTTGCTTGCTATATTTTTTATGTTATGCTTTTCAATCTAAGATTGTTACTATTGTTTAAGCTAGTAAGTATTGTTATCAGCTTGTTATTATGTTATTCATATTGTTATTATTGCTTCTTTGAATATATTTTACTTCCATCAATCTCTCTCTCTCTAATTCGCTTAGCTCTCAATTATGTTTGCAGGGCCGTTTTAAAGTTGTATCAGCATTCCCTGAGTTTGGCATTCGCTGTGAAACAGATCAACTCAAACCCAACACTCTTGTCTAACACTACTCTGGGATTTTTCATCTCTGACAACTATTTTGATGCCCGGCTGACTTACCGTTCCACTTTGGAGCTGCTCTTCCGATCCAACCGGTTGGTTGTCAACTACAGATGTGGTATCAAAGAGAATCTGGTTGTGGCCATTATTGGTGGATTTGGTGCTGATATCTCATTCTTTATGTCAGATATCATAAGTCTTTATAAAATCCCACAGGTAAGATATAGGAATTGATATTTGCAGAAACTGGGTATGTCTAGTTTAATGTAAAGGGGAGACATGATAGCAGTGCTCCAGTATTTGAGGGCTGCCACAAAGAAGAAGGAGTCAAACTATTCTCCAAAGCACCTGAGAATAGAACAAGAAGCAGTGGGTGGAAACTAATCAAGGAGAGAAGCAACTTAGAACTAAGGAGAAATTTCCAATTAATCAACGGAACAACTTGCCTCCAGACATTGTGAATGCTCCAACACTGGAAGTTTTTAAGAAGATGTTGGATAGCCATCTGTCTGAAGTGGTGTAGGGTTTCCTGCCTAAGCAGGGGGTTGGACTAGAAGACCTCCAATGTCCCTTCCAACTCTGTTCGGAAACTCATTCATATGGCAAAATTGAAGGGAATGGGGAACAATTATACTTCAAATAGGGGTTAGATTATGTTTTAATGATGCAGCAAAAGAGCCTGATAAAATTTAGGAGTTGGAATTACGCCCTCACTGATGCATCACATTGGAAATAGTGGTGTCTGAAAAAGGGACCAGAAGTTGAGAACTTAAGGCGCTCATCTCGTTGCAAGCTGATTGTGACTATGTCCATTAAACTCTCTCAGCCAAATCTACAGGGTTGCTTAGAGAGTTTCATATGCCCTCTTGCATGACTGAAGAGAAAGCAGGATGTGAATTTAACAGAGATAAATAAATACCGTTCCATTTACTTACTATTTAATCGATAGCAAGTATAACGATGCAAGATTCCCTTACAATTGGACATGCAAGAAAAGAGATTGGGAAAAAAAATGTATCTGTGTATTGTCTATTTAGATTCTCAGCCATCCAAGTCCTGGTTGTCCCAAAGGTGCTTTTTTTGTTTTTCAAGAAGCAACTAGACTTTCTTGTTTTTCTTTGAAGATGTTTCACTTCTCATCCAAGAAGCTTCTTCAGCTCTGACTTGATTATGGGGAATGGAAGGATTTATCCTCCTGCAGACAGCTGGTGTTTTGCATTCTTTTAGTGAGTCATTGAGGGCATTTGGAGGTTTATCTGTGTATCTCAAGGTCGCTTGAGTAGTGCAAATGGGTGTGGAGCCTTCTTGGAACTGCTGAAAGGACTGTGTTGTAGAGATAGATGATGTCATATCCCTCCCCCTCTGTTGAGAGAAGGCTATTCGATTTGGACACAGATGCCCTCTTGGATCCCTCTTTCAAACCAGAGGGCCTCTCTGGCCAAAATGTGGGCTTTGCTGTCTTCAAAAGGGTGGCCTTTGTCTTTTAAATGCAGATGGACTGCTGAATCTAGACCTAATCGATTTGTTCTCCTATGTTGTGTCATGCGTTTAGGAAGTGGCTGTTTTGTTTCCCCAATGTACGAATCTACACATGTTTCACTGCATTGAACTGCATATATCACGTTGCTCAGTTTGTGTCTGGGTGTTTTATCCTTGGGGTCGACAAGCTTCTGCCTTAGTGTACTTTAGGGTTTGAAGTGTGCACATATGTTATGTTGGCTGAAGAACCTCTTGAGCTTTTACGATATTCCTGCAACATATGGAATGACAACGTTGCTTCGTTTATTGTTCTCTTCATTGTCTGGTATGGAGGAGCTCCTGTAGGATCTTTTTTTAGATTTGATGGAGACCCACTTGGGATAGCCATATGTTCTGAGGGCTTCCTTCATGTGTTTTAGATCGTTTAGTTCTTTTTCTTTCCCAATGAAATCCTTTTATTCCCCACCATCCAGTCAGAGCTGAAGTAGCTTCTTGGATGAGAAGCAAAACATCTTCAAAGGAAAACAACTTTCATCTTGGGGGGAAAAAAGCAGTATATGTGTGTTGTTGAAGAAGATGCATTTCTCAGGTTAGTTGAGGCATATCAACCATAAGATTACCATAATGGGACGTGGTGGCTCAGTGGCTATGACACTGAGCTTGTTGATTGAAAGGTCAGCAGTTCAGTGGTTTGAATCCCTAGTGCCGCATAATGGGGTGAGCTCTGTTACTTATCCCAGCTTCCTGCCAATCTGGCAGTTCGAAAGCATGTAAAAAAATGCATGTAGAAAAATAGGGACCACCTTTGGTGGGAAGGTAACAGCATTCTGTGCGCCTTTGGCATTTAAGTCATGCCGGCCACATGACCACAGAGATGTCTTCGGACAACACTGGCTCTTTGGCTTTGAAACGGAGATAAGCACCACCCCCTAGAGTCAGGAACAATTAGCATATATGTACGAGGGGAACTTTTATCTTTACCTTTACCTTATCAACCATAAGAACCAAGTGTCCATTGTATTTTAGCTCGCTTATGGCTCCTTTGCTCCAAAGAAGCACGGAACAAAGATGGCTGCTTCCTTTTACCGCATGGCTCCCAATGAAAGCCTTCAGATTGCAGGGATCATCCGTTTGCTGAAGCACTTTGGATGGACGTGGGTTGGCCTTTTAATTATGGATGATGACAGCGGGGACAATTTCCTCCAAGTTCTAGACCCACTTCTTTCGGCAAACAGGATCTGCTCTGCCTTTGTGGAGAGAATGCCCAAACAAGTATTTTTTACTGTGTTTCAAAATTATGTCGTGTATATGGTATATCATTATTTTTTCTATACCAAAATCAATACATTTATCTTCTACGGGGACAGCACCACACTGATGCTTCTGTTAATGTTCCTTAAATATAATACCTATTCGATAGAAACGGCCAAAGTATGGATTTTGAGTGCTCAAATGGATCTAATGTTAACAAGCTTCCATCAACCTTCAGATCTGCAATTGTTCGACGGAGCGATTTCCTTTGATATTCACTCCAATGAATTGCCGGGGTTCAATGAATTCCTTGGGGCCGTCAAACCATTCCAGACGCAACGAGATAGTTTGTTGAAAGAATTCTGGGAACAAGCCTTTGACTGTGTATTTTCAGAGAGCAATAAACCGGCAGAAAGTGGTGAAGCATGCAGTGGGAAGGAAGATCTAAAAAACCTTCCTGTGCATTTATTTGAAATGACCGGACACAGCTACAGTATCTACAATGCAGTCACTGCTGTAGCACATGCTGTTCATGACATGAATTTACTTAGGTCTAAATACAAAAGAGTGACAGAGAATAGAAGGGCTGAACTTCAAGATCAAGAAACTTGGAAGGTACGTGTGAATTAAAGACCTTTATTTCCAGGAGCAGATTAGTTTGTAAGGGTAATAGTTTGTAATTAGTTTCCTATTCATTCTCAATTTATTGACGAGATGGCAGTGTGTACAAGACCTCTGGAAATTTACTCACTTCTGTAAAGAGGTTGAAGCTAAGGGGAGACATGATGAGAGTCTCTACTAGGAGTTGAAGGGCTGTCACTCAAAAGAGATTGTGGGTTTATTCCCGATAACACCACAAGAAGTTTTCTACTTTTTAATAAATATATAAATATATGTTTATTGTAGTTTTCCTTTAGCAACCAACATTTTTTGTGGACATTGTAATGATTGGGTTAATATATATTTTTTACAGAATGCTAACAGTACAGTTACCTATACAGAAAGAAGCAGACATCTTGCGAGCTCTGGAACCACCACTACCATCACCTCCTCCTCCTCCTCCTCCTTTTTCTTTTCCCCTTCTGTCACTTTTCTTTCTTCTTTTGCTTCATGAGATAGTCTATCATGTGTTGTTAACAACCCAAATCCAATTTAGCCCACTAGGTTTCTTCAAATCTTTCAAATATTATTTATTTATTTGTTTGTTTGTTTGTTTATTTTGTCAAGCATGTGTTAGATAACAGATATAAGTATAAACGTGATTATGAATACATGAAATGGATACGAGTAAAAGGAGGACATAAGGACAGGGACGATAGGCACGTTGGTGCGCTTATGTACACCCCTTACAGACCTCTTAGGAATGGGGTGAGGTCGACAGTAGACAGTCTAAGGTTAAAGTTTTGGGGGTTCGGGGAAGAAACCACAGAGACAGGTAGTGCATTCCAGGCATGGATCACTCTGTTGCTGAAGTCGTATTTTCTGCAATTGAGTTTGGAGCAGTTTACCATAAGTTTGCATCTATTGTGTGCTCATGTATTGTTGTGGTTGAAGCTGAAGTATTCATTGACAGATCCACTTTTCACAGCACAGTTCCAATAAGTGTTTAGTTTAAGTTGCCTTATAGATCTTCAAAAAGCTCAGTGAGTATTTCCCAGCCTCCAAATCACCTACTAAGATACAGTCAAGGACAAGTAGCCTGCCAGGTGTTATTATTTTCAGTTGACACGTTGTAATGATCTTCTTCCTCCAGTAGATGGCTCTCCTGCTCCCAATTCCAGCATTTAACAGTGTGTAAAAGTCAGAAACAGCTGATGTCATCCAATCAGGGGGGTTAGAAGTAAAGTTTAGGTAATCAACTTTTCCTAATAATCCCTTTTCACAATGTTATTTAACTTTTCCAGGCTTTCTATATTTTAAAGTATCCTTTAGGTGTTTCTTTTACTTCTAGGTCATTAATCTTTAATCTTCCTCTCTAGTTTTTAGTCTTTAATCTTTCTTCATAAATCCAATTGCCGCTTTCTTAACATTAGGAGCTCATTTTTTGGGAATTTTTTTACTTGGGTTAAATCTCTAAGGTAACAGTTGGAAGTTATCTCACCCAGTTTCACTGCTCTGTACACACACCGCTCCAGCACAAGATCTTCGTGTTCCGGTTGTCCCAGTTTATGAGAGACCAAAATGCCCGTCATCCCTGCTGCTGTTCAGAAGAGCTTTCTTTGGATCAACGAGGAAATTGTGGATTTCTCATGATACACAAAGCGCCTCTCCTTCTTCACTGCCCCTCTAGGGCGTCTTAACCCCATAGGGTCTCCCAGCAAGCAGTTGCCAGCTCCATTTCATAGAGCCCGGTGCAGCTCCGCTATTTTCCAGCCATTAGTGCTGCGATGTAGTAGTTTTCTACTTCTACAATATAAGTCCACATTTTTTTCTCTACTTTGAATCTGAACAAACTATAGTTACCACTGACAAAATATATGTCTCGTAGGTTGGGTGAAATAGAATGACAGACTAACAGCATTAAAAGGTATCTTGGAGGTCTTCTAGTCCAGCCCCCTGACCAAGCAAAAGAGCCTATACCATTTCAGACAAATGTTTGTCCAATCTCTTCTTAAAAACCTCAGTGATGAAGCACCCACAACTTCTGGTGGCAAACTGTTCCACTGATTATTTGTTCTCATTTGTTAGGAAACGTCTCCTTAGTTCTAGGTTGCGTCTCTCCTTGATTAGTTTCCATCCATTGCTTCTTGTCCTGCCCTCAGGTGCTTTGGAGACCTTTGGTGCTTGATTCCCTCTTCTTTGTGGCAGCCCCTTAAATATTGGATCATTGTTATCATGTCACCCCTAGTCTTTCTTTTCCTTAAACTAGACATACCCAATTCCTGAAAATGTTCTTCCTATGTATTTTAGCTCCAGTCCCCTAATCATCTTTGTTGCTCTTCTCTGCACTCTTTCTAGAGTGGTAAAATGACGCGCGCGCACACACACAAAAACTTGCTCCCCAATCTCTACATAAAGTCTTCCATTATTGTCCTTTGATAGAATTCAGCTCCAGAAGATATATTAAGCCATGACATAACATTTTTGCTTTTGAATCTAGTTTTTGGGATTGCAGCTATCCACTACCAGCCACAATGATGTCAGTATGATCAAAGATGCCCCAGTTTTGTCTCTCCTGTGGAAGTGCATAATTAACAGTTGTGCAGTGTGTCGTGGATAAGTGATAGTCATACATAAAACTGACTGACAGAAATCAGTGGGAGTTAAGTAATGCTACTTTTATTTCTATAGATATATATTTCAGGAAATCTTGATATAATCCACTTTTTGCCTCCCATTATTTTCCCCCCTCTTCTTTTTACTTAGTCTCACTGGTTTCTCCAAGGCCTTTCATTCAATAATTCACTGGGAGAAACTGTGTCCATCAACCACCACGGAGAAGTTCATTCTGGATTTGATATGATAAATGTGATCATGTTTCCAAATAATTCCTACCACAAAGTGAAAATCGGAAAGCTGGATCCCACAGCAAGTGAAGGAAACAGATTTGTGATTCATGAAGATTTAATTGTGTGGCACAAATATTTTAAACAGGTATGGATTTTAAGGTGTTTTTATTATTTCAGGTAAAAGATTTGGAGATCAGGAATAAGTTTAAGGGTACGGTCTGCTTTCTGATCCTTTAATCAAGTCAAATGTAGCACTCTGTACTCAAGGTGTACAGTAGCTGCATTTTCCTGTGTGGAGAAAATATAATTGGAAATAATTTACATGCTTTTTAAAAAAAATTTATTGGTTTTACCACAACAACACAACACAACACAACATACAAAACACAAACACATGATATGTGTTTCTTTTTTAAATATCAGTTCCGTTCCTCTTACTTTCTACTATATACATTCCCCATTTTTCCCATCCTTTATTATCATTATCTTTATCGTCCCTTTATTTTTAATTTTCTTCATTTACAATATTTTGCACATTTGTTACCTTCTTCTCTCCATCGTTTATTCACATTTACTTTCCATAATCTCGAGCCAATCATACCACTTAGTCCATATTTGATAATATTCTGTATCTTCCTTTTCTTTTATTTCTTTCGTTAATTTATCCATCTCCGCATAGTCCAGGATTTTCTTAATTATTTCTTCCTCTGATGAGAACTTTTCACTTTTCCAGGACTGTGCGTAGACTACCCTTGCCACTGTAATTATATGCAGAATCAAATATCTAATTTCTTTACTGTAAATTCTGTTCAATATCCCCAGTAAAAACATTTCTGGTTTCCAATCCACATTATAGCCAATTATCTCTTCTATCCAACTTCTAATTTTAATCCAATATTTTTTTGCATTGGGACATGTCTTTTTTTTAATATAGCGAATATGGGGAATTATGCTATTATCCCAGCTGAGTGAAATAAATTTCAAGGAAAATTAAATAATATATATAATAAATATAATAAATATATAAATAATTGAGAATATAATAAAAAGAGCTGCCACCCTCTTTGGACAAATCATCAGAAATTTGAGAATTAGCAAACTAAGAAATTTTTTATTTATTTATTTATTTATTTATTTATTTATTTATTTATTTGTTGAATTTTTATACCGCCCTTCTCCTTTTGGACTCAGGGCGGTGAACAGCCAGAATAAAACATTTGTATACAAAAGTTAAAATAATTTTAAGATAATTAAATAAAATTTGGCCCATAATTTTAAAACATTCAATTAAAATCAATATCAATTTAAAAAACTAACGTAAAACGTAAAATCAGGCCAGCCCAGCTAATTGAAAGAAATAGGTTTTAAGGGCCCGACGAAAAGTCCGGACGTCTGGGATCACTCGTATCTCTGGAGGTAGATCATTCCAGAGGGTGGGTGCCACCACAGAGAAGGCTCTCCCCCTGGGGGTCGCCAGCCGACATTGTATGGCTGACGGCACCCTGAGGAGGCCCCCTCTGTGGGAGCGAACTGGCTGGTGGGAGGCAATTGGTGGCAGAAGGCGATCCCATAAGTACCCCGGCCCTAAGCCATGGAGTGCTTGAAAGGTGATCACCAACACCTTGAAGCGCACCCAGAAGTCCACTGGAAGCCAATGCAGCTCGCGAAGGAGAGGAGTCACATGGGAGTGCCCCGTCGCCCCCATAATCCCCCGCGTGGCTGCATTCTGCACCAGTTGGAGCCTCCGGGTGCACCCCAAGGGGAGCCCCATGTACAGAGCATTACAATAGTCCAGACAAGAAGTGACGAGTGCTTGAGTGACTGTGCATAAGGAGTCCCGATCTAGGAAGGGACGCAACTGGCGTATCAAGCAAACCTGATAGAAAGCTCCCCTGGCCACGGCGGTCATGTGCTCTTCTAAAGACAGTTGTGAGTCCAGGAGGACGCCCAAGTTGCGAGCCCTTTCTGTGGGGGCCAGTGATTCGCCCCCAATAACCAGCGATGGCACCAGCTGGCTATACCGGGACGCCAGCAGCCACAGCCACTCGGTCTTGGAAGGGTCGAGTCGAAGCCTGTTTCTCCCCATCCAGACCCGCACAGCCTCCAGGCACTGGGACATCACTTCCAAGGCATCGTTGGGATGGTCTGGGGTGGAGATGTACAGCTGGTATATAAAGCGACAGATATATCCTCGCTTTATTGTGGTTGACACAAGAAAGAATTTGAGTTAGTTGTATGAACCACAGTGCAAAAAGGGAACAATTGACTCCTCATGTCATGATTGGGACAAGATCATCTGAAAGTTCATCAACTAGAAAGAGTAATCTTAATGCCTTTTTTTTTTAGTACCAAATTATGCATTTTATACTGAAGGTATATCAGCATTTCCCTTCTTGGGGAAATTATAATTGGCAAATAATTTACATGGTTTTTTTAATATAGGGAATATCTGGAATTATGCTATCATTCCAACTGAATGAAATAAATTTTAAGAAAAAATAAATAATAATATCATAAACATGATAATAAATATAAAAATAATTTAGAATATGATCAAAAGAGCTCCTACCCTCTTCAGACAAGTCCTCAGAAATTAAAGAATAATTGGAGTAAGAAATATTGTGTATCTTGGCTTTATTGTAGTTGACACAGCAAAGCTTTTGAGTTAATTGTATGAACCACTATGCAAAAAGGGAACAATTGATCCATTGTGTCATTTTTGGGACAAGATTATCTGAAAAATCATCATCCATCAACAAGAAAGAGTAGCAGGAGAATACCCAAATTTAATCCTTGCAGCTGGTACTGAGAGACACACTTAAAAGGGTGATTTTTAATTTGTTGTCTGCTTGTTCTATGCTAAGTATTCAGTTTCACAGCAGGTATTTTTTAAACTATTTTTTTCCCCAGTTAATCCAGGGTGGGAAAGGAACAGAGTAGCTTGGAGGCAACCTTAGGCAATTTTGAGGAAGTCTTGGAGATTTCCAGGTGCAATTCATTTCATGATCCTATGACGCCCATTACTCTATTTATGCTGATAGATTAGAGGATGGTTCTTCAGGATTACTCAGACCTTCAGACATGAATTCCATCCTGGTTTATCAACAGGTCTTGCCCCGTTCAGTGTGTAATGACCCTTGTCCTGCTGGCTATCAGAAGAAAAAGAAAGAAGGGGAGAAATTTTGCTGCTATGATTGTGATCCATGTTCTGAGGGGAAGATGTCAAACATGTCAGGTAAATTATTTTCTATTTACCTTTGCCTCTCCTCTCCTCTTCTCTCCCCTCCCCACCCCACCCATCTCTCTTTCCCTCCCCTCTTCCC
>WNWU01000139.1:424105-441698 GCA_012654045.1 Ptyas mucosa
CTCCTCTCCACTCCTCTCCTCTCTTTGCCTCTCCTCCTCTCCTCTCCTTCCCGTTCCTCCCCTCTCCTCTCCTCTCCCCTCCCCACCCCACACACCCCTCTTCCACTCCCATCTTTCCCTCCCTCCCCTCTCTTCAACTCTCCTATCCCCTCCCCACCCCACCCCTCTTCCCCTTCCCTTCCCCTCTTCCCCTCTCCTCTCCACTCCACTCCACTCCACTCCACTCCTCCCCCTTCTGACATACAGTGTTTGTGGTCAATAATTTTTATTTAGATACATAGCTGATTGATTTCCTTCTTTTATTCTAGTACCAATTCTCATACTGGAAGATTTCACAAGGTGTTGTTCTTGATAATCGGTAATACTAGACTGAAAACCTTTCAGATAATTCCTATAATAAATAAAAAGAATGGTAGAGGCCAAGATCAATAGATACAAACATACATCCCTACATATCTTGGTGCCCATAGGAAAGAAAGCCAAGTTTGATCATGTGATTGAAGCCAATGCCTTGTTTTATGAGTCTGTAATATATTTGCCAGCTTAACAGTTCGAAAGCACGTAAAAAATGCAAGTAGAAAAATAAGGACCACCTTTGATGGGAAGGTAACAGCATTCCGTGCTTCTTTGGCATTTAGTCATGCCGGCCACATGACCATAGAGACGCCTTCGGACAGCACTGGCTGTTTGGTTTTGAAACGGAGATGTGCACCACCCTCTAGAGTTGGGAACGACTAGCACATATGTGTGAGAGGAACCTATACCATTACCTTTTAATATATTTGACAGCTCTCAAAATGGGCAGGGCTTCAGTCACAGAGTTGGACCCAACATGGCTTCATTGAAAAACCTCTGGACACTCTTGCTGATGTGCATCTGTGCCTAACATTTGGACAAGGAAAGCCTGAAGCAATGGGATTTCAGGAAGATTCTGGAATATTTCCAGTGTGCTGCTTCCTGACTGCGCTTGTCACTAATAGAGAAGATTCCCACCTCATCCTTTGAGATGAGATCCCTTTGGATCTCATCTAATGAGTGAATCAAATGGTTCTCAAACTTAGCCACTTTATGAGGTGAATTAAATTCCCAGAATTTTCAAAACAGAATTCTTAGGGTTGAAGTCCAGGCTTTGTATAATGGCCAAGTTTACAAAACACTGATTTCATCTAAGGTATATGTTTTTCTTGGTGCTCCATGCTAAGATTTGAATGCTTCAAGACCTCTCTCTTATTTGTAGATGTCATTGCCTGTTCTGAGTGTCCAGAAGACCAATATCCAAGCAACGACAAAGTTCGATGCATCCCCAGAATCATATCTTTCCTAACCTTTGCAGAAACTTTAGGGATCAGTTTAGTTGTGGTTGCTGTTTTATTTTCAGTCATTACCATGTTTATACTTCTAATATTTATTAAGTATAAGGACACCCCTATTGTTAAAGCAAACAATAAGGACCTCACCTACACTCTCCTTGTCTCTCTTCTGCTTTGTTTCCTTTGCTCTTTCCTCTTCATGGGAAAACCTCTCCAAGTGATTTGCTTCCTGCGACAATCCGTGTTTGGCATTATCTTCTCTGTGGCCATTTCTTCTGTGTTGGCCAAAACCATCATGGTCATTGCAGCGTTCATGGCCACCAAACCAGGGTCCGGCATGAGAAAATGGTTGGGGAAAAGACTGTCTTTCTTAATTGTTTTTTCAGGCTCCTTCATTCAAGCAGGCATTTGTCTGGCATGGATGATCACTTCTCCCCCCTTTCCAGAACTTAACATGAAATCCATGACTGAAGAGATCATAGCAGAATGTAACGAAGGGTCTGTTGTGATGTTTTATCTGGTGTTGGGCTACATGGGGTTTCTGTCTCTGATCAGCTTCATGGTGGCTTTCCTGGCTAGGAACCTGCCAGACACATTCAATGAAGCCAAGTTCATCACTTTTAGCATGCTGGTGTTTTGCAGTGTTTGGTTAACTTTTGTTCCCACGTATTTGAGCACCAAAGGAAAGTATATGGTGGCTGTGGAGATCTTCTCCATCTTAGCTTCTAGTGCTGGGTTATTGGGATGTATCTTCTTCCCTAAATGCTACATTATTTTGCTGAGGCCTGACCTTAACAGCAAAGAGCAACTTGTAAAGAAGAAGCATTTCTGACTGTTAAATTATGAGTTTCTGTATTTCTATTGTGAAATGGGATTAGTAATCCCTTTCTAAGAATAACAACTATGCTTGTTTATTAGCTGTTTTTTTTATTAATGCTGGCAATTTTACTGATATTTTATGTGTATAACTGTGCGACAGTTTTTGTCAAATTTTTATAAGCAGACATGGAAAATAAAATATTTCACTTTATAATGAGCAAACCTGCTTTTAATAAAGTATTTTCTCTTAGTTCTGATTATTAACAGGACGCTCTCACAGAGAGGGCCTACTCAGGGTGCTGTCAGCTAGACAATGTTGGCTGGCAACCCTCAGGGGTAGAGCCTTCTCTGTGAGCACCCCCACCCTTTGGAATCAACTTCCCTTGGGGCTCCAGTTGGCCCCTGACCTTCGTACCTTCTGCCGTGAATTGAAAACCTGGCTATTTATGTCCCCCGGCCTGGACTGATGGGGTACTATATTTTAATTTTTTTTTAAAATACTTTTTTAATATATTTTTTATGTGTATTTGTTGTTTTTAACAGTCGCTTGGTCGATTGTAGTTGTGAGCTTCCCTGAGTCCTTGGAGATAGGGCATACAAATTTTACAAAATAAATAAATAAATAATTTAATGAATAAAATAATAGGCCTTCTTCTTCCAAGTTTGATAACTGTAAGCAATGATCTAATGTAGGCAATATAATTTAAACTTTATCATCATGAAACAGAGAAGGGAAAAAGAAAGGGAAGGAAAAAAAGAAAATATTATAAAGAATGTGCTTTAAAGAATGTGAATCTTCTTAATAGCAGTTACAAGTCCATTTCTAGTGTAAATGTACAATAGACATTTCTCTCCCTATGGTTACAAGAACCAGATACAGTTTTCAACTTCTGGCCATTCGTTCAGCAGCTGTTCAAAGTTATGATGGTATTGAACAAAGGGAGTTATGACCCATGCTCAAAATTATGACTATTGAATTGCCCCTGTGGTCATGTGGCCAGAATTCAGGGGTCTCAAGCCTGCCTCCACTTAATGACCATGACACCAAGTAGGAGTTAGGTGACATGATGAAAACTCCTTAAGAGGGGTCATACATAATCATTGTTTCAACTGAGAAACTTTGATTATCCTATACCAGGGGTTGGCAATCTTAAACACTCAAAGAGCAATTTGGACCAGTTTCCCACAGAAAAGAAAACAACGGGAGCCACAAAACCCCTTTGACATCTAAAATGCAGATAACACTGCATATATCGTTTATTACCTTTAGGTAAAGGTAAAGGTTCCCCTTGCACATATGTGCTAGTCGTTCCCGATTCTAGGGGGTGATGCTCATCTCCGTTTCAAAGCCAAAGAGCCAGTGCTGTCTGAAGACGTCTCCGTGGTCATGTGGCAGGCATGACTAAATGCCAAAGGCGCACAGAACGCTGTTACCTTCCCACCAAAGGTGGTCCCTATTTTTCTACTTGCATTTTTACATGCTTTTGAACTGCTAGGTTAGCAGAAGCTGGGACAAGTAACGGGAACTGAACCACTGAACTGCCGACCTTTCGATTGACAAGCTTAGCGTCTTAGCCACTGAGTCACCACGTCCTTTTTTTTTACCTTTATGCTATGTATTAAAAAAAACTATAGTGTTCTGGATTTATGAAAACAATGAACTGCTACAGAGAAAACAAATTTTTATTTTTGCATGTTAGCATATGTAGTTGAATTTGCAGACTTCATCCACTTCTTGAAATGATTTTTGCTCAGATCAACGCTCCACATCAGTTCCGAAATGGCTTTTTTTCTCTCTCATCTCCATCCGGATATTTTTCAGTGTTTATTCTGGAAATGTTTTGCAACATTTGACTTTTTGTTGTTTGCCAATTTCTCACCACATGTTAAGCGTACTGGTAAACCAGTCTCATTATCGGTGAAAGCAAATGAATCTGCCCACGTACCATTAAACATTCTGTTTTCTTCTGAAACTTTTCTTTTCTTGGATTTATCCATGGATGGTGGTGACACATATTTTGAATGACAGGGAGCCGTAGCAGAGGGATGAAAGAGCCACATGCGGTTCCAGAGCCGTGGGTTGCCGATGCCTGTCCTAGACCAAACCTAGTTCAAAAATGCTAGAGAATGCCTAGAAGCCTGGCACTCTGAGAAATCAACAAAATAACAGGTGTTCTTGAAGGGAGCAGATCTTTTTCGCTGACTATAAACAATGATCTAATATGTGGGTGAAATACTTTGGATTTTATCATCATGAAGCAGAGAAGAAAAAAATGAAATGGAAGGGGGGGAAATGAAAACATAACCAATGTGCTTCTAATCTTCCTAACAGCAGTAACACGTAAATTTATAATACAAATACACATTATACTCTCTTCATAAAGGATTTATGTACTACATTTCACTTTCACAACCGGAAATAAAAAAAAAAGAATCTTCAAAAACCTTTGTTCCCGTAGCTTTCACTAGTTAATGCACTCTGGACGAGAGTTGCAAATCTCTAAAGCAAGGACATCAAAGCAATGTTAAAAAACATGATTTCTAACAAATCCGTATTATGAAGAAAAGGGTTAATGGACCGAGAAAAAAGGAAGATTCCACCAAAATAGTTTGATCATTGAGTTTTATAAACAAAGTGTTTGAGAATCAGTGGTGGGTTTCACATTACTTTACTACTGATTCGCTGCATGCCGACCTACTCGCTTCATCCACACACACACACAGTTCACACATGCGCCTGCCTTCCATGCATGCGCCTAGCCTTCTAAACGTGCGCTTTGCTCGCACGTGCCTTCCACGCTTGCATCTGGCCTCAGAAACGTGCGTAAAAAGGACGGCATAGAGCGGGGCAGGTGGGCGGGCCCCTCCCGTGATTTCCGCTACTGGTTCAGGTGAATTGGTCTGAACCGGCTGAATATCACCTCTGTTGAGAATGGACACACTGCTTGATGTTGTGATAAATACGTTTTCACTTAAGAACTTAGTGTATTATATGGGAATTGTCAGAGTTGGTTGCAACACACACAATCAGACAATTCACCGGGATTCAAAACGTCTTTATATACATAACAACACGTAAGGCATGCAATACCCTTGTAGGTTTTTCCACGTTGTAGAGAAGAGAAATAGCAAGTACAAATGCGGCACAAAATGGAAGCATGAAATGGATTAGGCAAAATGGAGGCGAGAGAAGCTAGTGCCCTCAAGCTTATATACAGAAGAGTTAAGCCACGCCCAGGCTCCAAACTGTCTCATATGGTCCCATACAACAAATACTATGTTTCAGTTACCAAACAGTCCCCCATTGGCTGACCTGTTGCCATGTCTATTCCAGTCTATGAACATACTCTGACAGGAATTTTGAGACAAAAGATATTAAATAGCAATACCACTTAGACTTACAGTATATATTGTTTCAGAGAGCTTTACAGCACTCTCTAAGTTGGTTTGCAACATCAGCATATTGGCCCCAAACGATCTGGTTTTTTATTTTACTGATCTCAGATGGATGAAGTGAAATATTTTATCTTTAGAAAGAAAGTTCACTGGAAACTATTTGTGACAGGTTATTCACAATAACCTGTGACTCAACAGAAAATAGTTGAGTTGAGGTTAAAAGAATATTTTAAAAAATCACCACGTAACTGGGGAACAGAGCAATTGGGTAGATGAATGCTTTTTGGAGGGTATGCTGGACTTGCTGTCAGGGTTCCAACAGATGCCCTAATTAAATCATGAGCCTCGAGCCAAGCTTATTTATTAGGAGCTTCATGTCGGCACGTCCCCAAGTGAAGCCAGCTCTGACCCCACATTATTTATGGCCCCAATCATGACCTGTTTCCCTCCTCCCCCCAGGGTATGTCATCAATCACATTCGCCAACAAGGCAATTTTGCGGGTTGTAGAGATCACTCCCCTCCAGTCGCTGTAAGTAACCCTGGGATACAGCCTTGAGAGAGATAAGTCTGGAATGTGCATCTGTCTTAGGCTGCCATGCCATTTCATCAGTTTCCCATCCCCCCTTTCCTATGGCAACTCAAGAGCAGGCCAGGGATGCTTTGCGAGTTGACATTTACAGGATTATGCACAGTTTCCTAACTAGGACCAAGGAAACCATCTGAAGGCTAATTGGCGGACTTAATAGAATTCATTCAAATGGAGAGCATCACAAGCTCTCCTTCAAGCTCTTGGAGGAAAGTTGGGATGAATCTGCAATAAAAAAAAATGCAAGTAAAAAAATCAATCAGAATAACCAATCTATCTCCCATGGACTAATATAGCATTTCATATCAACATGTTTACATAGGAATAAGGAATTCCTAAAGCATCACTCTAAAGGCTCCTTTGAGTTTTATTGTGCTCAATAGTTTCCTACAGAGTTATTTATTTATTTATTTATTTATTTGCTTATTTGCTTATGTGCGTACGTACGTACGTACTTACTTATTCATTCATTCATTCATTCATTCATTTATTTATTTGATTGATTGATTGATTGATTGATTGATTGTTTGTCAACAAGTACAAGGAAACAAGTATCCATACAGACATAGACATGGACACATAAAAAGAAAATGGCACAAATTTGCTCCCAATTTAGTTCTTAGTTAAAGTAGGAATTGTTGTAATTTGCTGCATTTTGCTGAAGTTATGGTTTAAATTCCATTTCCCTCTGATATTCCTGAGATCTGATTGGCATTTTCACATTCACAAAATCGAAAGAAAGAAAAACTAGGATTGTCAGTTGGACACAGGAGATAATAGGAAAAAGAGCTTAGGGATATCAGACCAACAGATACCTTTGGAGAACATAAGAGATTTCAGCCACAAGTGTTTGGTTTTGGAAGAATCCCAGGGGCAATGATTAGGTTTAGAAAAATAATCCTATATAAGTCCTATATCATTAAAAAAAAAAGACCAAGAAGATGGTTGCCTCAAATGATGTGATATGAAAGCAAAATAATAGCTCTAAACCCAGGAGGCTCCATTTTGCAGAGGTGACTTTTGACAATTAAGCTAAATGACTGTCATTGATGGTTTATGACCCAACTCCAGCAGCTTCCCCCCAAATATTGAGAAACAATTCAAAAGTCAGACTGGAAGAGGTTATAAAACCTTTTCCTTTTGCAGCTGAAAGGAAAGAGGCAGGCAGGATCTCCTCCCTTTGAATTTTGCCGGTGATTTCCATTGATTGAAGTATCCTTTTTCCAATTGCAGGAGAAAACTGATATGCATTAGCTGAACGTCTTCCTAAATTTTGTACCTGATGGAAAATAGTCTCACCAAGTGGAGATGCACAAGTAAGCCTCTTCTAGAGAAAATGTGGAGAACAGTGGTCACCCTGTGCCTGCTGGTGGACATCAAGTTCCAGATAGATGCCTCACCTTGCCCCAGAAGTGATCTCTTTCCTATCCTTCATGAATGGTATCAACCGGGAGACCTCCTCATGGGTGGAATTACCGCTCAGATTGTATACGTACTGGAGGAACATTTCTTTGAAGAGCATCCTTCACAGAAGTCATTTATGCCACCTCTGTAAGAAAGTCTCTTGTCTTTGATTTCTGCATGTGCTTTTAAGACTGCAAAACCCAAAAGAGTCTCGAGGGTGTTTCGTAAATTAAGCAGAGAATATTACAAGGTTGCACACTAGGTTTTTACCAGCTTTATTTGTAATCACAGTTTCCAAAGCATGGATAATTATTTTTTAGCTAGAATTCCTAAAAGTCTTTTGGAATCTTAAGGACCACCATTTTCATTATTGCATGTTTTTTCTGGGGCTAGATTGATTAGTCTACAAAATATTATACAATAGTACAATAGTTAGTTAACAAGGACATCTTTTCATGAATATGGCATTCGATCTGTAGTATTGGTTTTGGGACATGATAGTGACCGATTGGCTGTTGAATCAGCCCTTGCATAAAATTACCAAACACCTTCTAGACAATATTGCAAGTACAGAGCAGTGCCTTTTGGGTAGTGCTTTCCCACATCTTCCCCATGGAATCTCCAGTCCCTTTCTTGTACAGTAGAACCTCTGGCCATGACCATAATTCGTTCCGTAACTTTGGTTGCAACCCAATTTGGTCGTGACCTGAACCTAATTTTGGAAATTTGGTGCTTACAAAAAAAAATGGTGTTGGAAGGGGAAACTGGCCACGGGGGGAAAAAATGTGAATTTTTTTGTCGGAACCCAATTTGGTTGTGGTCAAAAGCATTCATGACTAGAGGTTCTACTGTACAGTACTCAAATTCTGCTATGCCCGTCAGGGTCTCATTGTCCAAATCACAGATTGCCAATTGAACATTTGCTCTCTCCAAGAAGCTGCTGAGGTCATCTTGCTTCTTGGAAAATCTATGCAGGTTTACAAAGTCAGAGATTTGATTCCTATGCGTAGGAATAAACTCAGAGAATTCAATCAGGCTTCAACTGGACCTTGTATTGTTAATAATAAGAAATTTAATCATCTGTCTGTGTTTTAGATCAAACATTTATTTCCACATCCTATTTTTTTTTTCCTGCAAGCCAGTCCCATTGTAGACGTGTTTCATGATGTACCCATGTTTTCCCCAAAATAAGACTGGGTCTTATATTAATTTTTGCTCCAAAAGACGCATTATGGCTTATTTTCTGGTTAGGTCTTATTTTGGGGGGAAATACAGTACTAAACGCCTCCATCTGCTGATGATCTTAACTGGGGCTTATTTTTGAGGTAGGGCTTCTATTATGAGCATCCTGAAAAATCATGCTAGGGCTTATTTTCCGGTTGGGTCTTATTTTCGGGAAAACAGATTATCAAATGTTCCTCATTCATCTTTGCCTATCACAAGGCGATGCCTACCACAATGTGCAAAATTCATGTTGTTTCTCTCAACTTCACTGAATGTATTCTGCTTGCGTCACTCCATCTCAGTTTCACTTATCCCTCAATTACGTTGTCAGAGCCGTTTTAAAGTTGTATCAGCATTCCCTGAGTTTGGCCTTTGCTGTGAAACAGATCAACTCGAACCCAAGACTCTTATCTAACGTTACTTTGGGATTTTTCATCTCTGACAACTATTTTGATGCCCGGTTGACTTACCGTTCCACTTTGGAGCTGCTCTTCCGATCCGATCAGTTGGTTGCCAACTACAGATGTGGTATCAAGGAGAATCTGGTTGTGGCCATTATTGGAGGATTTGGTGCGGATATCTCATTCTTCATGTCAGATATCATAAGTCTTTATAAAATCCCACAGGTAAGATATGTGTATTGCAATTTATAAAAACCCATCTATATGACGAAATTGAAGGGAATGGGAAACAATTCTTTTTCAGTCAGGGGTTAGGTTAGGTTTTAATCTTGTCCTGATGGGTTTGTTTTCATATATAGCATATAAACTGAGCATCATGATATAGGCAATAAAATGCAGTGAGACATGCAGTTTTATACATTGGGGAAACAAAACAACCACTTCATAAACGTATGGCACAGCATAGGAGAATAAACCCATCAAGACAAGATTCAGCAGTCCATCTGCATTTAAAAGAACAGGCCACCCTTTTGAAGACAGCAAAGCCCACATTTTGGACAGAGAGGACCTCTGGTTTGAAAGAAGGGTCGAAGAGGCCATCTATATCAAAACTGAATAGCCCTCCCTCAACAGAGGGGGGAGGGATACAATATCACCTATCTCCAGTCTACAACCCAGTCTTTTTACCAGTTCCAAGAAGGCTCCACACCCATTTGCACTACTCAAGTGACCCTGACGATACAGATATTCCTCTACGTGGCCTCAACAAGTCCATAAAAGGATGCAAATGACCAGCTGTCTGCGAGGAATATAAATCCTTGCATTTCCCACTATCTAGTCAGAGCTGAAGAAGCTTCTTGGATGAGAAGCACAATGTCTTCAGAGAAAAACAAGAAAGTCCAATTGCCTCTTGAAAAAGCACCTTTGGGATTTATTTTTTATTTATTTATTTTATTTTATATTTATTTATTCGTCAAGCATGTAGAAGGTAACAGATATAAGTATAAACATGATTACGAATACAGGAAATGGATACGAATAAATGGGGGACAGTAGGACAGGGACGGTAGGCACATTGGTGAATTAACGTATGTCCCTTAAAGACTTCTTAGGAATGGGGTGAGGTCAACAGTAGACAGTTTAAGGTTAAAGTTATGGGGGTTTGGGGAAGAAACCACAGAGTCAGGTAGTGCATTCCAGGAATTGACCACTCGGTTACTGACGTCCTATTTACTGCAATCGAATTTGGAGCGGTTTACCTTAAGTTTCTATCTATTGTGTGTTCATGTATTGTTGTGGTTTGAAGCTGAAGTAGTCATTGACAAGTAGGACGTTGCAGCAGATAATTTTGTGTATTATGTTTAGGTCAGACCGAAGGCAGAGTAGTTCTAAGTTGTCTAAGCCCAACATTTCGAGCCTGGTGGCATAAGGTATTTTGTTGCAAACAGAGGACTCTTCACGCGAAAATCTCTGGACTCGCTCAATTGTATTAATGTCTGATATGCAGTGTGGGTTCCAGACAGATGAGCTGTATTCAAGAATTGGTTTAGAAAATGTTTTGTATGCTCTAGTTAGCAGTACAATATTACCAGAGAAGAAGCTACGTAAGATTAGGTTAACAACCTTTAATGCCTTTTTGGCAATGTTCTTACAGTGAGCTCTGGCACTTAGATCATTAGAGGTGATACTCCAAGGTCCTTGACAGAGTGACCTGGATGACTGAGAAATTCTGCTCCATTTACTATAGCTCGCTTATGGCTCCTTTGCTCCCAAGAAGCACGGAACAAAGATGGCTGCTTCCTTTTACCGCATGGCTCCCAACGAAAGCCTTCAGATTGTGGGGATTATCCGTTTGCTGAAGCACTTTGGATGGACGTGGGTTGGCCTTATAATTCTGGATGATGAGAGTGGAGACAATTTCCTCCAAGCCCTGGATCCACTTCTTTCTGAGAACAGGATCTGCTCTGCCTTCGTGGAGAGGTTTCCTAAACAAGCATTTTTTTCTATATTTCAAAATACAATAGTGGATAGGATATATGTCTTTTTGATGGACGCCAAAATCAATGCATTCCTCTTCTATGGGGAAAGCACCACAGCAATGCTTCTGTTTATGTTCCTTAAATATGCCTACGCTTCGAAAATATTGGGGAAAATGTGGATTCTAACAGCTCAAATGGATTTAACGTTAACGAGCCTTCATCGCCCCTCGGATCTGCAATTGTTCGACGGAGCCATTTCCTTTGCTGTTCACTCCAACGAACTGCCAGGATTCCACGAATTTCTCGGGGCCCTCAAACCATTCCAGACCCAGCGAGGTAGTTTGTTGAAAAAGCTCTGGGAACAAGGCTTTGATTGCGTCTTTTCAGAGAGCAATAACCAAGTAGAAAATGACGAAGCATGTAGTGGAAGAGAGGAACTCAACACCCTTCCCCGGCATTTATTTGAAATGAGCGGCCACAGCTACAGTATCTACAATGCAGTCTATGCTGTAACACATGCTGTTCATGGCATGAAGTCTACATACAAAAGGACAACAGAGAGTAGAAGACTTCAAGATCAAGATAGTTGGAAGGTAATAACTTGTGAATCAAAGACCTTCATTGCCAGGAGCAGATTCTTGTTGTTGTTAGTTGCGAAATCGTGTCCGACCCATCGCGACCTCATGGACAACGTTCCTCCAGGCCTTCCTGTCCTCTACCATCCCACGGAGTCCGTTTAAGCTCATGCCGACTGCTTCAGTGACTCCATCCAGCCCCCTCATTCTCTGCCATCCCCTTCTTCTTTTGCCCTCAATTGTTCCCAGCATTAGGCTCTTCTCCAGTGAGTCCTTCCTTCTCATTAGGTGGCCAAAGGATTTGAGTTTCATCTTCAGGATCTGGCCTTCTAAAGAGCAGTCTGGGTTGATCTCCTCTAGGCTCCAGCTGTTCTTCTGCCCCACTTACAGTATCTCTGACTCTGAAGGTAGCTGATAACTGTTGGATGGCCCTGGCCCCATCTCTGCCTCCAACGCAGAGCACTCATCAGAGTCTTCTCCAGACTCCAGGACTGGCCCCTGTTCCCCCAAAACTTCTTCACTATCAGAGTCTGCCGCCAGTTTCAACAGAATCCCATAACTGTGATATCTTCAAGCTGTGATGTTTTGGTGATAATCCTACTTAAAATTGAGTGACAGAATTCTAGATGTAATCCACTCCTTTCTTTCCTCTCATTGCTTCTGCTCTGCTTTTTATTTAGCTTCACTGGTTCCTTCAAGGCCTTTCGTTCAATAATTCCCTTGGAGAAACTGTGTCCATCAACCATCAGGGAGAAGTGCTTTCTGGATTTGATATCACAAATGTGGTCATGTTTCCAAACAACTCCTACTGTAAAGTGAAAATTGGAAAGATGGAACCCAAAGCACTTGAAGGAAAGAAATTTGTGATTCAGGAACATTTAATTGTTTGGCACAAAGATTTTGAGCAGGTACGGATTTTGAGGTATTTTATTATTTTGGATGAAAGATTTGGAGATCAGAGAGGAGTTTGAAAGCCTGCTTTCCTTTCCTTTGCAAAGTAAAAATAAACTACTCTGTATTCTAAGCCAGTTCCCCACCCCCGCCCCCCATTTGCGGAGAATTATAATTTATAGGGACTCCCAAAGTTGATTTTTTTTTCAAGAGGCAACTGGGCTTTCTTTATTTTTCCTTTAAGACATTTTGCTTCTCATCCAAGAAGCTTTTCAGTTCTGATTCAGTTCAGTCCAGAAGCTTCCTGGGACAGCCATGACCAGGATGACTGAGAATCTTCATAAATCTTCTATATATATAAAAGCCAAATACCATTCACTCATCACAAAATCTCCAGAACTGTAAAGCCTACAAACTTGAAATTTGGCACATATGTTACTCTTGGTTTCTAAGTGCTTGCTAAGAAAGGATTTTCCAAAATGACCATCAGATCATTAGTATTTTATATACAGTATTATATCCACACACTCTGATGCTAAAGAGTTAGACTTTCTACTCCCCCTCCCCACCTGAAAGGAACTCTGTCCCAAGTGCCAGTTGCCTTATATTAACATCAGGGGTGGGTTCTAATTTTTTTACTACCGGTTCTGTGGGAGTGGCTTATTTTGTGGGTGTGGCTTGATGGTCATGTGACAATTATTTCGGATTTAGCAGAGGTACTGGTCTACCAGGCTTTTAACTGCTTGCAGAGCTGTACCGATCAACCCTTTTATTTTTTCAGGCACTGATCTACTCATGTATTTTTGCAGGCACTGGTCTACCCATTTATTTTTGCAGGCACTGATCTACTCATGTACTTTTGCAGGCACTGGTCTACTCATTTGTTTTCTTTTAACACTGATTAGCTGTAGGGTGGCCCTTTGAAGCCCCAGGCAAGAGTTTAAACAGTTTTTTCCCCTCTAGCCATCAGCTGGGACTCAGGAGGCAGCAATAAATTGGGGGTGGGGCCAAATAAAAGGTAAGAATTATGTGGGGGGTGGGAGCATGGGGGGTGGGGTGGGGATGGAGGGGGGCCGGGGGGGGCAGAACCAGTTTGGTGACGTCATATCATCACCGCTACTGGCTCAGGAGAACCGGGCCGAACCGGGAGGAACCCACCACTGATTAACACACTCTGATGCTACCCCTTCGCTTAACCGGGCAAGGGCATGGCCAGTACATGACTCATCCAGCCTGGGACATTGCCTCCCCCTCCCTCTCTGTTCCAACTGCCAGTTGCCTTATATTAACATGCTCTGATGCTAAGGCATTACACAGTCTACATTACGTTTCAGGCTTTAAGTGTCAATTTATCATCAGAGAGATCACAGAGTTTCATAGCGAAGCACGGGTGTCCAGCTAGTAAATTTATAAGGGAGTTCAGGGTAGGAGAAGATGGGGAATTTGCAGAGCTTCTGACTTAGTTGTATGAAAACTGGTACAAAAAGCAAGTAGCTGACTCCAACGTTATGGTTGAAAGTCTATCAACTAGAAAGAATAGGAAGAAAATTTTAAACTTTAACACCTGGAGCTGGTACTCAGAGACATACCTAGGATAGTGATTTTTTTGAGTGTTGTCTGCTTGTACTACATAATAAGTCTTATAACATATATATATTTAAACTATTTTTCATTTTCCTTCAGTAAACACAGACAGGGGAAGAGAAGGAATAGTTTGGTTGCAACCATATACAATATTTAGCAATTGTTGGAGAGATTTCCAGGGTTGGCACTTATTTCATAATCCTTCGATCCCTGCTACTGTATTTGTGCAGGTAGATTAGAGGATGCCTGTCCAATATTATTCAAATCCTTAGTCCTGTATTCCATCCTGATTTATCAAAGGTCTTGCCCCGTTCAGTGTGTAATGATCCCTGTCCTGCTGGCTATCAGAAGAAAAAGAAAGAAGGGCAGAAATTTTGCTGCTACGATTGTGATCCATGTTCTGATGGGAAAATGTCAAACATGTCAGGTAAATTATTCTCTGTTTCAATCTACTCTACTCTACTTTACTCTACTCTACTCTACTCTACTCTACTCTACTCTACTCTACTCACTGTTGTTGTATTCTACTCTACTCTACTCTACTCTACTCTACTCTACTTTACTCTACTCTACTCTACTCTACTCTACTCTACTCTACCCTACCCTACCCTACCCTACCATACCCTACCTTACCTACCCTACCCTACCCTACGCTACCCTAGCCTAGCCTATCCCACTGCTCTGCTCTGCTCTGCTCAATTTTGTGGCATTACATTTTTTCACTGCAAAATTAGCCCTTAGGAAGCTTTTGAATATTTCCTCTTTGCTGTTACCTGTGGGTGATTATCACTAATGCAAAAGATTCCAACCTCAAGACTTTTAGATCATCATCTAATGATCTTACCCACTACTTTTCAAACTTAGCTACTTTAGGAAGTGTGGACCGCAATTCCAAAATGCCCCGCCCAGAATTCTAAGAATTGGAGTCCAAACTTTTTTAAAGTGTCTCGGTTTAAAAAGCATTGATCTTATCTAATATAGATTATTTATTTCACTTGGTGCTACATCAGTCATGATGGCTAGATTCCATGTTTCATGGTCTCTCTCTTTGTCTCTCATTTGCAGACATGATTGCCTGTTCAGAATGTCCAGAAGACCAATATCCAAGTAAGGACAAAGTTCGATGCATCCCCAGAATCATATCTTTCCTAACTTTTGCAGAAACTTTAGGGATCAGTTTAGTTGTGGTTGCTGTTTTATTTTCAGTCATTACCATGTTCATACTTGGAATATTTATCAAGTACAAAGACACTCCCATTGTTAAAGCAAACAACAAGGAACTCACCTACACTCTTCTCATCTCCCTTCTGCTTTGCTTCCTCTGCTCTTTTCTCTTCCTTGGAAAACCTCTCCAACTGATTTGCTTCCTCCGACAATCTGTGTTTGGCCTTATCTTCTCTGTGGCCATTTCTTCTGTGTTGGCCAAAACCATCATGGTCATTGCAGCGTTCATGGCCACCAAACCAGGGTCCGGCATGAGAAAATGGTTGGGGAAAAGACTGTCCTTCTTAATTGTTTTTTCAGGCTCCTTCATTCAAGCAGGCATTTGTCTGGCATGGATGATCACTTCTCCCCCCTTTCCAGAACTTAACATGAAATCAATGACTGAAGAGATCATAGCAGAATGTAACGAAGGGTCTGTTGTGATGTTTTATCTGGTGTTGGGCTACATGGGGTTTCTGTCTCTGATCAGCTTCATGGTGGCTTTCCTGGCTAGGAACCTGCCAGACACATTCAATGAAGCCAAGTTCATCACTTTTAGCATGCTGATGTTTTGCAGTGTTTGGTTAACTTTTGTTCCGACGTATTTGAGCACCAAAGGAAAGTATATGGTAGCTGTGGAGATCTTCTCCATCTTAGCTTCTAGTGCTGGGTTATTGGGATGTATCTTCTTCCCCAAATGCTACATTATTTTGCTGAGACCTGACCTCAACAACAAAGAGAAACTTGTAAAGAAAAAGAATTTCTGACTATTAAATTATAGCTATAAGTATTTCTTTTCTGATTAGTAATCCTCTTCTAACTATAAAAACAGGAGTTGTTTTCAGCTCTGCCAAATTTACCAATTCTGTATATCTTTGGAAAATGTAAATGTCTATGTGAAACTCTTATTAATGTCAAAAGAAAATAAACTCTTTCAGTGTATAACGAGACACTTGCTTTTAATAAAATATTTTCTTTTAGTTCTGATTATTTACAAGACTTACTTAATGAAGAGAGTAATTAGGTCTTCTTCAAAGGAGGTCTGCTATTTTCTAACCATTAATAATTATTTAATATCCCATTAATGGGTAATGTAGCTGGGAGCTTATCGTCATCAAGCAGCAATAAAAATAAACCCTGCATTCTATTTTAAATCATTGAGCTAAGAGAATGTTAGAATATCTGAGCAATTAGAAATGTATCTGATTGATTTTTCCCCAAGTCTACCGTATTTTTCGGGCTATAAGACCAGTGGTGGGATTCAAGTAATTTAACAACCGGTTCTCTGCCCTTATGATTTCTTCCAACAACCAGTGTGCCAAACTGCTCAGAAAGTTAACAACTGGTTCCTCCGAAGTGGTGCGAACCGGCTGAATCCCCCCACTGTATAAGACGCACCTGACTATAAGATGCAACTAAATTTAGAAAAGGAAAACAACAACAAATGTTTTTGGCCTCCCTTTTGGGGGGCCTTTTTTTGGGCCCTTTCCCAGCCTTTTTTGGGCCCATTTTTTAGGTTTTTTTGCCCATTTTCTAGGCGTTTTTCAGCCTATTTTTGAAGCTTTTTCTCAGCCCTTTAAAAAAGCAAAGGCCCAAAAAAGGCCTGAAAATGGGGCATGCAAATGGCTGGTGGGTGGGTGGAAGGGTCTTTAGCAATTTATAAGACGCACATACATTTTCACCCCCTTTTGGGAGATAAAAAAGTGTGTCTTATGATCTGAAAAATACAGTAATTTATTCTTACATCCTCTTCAATTACTTATTTTATTCATTATTTTATTTATTTTATTGGTTCAATTTATATACTTTTCAACTTTACGAGTTTGAAGGAGACCAATATTATTGATATTTTATTTATTTATTTATTTATTTATTTATTTATTTGTTTATTTATTTATTGCTTTAATTTATATGCCGCCCTTCTCTGGAGACTCAGGGTGGCTTACAATGCGTTAAGCAATAGCCTTCATACTTTTGTATATTTTATACAAAGTCAGCTTATTGCCTCCACAATCTGGGTCCTCATTTTTAATTTATATTCTCGCTGATATCTGAAAGTAATGCAGTTAAGGCAATGATTTTATGCGTGCATGTTTCATTAAAGAACCTTTGCAACAATACAAATTTTGAAAGAAGAAAGTAACAAAAAGAAAGAAAGAAGTGAAACAAGTACAAAGAAAGAAAGAAAGAAAGAAAGAAAGAAAGAAAGAAAGAAAGAAA
>WNWU01000139.1:457756-489523 GCA_012654045.1 Ptyas mucosa
CTTCTCTTCTCTTCTCTTCTCTTCTCTTCTCTTCTCTTCTCTTCTCTCTCTTCTCTTCTCTTCTCCTCTCCTCTCCTCTTCCCTCCTCTTCCCTCCCCTCTCCTCCCCTCCCCTCCCCTCCCCTCTCTTTTCTCTTTTTTCTTTTCTTTTCTTTTCTTTTCTCTACTCTGCTCTGCTCTGCTCTGCTCTGCTCTGCTCTGCTCTGCTCTACTCTATGACATATTACATTTTTCACTGCAAAATTCACCATTTGGTAAATTACTTTTATTTACACATAGCAATAGCACTTACTTATTTTATTATTTTATTAGTCATATTTCTATGCCGCCCACTCTCCGAGGACTCTGGGCGGCTTACACCAAAGACAGTATACTAAATAGCATCTTGTCCCCAACAATCTGGGTCCTCATTTTACCCACCTCAGAAGGATGGAAGGCTGAGTCAACCTTGAGCCGGTGAGATTTGATCCACTGATCTGCTGAACTAGCAGTCAGCTGAAGTAGCTGCAGTACTGCACTCTAAGCACTGTGCTACTTAGACTTATATACCACCTCACAGGGCTTTACAGCCCTTTCTAAGCAGTTTACAGAGTCTGCATATTGTCCCCAACAATCTGGGTCTTTATTTTACCCACCTTGGAAGGATGGAAGGCTGAGTCAACCTTGAGCCTAACAGTCAACTGAAGTAGCCTGCAGTAAAGCACTCTAACCACTGCACAATCTCGGCTCCTACCATGGAGTTGATTTGCTTGCTTCATTTATTTCAATATAAATTCTCATACTAGATGATTTCAGTTGGCTGGAAACATAAAATCCAATAATACCACAGTGAAAAGCTTTCAGCTAATTCCTAAAATGAACAAAAAGAACATTAGTTAGAGGCCTTGGATTAAATTGTCCCCATGCAAATCTCTCTTCTCCAGGTTTCCAGCATTAAATCTGGTTTACAGATGATCTGAGGGAAATTGAAACTGGAAAAGAGAGATCTAGAATGTTGCTGGCACTCAACAAAGGATGAACTTGATCCAACAAGGGTTAGAGTTGCAATTAAGATCTACCTTATGATGCTTAGGGCTGTGCAGTGCCAGTACTTATCCACACTTACTGCATCGGCAGATTGCTTCCCCACAATCTTAGCCCTGTTTCATATCTCACAGGCCCAACAAGTGAGGAAGGAATGAATAAAATATTGCAAGAGTGTGGAGAGGCAATTTTGTCACATTTGTCAGATGCAATCACTGAAATTTACCAGCATTCCTGATTGGACATTGGCCTTGATGGAGGTCCAGAGAAGTTTCCCAGGGAGAATTCTTGCAGGATTATTTAGGAATAGTTTGAACCTGTTGGAGCTGAGTATGTGGAGAGAGTTGTGAGCTTAATCATCTGTTGGGATTGTGACAGTGGTGGGATTCAACTAATTTAACAACCGGTTCTCTGCCCTAATGATTTCTTCCAACAACCAGTTCACCAAACTGCTCAGAAATTTAACAACCGGTTCTCCCGAAGTGGTGCAAACTGGCTGAATCCCACCACTGGATTGTGAGCTTAATCATCTGTTTTCTAGATCCATGCCCATCTTAGGTTGTAAAAGTGGCCCAAAGACAGAGGCAGATGGATGACAGGCAGGCAGGCAGGCAGGCATGCACACAGACAGGTAGACAGATAGATAGATATAGAGAGGGGGGAAGGGGACAGAGGTGGCATTCAGCTGGTTCGAAGCGGCATAAAGACGTCCTATTTAGCCATGTTTTCGAGGCTGGGTGCATGCACGAAAGGCTCACGCATGAGCAAAACACATGCGCGGAAGACCGGGCGCGTGTGGGGAAGGCACGCGGGGTGAACCGGTGGTAAGCATTTCTGAAACCCACTGCTGTTAGGGGAGGGGTGTGTGTGTGTGTGTGTGAGAGAGAGAGAGATTGACCGTGTGATTGAAGTCCAATACCATGTTTTGCATGAATGTAATACAGTGGTGGGTTGCTACCGGTTCGATCCGGATCTTGCGAACCAGTAGTAACGGTGGCAGGAGGCTCTGCCCATCTGCCCAGACATCATCATGGATGCTCTGCACACGCACAGAAGCTTCTGCACACGTGCGCTCCCATTAGCAAAGGTAAGTGGAACCCACCCCCGGTGTAATAGATATGACACAATTTGAAAATGTGAAGGATTTCAGTAGCAGTGTTTTAAAAAATGACAAGGCTTCAATCAAACATTTGTGCCTACCATTTGGTCATTTTGAAATACCTCTCCTATGCATCCGTGCCTAAGACTTGGAGAAGGAAAGACTGAGGAAAGCTTATGGGGCTAACAAAGTGTGATTACCACTAATACAGAATGTTCCTACCTTACTTTTATTCTCATCTAATGATCAAATCCAGTCCTTTTTAAAGTTAACTACTTTAACGGGGGGAATGATTCAAATCTGAGAATTCCAAAACCAACATTCTGAGGTTTATAGGGTGGACTTTGTGTGGTTTGAAGTTTGAAAAGTATTGATCAAATTGAATATTTCACTTGGTGCTGCAACAATCATGATGATTACATTCCATGCTTCATAGCTTCTCTCTTACTTGCAGACATGATCGCCTGTTCTGAATGTCCAGACGACCAATATCCAAGTAAGGACAAAGTTCGATGCATTGCCAAAATCGTAACTTTTCTAACTTTTGAAGAACCTTTGGGGATCAGTTTGGTTGTGGTTGCTGCTTTATTCTCAATCATTACGATGTTCATACTTCTAATATTTATTAAGTATAAATACACCCCTATGGTTAAAGCTAACAACAAGGACCTCACCTACACTCTCCTTATCTCCCTTCTGCTTTGCTTCCTCTGTTCTCTTCTCTTCCTTGGAAAACCTCTCCAACTAATTTGCTTCCTCCGACAATCTGTGTTCGGCCTTATCTTCTCTGTGGCCATTTCTTCTGTGTTGGCCAAAACCATCATGGTCATTGCTGCATTCATGGCCACCAAACCAGGGTCCAGCATGAGAAAATGGTTGGGGAAAAGACTGTCCTTCTTAATTGTTTTTTCAGGCTCCTTCATTCAAGCAGGCATTTGTCTGGCATGGATGATCACTTCTCCCCCCTTTCCAGAACTTAACATGAAATCAACAACTGAAGAGATCATAGTAGAATGTAACGAAGGGTCTGTTGTGATGTTTTATCTGGTGTTGGGCTACATGGGGTTTCTGTCTCTGATCAGCTTCATGGTGGCTTTCCTGGCTAGGAACCTGCCAGACACATTCAATGAAGCCAAGTTCATCACTTTTAGCATGCTGATGTTTTGTAGTGTTTGGTTGTCTTTTGTTCCCACCTATTTGAGCACCAAAGGAAAGTATATGGTAGCTGTGGAGATCTTCTCCATCTTAGCTTCTAGTGCTGGTTTATTGGGATGTATCTTCTTCCCCAAATGCTACATTATTTTGCTGAGACCTGACCTTAACAGCAAAGAGCAACTTGTAAAGAAGAAGCATTTCTGACTATTAAATGCTGGCTGCCTATATTTCTAGTGTGAAATGGAAATGGTAATCCTTTTCTAAGAATAAAGCAAGTCTTATTAGCTGCATCCATTTTACCAGTATTTTTTATGTATCACATTATAACAGTGTTTGTCACATTCTTATAGCAATAGTAATAATCATAGCATTTAGACTTATATACCACTTCATAGCGCTTTTCAGCCCTCTCTAAGCAGTTTACAGAGTCAACATATTGCTCACACCATCTGGATCTTCATTTTACCAACCACGGAAGGATTGAAGGCTGAGTCAACCTTAAGCTGATCAGGATCGAACTGCTGGCCATGAGCAGAGTTAGCTTGCAACACTGCACTCTAATGACTTTGCCACCACAGCTCCTCCTTTTGAACGAAAATGGAAAATAAAATCTTTCACTGTATAATGAGTGATTGTGCTTTTAATCAAGTGTTTTCTTATTTAGTTCTGATTATTTCCATGGGCAATTGGATCTTCTTCAAAAAAGATGCATTTGGTAACTGAAAAAAAATATGTACTATCTGGGTAATATACTTTGGCTTTTATCATCCGGAAGCAGAGAAGAGAAAAAAGGAAGGAAGGGAAGGAAAAAAAAATAGAACAAAATATTATAAAAAAAGAGCTTTCAATCTTCTTAGCAGCAGTTAAAAATAAATTCATAAAGTAAATTTACAATACATTTCTCTGTCTATGGTTATAACATCCAAATAATTGTCAATGTATGGCTATTCATTCAGCAACCGTTTGGAGTAATGATGGCGTTGAATGAAGGGACTGATGACCCACGCTCAAAGTTATGGTCATTGCGCAATCCCTGTGATCATGTTATCAGAATTCAGGAGTTTCACACCCAGCCTCCACTCAATGACCACAGAATCATGTTAACCTACTGATCCCCCCACCAACATAACCCCTTTTGACTGTCCTTTGTGACTTTAGCCTCTTGTTGCTCTTGCTTTGACAGCTTTGGTTGAGGAAAAATGAAAAAGACCCCCTTGCAAAGAGTTCCTATGGGTCTAGGACAAAGAAAGACAACAGTACTAGCATGTTTTCCCAAAAATAAGGTCCTGTCTTATACATATATAATTCAAACTTGGGCTGCCTGCATGTTAGGCAGTTGTATTAACCTCTGAGCCACAAGTTCTCCTCCCTTCATCAGCTTGAGCCAGGGGAGAAATTAGAAAGGTGAAAGGGATGCAGTATGCTCCCTCCTACATGCTGGGGTAGACCAGGTGTCTCGGTAGAAAAACACTTATCCCTCCCCTGGCTCAAGCTGATGAAGGGAGGAGAACTTGTGGTTAATACAACTGCCTAACATGCAGGCAGTCCAAGTTCGAATCCAAGTAAGGGCATGGCTAGCTGATGAGAGCTAAATAGCTTGAAATAGATCTATACTAGTCTCCCTTTATTTCTTTATCAGCAAAATATAAATGTGATATATATCCACCAAAACAGGCACCAGGTCTTATTTTCGAAGGGGATGTCATCCACTGACTCACCTCACTTGCGCATGTTGCCCCTGGCCTCCTTTTCACTGTCAGAGGCCTTCAGAAAGTTCTTCGGCAGCTGGCAAGGCCGGCAAAGCTTTCCTGAAGGCCTCTGCAGCCAGTAACAGAGCTCCAGATCCAGGGGTGGGTTCTACTTACCTTTACTACCTGTTCGCATCGTGCCCGTGCGTGCTCTTCTGAGCATGCGTAGATCACTTATGATGAAATATGGGTCAGTGGGCGGAGCCTTCTGCCAGTTTTACAACCGGTTCTTGTGAATCGGTCCGAACCGGGGGCAACCCACCACTGTCCAGATCGATCTGGAGCTCTGTCATTGGCTGCAGATGCCGTCAGGAAAGCCTTGCCAGCTCCAGAAGAAATTTTGGGGTGTTGGGGTGTGTGAGGCCTGGCTGCAACTATCCAGGTAAGTAGTAGGGCAGCTCCACCCCCCAATCCCCACCTGAGCTTAATTTTTACCCGTGCACCCTAGAGTGGGCACAGTCTTAATTAGGGCTTATTTTGGGAGTAGGACTTACATTGTGCGCATGTGTAAAAATCAAGCTAGGACTTACTTTTGGGGTAGGTCATATTTTTGGGGAAACACGGTATGGTTTCAGTAAATAATAATTCTTTCTAGTCTGGGGTCAGTACAAAATCTTGACAACATAAAATCTTAATCAGCCTCATTTATAGTGAGTTAATTAAAGTGTAGTTATTTGAATGAATGCAAAGCATTCTTCCCATGCTTTTTTCCATCTATGCTGAGATCACCTTTTATGAGATTTGAAGATTTGATCAAAATGTTGGATCACTGATCTTTATAAAGAAATTATTTGAGAAGAGATAATAGCAATAGCAATAGCACTTAGAATTATATATATATACAACTTTACAGTGCTTTTACAGCCGTCTCTAAGAGGATTACAGAGTCAACCTATTGCCTCCAAAAATTGGGGTCCTCATTTTACCAACATCGGAAGGATAGAAGCCTGAGTCAACCTTGAGCCTGGTGAGATTTGAACTGCCGAATTACAGGCAGCCAGCAGTCATCAGAAGTTGCCTGCAGTACTGCACTCTAACCACTGGGCAACTGCGTGTTAATCTCTTTGTGTTGGGTCTTGTGATCAATATGTTTTAACTTAAGAAGTTTGTTTATTGTATAGGAGTCATCATACGAGAGATGTTAAAACTCTCAGATTTCTTGTATGAAATATTTTATCTTTAGAAAGTAAGTTAATTCCACCGGCCAGACTGGCAAGAATGTTTCCCAACACTTTTCCAACATGCTGGAAATGTAAACTTCACAAAGGAACCTACTATCACATGTGGTGGACCTGCCCAAAAACAAAACAATACTGGCAAATGATCAGAACACAAGTAGAAGAAATCACACAACGAAGATTAGAAATGAGACCGGAAACCTTTCTACTAGGTATAATAAATGGACAATATGAAAAGGAAATAAAATACTTAATCATCCATATAACAACAGCAGCACGAATAATTTTTGCACAAAATTGGAAGAGTAGTGACACACCGACAGCAGATAGAGTAATTAGTAAGGTAATGGAATGTGCAAAAATGGACAGACTTACAAAGGAACTACAAGATAAAGAGGAACATGATTATTATCTAGTATCGGAAAAGTGGTATACTTGGTTGGAAAATAGAAAAAGGAAAAAAAAATAGGGAGCAATTGGAGTTACAGAAACAGGAACATAAATCACTAACATAAGCTAACAGTGAACCATAAAAATAGATATATGAGTAAGACCAAACAAGGAAGAGTCAAAACACAAATAAGAACATACATTACTGTTGGGATATCTTTGACAAAATGTATATTTGAACTCTTTGTTTACATGTTTTGTTTTGTATGTTTTGTTGTCACTCATTTTGTCTTGTTTGTACTTTTAAACAAATAAAAATTTATTTTAAAAAAAGAAAAGACAAAGAAAGTAAGTTAATTTCAAAGAATTTGTAAGAGATTATCAGAGAGAATATAGTTCACCTGCAAGAAATGTTGAATGATCATCACCTAACTGGGGAACAGAAGAACTGGATGGATGACAGTTCTATGCTTTTGTAGGGCATGCTGAATTTATAGAACTATGCATGATTTCCTAACTCTAACCAGGATCAAAGAAATGAAGATTCATGTCTACCATAAGGATTACTGGGTGACATAATAGAATTTGAACAAAGGGAGAGCATTATGAAAACTTCTTCAAGGTCTTGGAGAAAAGCTAGATTAGGTCTTCAAAAATAAGCAAGTGAAGGATCAACAAGGATAAGCAATGTATTACACATGGACTAATTTCGCACTTCATAAAAATATTCTTTTCAAAAGAATAAGGATTACTTAGACCATCATCCTCAGGGACTTCCTTGAGGTTTATTGTACTCAATGGACAAATGCTACAGAAATATATTTGAAGAATGTAGAGTGTCAGGGTTCCGACGGATGCCCTAATTAAATCATGAGCCTCAAGCCAAGCTTCAAAAGAGATCCAGTTATTTATTAGGAGCTTCATGTTGGCATGTTCCAAGTGAAGCAACTCTGATCCCATGTAATTTACACCCCAATCATGACCCTGTTTTCCCCCCTCCCCCAGGGTGTGTCATCGATCACATTCACCAACGGAGCAATTTCACGGGCTGTAGAGATCACTCTCCTCCAGCAGCTGTGGGTAACCCTGGGAGATAGCCTTGAGAGAGATATGTCTGGAATGTGCTTTCATTTTTGGCTGCCGTGTTGCTTCATCGGTTTCCCATCCCCCTTGCCTATGGCAACTCAAGAGCAGGCCAGGGATGCTTTGTGAGTTGACATAGAGATTTCAGCCATGTATATATAAATTTGGGAAGAAACCCATGGCTAATGATTATGTTTACAGAAATAATCACATATAATTATATATGTGGTATCTCCTTAAAAAGCTAAAAAGATAGTTGTCTCCAAAATTATAGTGTGGATGTGAAATAATACTTCTCCAAACCCAGGAGGTTCAATTTGGTAGAGATGAGTGGTTTTTGGCAATTAATTTAAATGACTATCATTGATGCTTTATGATACAACTGCAGCAGCTCTACAGAAAATACCAAGAAATAATTCACAATTCACTGTGATAGAGATGATAAACCCTTTAATATCTGCAGTTGAGGGAAAAGAGTAAGCAGGGTCTTGTTCCTTTCAATTCTGGTCAGGATTTCCATTCCCTGAAATGTCCTTGTTCATCAGGGAATGCTTTGCTACCCTTGTGGATGCCAATCTTTTGGATAAGAGAAGTGCTACGATGACATATGTGAGCTGAACGTGTTCCTACATTTAGTAGTTGGTAGAAAAGTGTCATCATATGAATGGTGGGATTGCGGATAGCTCCAACTAAGACTACTCTAGAGAAAATGTTGAGTGTTGTAATCATACGGTGGCTATTGATTGACATGAAGTGCCAGGCGAATGCCACACCTTACCAAAGAAGTGATCCGTCTTCTATCCTTCATGAATGGCATAAGCCAGGAAACCTCCTCATTGGTGGGATCACAGCTCAGGTTATATATGTACTTGAGGAACATTCCTTTGATGTGCATCCTTCACATAAGTCATTTCTTATACCTCTGTGAGTAATTCTTTTCTTCCCCCTCTTCCTTCCTTCACACAAAAAATAGAAGTCTCAAGTTGTTGTAAATTAAGCAGAGAGTATTGTGAGATTTCACACCAATTTCTAACCTGTTTTATTTGTAATCCCGAAGCATAGACAACGTTTCAGCTAGATCCTCACAAAGTCTTTTGGAATCTTAAGGATCTCCAATTTTATGATTGGATATATTTTTCTGGATAGGTTGACTAAACTATAAAATCTTATACAATAGTAGTATAGTTAGTTCTTTTATGAATAGATCTGTTGTTAGATCTGTTGTGTGTGGTTTTGGGTCATGATAGTGACTATAGTGATAGTGACATGATACTGTTGAATCAGCTGTTGCGTAAAATTACTGGAAACCTTCTATATGCTTCAGATAATATTGTAGATAGATAGATAGATAGATAGATAGATAGATAGATAGATAGATAGATAGAATTCTTTATTGGCCAAGTGTGATTGGACACAAAAGAAATTTGTCTTTGGTGCATATGCTCTCAAGATACATTCATCAAGAATCATAATGTACAACACTTAATGATAGTCATAAGGTACAAATAAGCAATCAAATCATACTAGGAGGAAAGAGAGAGAGAGAGATTGAATTAATTCTTTATTGGCCAAGTGTGATTGGACACACAAGGAATTTGTCTTTAGTGCATATGCTCTCAGTGTACATAAAAAGACAAGATACATTAATCAAGAATCATAAGGTACAATACTTAATGATAGTCATAGGGTATAAATCAGCAATCAAATCAAACTAGGAAACAATCAATATCAATATATATCGTAAGGATACAAGCAACAAAGTTGCAGTCATGCAGTCATAAGTGGGAGGAGATGGGTGATAGGAACAATGAGAAGACTAATAGTAATAGTAATGCAGACTTAGTGAATAGTTTGACAGGTAATTAAATTAAATTTAATTAACCAATTAAATACTCTAAATGAATAATCTTTGTTCTTTCTAAGAATCTCCAGATGTCACCTTCCATCTTGAAAATCTATGTGAGTTTACAAACTCAGAGTAAATTTTCTATGCCTCTCTTGTCCTTTTATTGTTCCTATCACCCATCTCCTCCCACTTATGACTGTAACCATGTTGCTGGTATCCTTAAGATATATATATAGACTGTTTCCCTATGACTATCATGAAGTGTTGTACCTTATGATTCTTGACGAATGTATCTTTTCTTTTATGTACTCTGAGAGCGTATGCACCAAGACAAATTCCTTGTGTGTCCAACCACCCTTGGCCAATAAAGAATTCTGTTCTGTTCTGTTCTGTTCTGTTCTGTTCTAATGTTGAAAGTAACAGAGTAATTTTTTTAAAAAAAAATCTGATGTCCTCCAGAGGTTTTAAGATTGCCAGTCCAACCAAAGGAGTTGCAATCCATCTCATCCTGGGCACCCTTTTTTAAAAAAAACTATTACCATCTGGCAGATGGCACAGAACAATAAAAACAAGGACAAATTGGCTGAAAAACAGCTTCTATCCCAGAGCAGTAACTATACTGAATTCTACTGTATAGTAGACTAGTTGTTATCTTTATGAAAATAATGCAACACTGCCTTAATCTAGAATAACACTGACTTTCTGATCTAGTCTACAACTTTCTTGATGGAAATTTCTTGTAGCATCAAATATTGTAGCCCAAGGAGCTGCTGAGACAGTTCGACAGAGGAATTATTGAGTCTGTCATCTGCACCTCTATAACTCTCTGGTTTGGTTCTGCAACCTAACAAGACAGGCACAGACTTCAGAGGATAACTAGAACTGCAGAAAAAACCAATTACTACCTCAACCTGCCTTCCATTGAGGACCTGTATACTGCATGAGTCAAAAAGAGGGCTGTGAAAATATTTACAGACCCCTCCCGTCCTGGACATAAGTTGTTTCAACTCCTACCCTCAAAATGACGCTATAGAGCACTGCACACCAGAACAACTAGAAACAAGAACAGTTTTTCCCCTGAATGCCATCACTCTGCTAAACAACTAATTCCTTCAACACTGTCAAACTATTCACTAAGTCTGCATTACTATTAATCCTCTCATCGTTCCCACCACCCATCTCCTCCCACTTATGATTGCATGACTGTAACTTTGTTGCTGGTATCCTTACGATATATATTGATATTGTTTCCTAGTATGATTTGATTGCTTATTTGTACCCTATGACTGTCATTAAGTATTGTAACTTATGATTCTTGACGAATGTATCTTTTCTTTTTATGTACACTGAGAGCATCTGCACTGGAGACAAATTCCTTGTGTGTCCAATCACACTTGGGCAATAAAGAATTCTAAATCTAAAGTAAAGAATTCTAAATCTGAATCCTGCAATCAATGTTTTCTAAATACATTAAGAGTAAGTGGGTCTTGCTCCATGATGATCAGGGAGAAGGAGTTGGCTGTCTTCTCCATAACAACATGGGCTAGGGAGACTTGTTACACATCACACCTAACTGTGGTTTCTTGAATCATGGTTTAATAAATTGCAGTTGATTGGGCTCACATGAAATGCTAAGGTACAAACTGGCTTAAAATTGCCAAATTATTAAGAAAATTGCCAAATTAAGAAGACACTGGACAGCCATTTGTCTGGGATGGTTTCCTGCTTGAGCAGGGGGTTGGACTAGAAGACCTCCAAGGTCCCTTCCAACTCTGTTACAATTACATTGTATTACATATTCTGGTCACCATAGTACAAAAAGATCTTGAGACTTTGGAAAAAGTTCAGAGAACAGCAACTAAGATAATCAAAAGTCTGGAGACTAAAACATATGAAGAATGGCTGCAGGATTTGGTGTGCATGGTGTGATTTGGTGGGCATGGCAAGGGAAGGATACTGCAAAATCTCCATTCCCACCCCACTCTAGGGGAATGATACCTCAAAATCCCCATTCACTCCCCACTCCTGGGGGAAGGATATTGCAAAATCTTCATTCTCACCCCATTCTGGGACCAGCCAGAGGTGGTGTCGGTTCTCCGAACTACTCAAAATTTCTGCTACTGGTTCTCCAGAACCTGTCAGAACCTGCTTCATTTCACCCCTGATTTGATGCCTATTACAATTGGCAAGTTTCATATTGTGGTTATTTTGTTCCTTCACTAAATATATTCTTGTCTGAATGACTTTCTTTCTCACTGTATTTCAATTGTGTTGTCAGAGCTGTTTTAAAGTTGTATCAGCACTCCCTGAGTTTGGCATTTGCGGTGGAACAGATCAACTCAAACCCAAGACTCTTGGCTAACATTACCCTGGGATTTTTAATCTCTGACAACTATTTTGATGCCCGGTTGACTTACCGTTCCACTTTGGAGCTGCTCTTCCGATCAGACCAGTTGGTTGTCAACTACAGATGTGATATAAAGAAGAATCTCGTTGTGGCCATCATTGGAGGATTCGGTGCGGATATCTCGTTCTTCATGTCAGATGTCATAAGTCTTTATAAAATCCCACAGGTAAGATACAGTATGTATTGACATGCATGGAAAGCGCATCCATGGGGCAAAATTGTAGGGAATGGGGAACGTTTATCAAGTAGAGGTTAGATTATGTTGTAACGACGTATCAAAAAGGCCAGATGAAATCTGGGAAACTGGAATTAACCCATATCTACTCCAATACATTGCGGAAGCTGAGAATGTCAAGTGGTGGTTTGGGGTGTAAATTAATTCTGATCCATGGAAGCTAATGGGGGACTGTATCCATCAGCTTCTCTCAGCCAAACCAATGATGTTGTTTAGAGTGCTGCATATAACATTTTTGATGCCTGAAGAAAGGGCAGAATATAAAACTAAGAAATAAATAAATAAGGTAAAGGTAAAGGTTTCCCTTACACATGTGCTAGTCGTTCCCAACTCTAGGGGGTGGTGCTCATCTCCATTTCAAAGCTGAAGAGCCAGTGCTGTCCGAAGACGTCTCTGTGGTCATATGGCCAGCATGACTAAACACCAAAGGCGCACAGAACGCTGTTATCTTCCCACCAAAAGTGGTCCCTGTTTTTCTACTTGCATTTTTTATGTGCTTTCGAACTGCTAGGTTGGCAGAAGCTGGGACAAGTAACGGGAGCTCACCCCATTACGCGGCACTAGGGATTCCGAACCGTTGACCTGCTGACCTTTCGATTGACAAACTCACCATCTTAGCCACTGAGCCGCCACATCCCTTAGCATAAAAAAGGTAGTGTCCCATTTATTTATGAGCCGCGGTGGCTCAGTGGTTAGAGTGCAGTACTGTAGGCTACTTCTGCTGCCTGCCGGCTGCCTGCAATTTGGCAGTTCAAATCTCACCAGGCTCAAGGTTGGCTCAGCCGTCCATCCTTCCGAGGTGGGTAAAATGAGGACCCAGATTGTTGGGGGTGATAGGCTGACTCTGTAAACCGCTTAGAGAGGGCTGGAAAGCACTGCAATGCGGTATATAAGTCTAAGTGCTATTGCTATTTAGCAGTTAACGCATAGCAATCAAAGGTTTAGATAGATTTGAAAATAGAAGCTCACACAAGAAAAAGGGCTTGGGGATGCTGCGATATTTGTCAGCTTGGAAAACAGCCATAAGTCATAGTAGTTCAAATGTTAATGTCCAGTCCACCCAGCCATTCAAGGACAGGGTGGTTTATGTTGAAAAAAATCAAACAAAATAAGATGGCCCTTGGTCCTCTCTCTGCCTCAGAGCCCTCATCTGAGCCTTCCCCAGACTCGAGGAGTGGCCCATGTTCCTTCCCAACCTCCTCACTGTCCAAATCTACTGCCAGCTCTGCTGGCCAGTGGCGGACCACAACACTGGCACCTTCTGAGTAAGGTCATCTACGTAGCTGCCTGTATCTGGGCATTTAGCAGCCCATTTGGCTTTCTACTGTGTGTCAATGTTAAAGTTGCCAGAGAGGACTTCCTGGATTTAAGCCTGCCAATTGACAGATGAGGAAGATCAGCGTGCACAGGAAGAGGTGGGTTTCACATAATTTTGTTGTACTCCTTCACTAAGGCTTCCTGCCTTTGTAGAACTGGAGGTGCTATGTGGCTCAAGACGAGGAAGCCAGTAAGTAGGAGTAGATTTTATGCAACTGCTTATGATCCTCATTGTTGTTGTGGTCCGCCGGTGGCCTGCGGAGCTGGCAGCAGAATCGGACAGTGAGGAGGTTGGGGAGGAACATGGGTCAATCCTGGAGTCTGGGGAAGGCTTGGATGAGGGCTCTGCGTCGGTGGAAGAGAGGGAGCCAGGGCCATTTGGGTGTTATGTGCTGCCTCCAGAGACTCCAGAGTCAGACATCAGTGAGGCAGAGGAACAGAGGGAGCCTGTTCCCAGTGCGCGCATGCACAGAGCTGCCAGAAGGCAAGAACAGTTAAAACAAAAGGGATGACTTGGGAGTAGGGCTTGGAGATGATTGGTCCATCCCATAAGATATAAAGGAGGAGCAAAGGCACGTGAGCCTTTGCAGGAAGCAACTTTGTTCATTTTGGTCGGTTTAAATTCTGAAGCTCCGTTTTGACTCTGTGCTCCGTGTGGACTTGGAAAGCTAATTCCAATTAGATCTTTGGCAGCGTGTCAAGGGAGATAAAGGTGGGTGCTTATCAGCGTTATCCCGAAGGACTATGGCAGACTTCTGTCGGACTCTTTACAAACTATTTGTGACTCATTGAATGAACAGAATTCACGGCCACTGAAATAAAAATAGGGTTTTTGAAACAAATTGTGTGCTTTTTACCGTCTCAGGAAGCCTAGGTCAGAACAATTGCATCTAAAATGTTACTAAATGAACTGTTGTAAATCAAAGACAACCTGTATATCTTTCTCAAACAAGTCATGACATTACAACCCTAACCAAACAATGGCACATATTATTTTAGCTCGCTTATGGCTCCTTTGCTCCCAATGAGAAGCATGGAACAAAGATGGCTGCTTCCTTTTACCGCATGGCTCCCAATGAAAGCCTTCAGATTGTGGGGGTTATTCAGTTGCTGAAGCACTTTGGATGGACGTGGGTTGGCCTCTTAATTCTGGATGATGACAGTGGGGACAATTTCCTTGAAGCCCTGGACCCTCGTCTTTCTGAGAACAGGATCTGCTCTGCTTTTGTGGAGAGGTTTCCCAAACAAGCATTTTTCTTTATGTTTCAAGGCGATATAGCGTACCGGATACAATTTTATTTGAACCACCCCAGAGTGAACACATTCATCTTCTACGGAGAAAGTATCTCAGCAATCCTTCTGTTCACCTTCATGAAATATATAGACGTAAGCCGTGGGAAGATGTGGATTCTGACAGCACAGATGGATCTAGTGTTAACGAGTCTTCACCGCCCCTCAGATTTGCAAGTGTTCGATGGAGCAATTTCCTTTGCTATTCATTCCAAGGAACTGCCGGGATTTGATGAATTCCTAAGGGCCATCAAACCATTCCAGACCCAACGAGATAATTTGCTGAAATTATTCTGGGAACAAGGCTTTGATTGCTCCTTTTCAGGGAGTAATAAACCAGCGGAAAGTGATGAAGCATGCACTGGGAAGGAAGAGCTAAATAACCTTCCTCGGCATTTATTTGAAATGACTGGCCACAGCTACAGTATCTACAATGCAGTCTATGCTGTAGCACATGCTTTCCATGGCATGGTTAGGTCTAAACACAGAAGAGTTGCAGGGAGTTCAAGGGTCAAACTTCAAAATCAAGGCACCTGGAAGGTAATAATTTGTCAATCAAACACCTTCATTGCCAGGAGCAGATTAGTACCTTCTAGAAGGGGTGTCACTGGTGGCCCACGGGCTGGATGGTTCATGCGCAGACCATGCCATCCCAGCTCCGTGAAGGGGGAAGAACATCACGATACGTCATGTGATGACAATGTGATGTGGTGAGTTTGACATCTGTGATCTAAGCTTCTTCTTATTTCTTACATTGGTGAGGAGGCATTGGAAGAAAGTGATTTACTCACTACTCGGAAGGAAGCTGATGTTGAATGTTGACATGATTCTCCTTATTCAAATAAGGCAGTGATATAATTCACTCTGCCAAAAAGCAATTCACCGTTTTGTAAGTGAAGTCTTTTCTTAGTCCTCCCCAGCAATCCTGGCTGGAGGTGTTCATTGTGGGATGGATTTGACACAAGTGTGGAATTAATTCTCTCTTTTTTTGTTTTTAAATTATTAAGAATTTATTAATCATGATGTCAGCATTCCGAGTAATGGATCCACTAAAAGCAGAACTCCGAGGCAGGTAGATTCCTCAAAGAACATATTTATTGAATACATCATATCAGCACAGCTAGTAAAAACCAACTCTGGAAGTTCTTGTGGTTTCCCCCTAATTAAAAGAGCAAATATTTTCCTCCTCAGATGTCACTGGTCACATTGCCCAATGAAAGTAACTGGCAAGGTGCTTGATCAGTCTTCTCCTCCTTCAACTGCCACCTGTTGGGATGACCTTGGTTCCCATGAGAAAACTTTTTGTTTTGACTGTTAGCAAGTCTATCTATTTCCCCCTCCCTTTCTCCCTCCCAGAGTTTGTGGCAACTATGAGGCATCACAAGATGGCTTCAGCCAGGTTCGCTACAGAGTTGACACACAATTTTACGAATTTATTTATTATTTATTTATTTATTTTATTATTCATATTTCTATGCCACCCAACTCTCCGAGGACTCTTGGTACGTGGCCACTTCATATGGTAGCCAGCATTAGGTTGTGTTTAGTTTTTTAACAATGTAACTTTTTTTGTTGGTTGATCAAAATATAGAATACAAAGAAAAATTCAAACAAAGTAATCAAAAGCTAGGAGGAGGGAGAGGGAAAAGGAAAAAAAATGGTGTAAAGAGGGAAAAGGAAAGAAAAAGGCACCAACTTCTGACTCTGTTTAGCATAGTAGAAGATAACATTACAACCACAACTTTTTACTTTTACACAACAGTGTGTACAAGCCATTTAATTCTCTTAGAGGCTTTCTCTACGTGATTCTGAACTTGGGTGTTTTCTTGCAGATATTCCACTACCCAAACTAGGTAACATCTTCAGTGCTAGTAGAAGGTTTGGCATTATATCATTGCATAAAAGTTCTCTTTATGATTATAATTCAATTCTTTGGCCAACTTTTTAAAAAAATATTGGTCCAACATTATATTATAGTCAAAATTTCTCGCCGTTCACTCATACCATGCTTAACATACTCACTTTTTAAATGCAATCTCAGCAGCTTTTTATAAGCCTTAGCTGTCAGGTTCCGATGTTATCTCAAATAAATTTCATTCTCACGCAAAGTCTCTCATTTATTGAAAAATCTCAATCTTATTGAAAAATAACGATCTGTCCTGAACTCATTTGCAGCCAAAACTGATTCTTTGTTCCCAAACCCCTCCCTTTCCGTTCCTCAAATCCCAGTGTCTCATTGGCCATCTTCCAAATCAGTCTTTCATCCTGGCTGTTTCAAATCACAGGAATTTCCCCCCTCCCTCCATCACCTAGGTGACGTTATCTGCCGGGTAGAGAAGAAACTGGGTGAAAAGCCAAGCTGCTAAAATTCAAAATGCTACTTCTAAACTTTTTTTTCTTTCATGTCAGCGATGGAGCAAGAATGATTTAGAGTGCTGACATTAGATATGTGTTAGATATAGTTTCAAATTCATTTTTAACAGCACCAAAATCTTACTTGATTCCAAGTCTTCTTTTGATTTAAAGGTGGGTTTGCCTTGAATAAAATATATTATTTCACATATGTCCACCACTTCCACTTCACAGTCATTTTCTTTTTAAAGGAGGCCTCCTGGGGAGTTACCACTTTCATTTCTACGGACATACATTTCAGGAAATCTTTATTTTTATCTTATTTATTCCCTTTCATTTTTATTTAGCTTCACTGGTTCCTTCAAGGGCTTTCATTTAATAATTCGCTTGGGGAAACTGTGTCCATCAACCATCACGGAGAAGTCCTTTCTGGATTTGATATGATAAATGTGGTCATGTTTCCAAACAATTCATACCGTAAAGTGAAAATCGGAAAGATGGATCCCACAGCACTTGAAGGAAGTGAATTTGTGATTCATGAAGATTTAATTGTGTGGCACAAATATTTTAAGAGGGTATGGATTTTGAGAGATTTTATTATTTTGGATTTGGGGATCAGAGACGAGTTTGATTGTGCAGCCTGCTTTCTGTTCCTTTAATCATTCTGTGATTAGCACTCTGTATTCAAAGTATACGTAGTCCTTGACTTATAACAGTTCTTTTAGTGACCATTCAAAGTTATGACACTGAAAAAAGTGACTTACGACCATTTCTCACAGTTACGACCTTTGTAGAATCCCCATGATCACGTGATCAAAATTCAGATGCAATTGGTTCATACTGATGACCATTGCTGTGTCCCAGGGCCATGTGATTCCCTTTTGTGACCTTCTGACAAGGAAAGTCAATGGGGAAGCCAGATTCACTTAACAACTGGGTGACCAACTTATCAACCACACTTAACATTAACTTAGCAACGGAAGCAAGAAAGGTCATGAAAGGTCATAAAATGGGGCATCATGCATTGTTTTTAAAACAAATTCTCCTTTATTTTAGTTAATCCAGAGAGGGCAAGGGAGGAAATAGCTTGGGTGCTAAACATCTCCAATATTTAGAAATTATCTTAGAGATTTCCAGGTGTGGCTTTTCATCTCATGATCCTATGACCTCCTCTCAGAGATGGACTGTTGGGGGTTTGCAGAGGTTTGGGAGAACCCCCAAATTCCGCTCCTGGCTGGCCCCTCCCACCCTGCTTCACTCCACCCAGGAGTCCCCACGCAGCCCATTTTGGGTGCAGGTAAGTGCAGGGCACATGCGGAGGCTTGGGGAGAATGAAAAATGGGCCTACCGGAAGTTCAGGAAGGCCTGAAATGGGCCCATTTCCTGTGTCCCAATGGCCTCCGGAGCCTGGGGAGACTGTTTTTGCCCTCCTGTATGCTCAAAGAAAGTCTCTGGAGCCCAGGGAAGGCAAAAACATCATCCCACCGCCGTGGTACAGGAGGCCAAGTAGGCCATGCCCACCTTGGCCACGCCCACCCAGCAACTGAGCAGAGAACTCCTTGCTAAAATTTTTGAAGCCCACCCCTCCCTCTGCTCTTCTATTTGTGCAGGTGGACTAGAACAGGGGTCAGCAACCTTAAACACTCAAAGAGCCATTTGGACCCATTTCCCCCCAAAAAGAAAACATTGGGAGCCACAAAACTCTTCCTGTGCCTGACTATTTCCTGAGCGGCCACAAAACTAGCATATGTAGTTGAATTAAATGTTCTGTTTTCTTCTGAAACTTTTCTTTTCTTGGATTTATCCATGGTTGGCCTACTGGGGGGTCAAAAAGCTCAATAAATCATGTGCTGGTGGGTGTTGCACATTGGCGGTTGTGACACATATTTTGAGCGACAGGGAGCCACAGCAGAGGGATGAAAGAGCCACATGTGGCTCCAGAGCCTCAGGTTGCTGACTCCTGGACTAGAGGATAACTGTTGAATATTACTTGGGTCTTCAGTGCTGAACTCCATCCTTTTTTATCAACAGGTGTTGCCCCGTTCAGTGTGTAATGAACCCTGTCCTGCTGGCTACCAGAAGAAAAAGAAAGAAGGCGAGAAATTTTGCTGCTATGATTGTGATCCATGTTCTGAGGGGAAGATGTCAAACATGTCAGGTAAATTGTAACATATTTTACTCATCTTTGCTATAGTAGGCACCAAATCCTTGTTTTACCTTTATGTAATATATATGACACCTGTGATTCCATGCTTTATGGCTTCTCTCTTATTTGCAGACATGATTGCCTGCTTTGAATGTCCAGAAGACCAATATCCAAATAAGGATAAAGTTCGATGCATCCTGAAAATCACAACTTTTTTAACTTATGGAGAAGCTTTAGGGATTAGTTTTGTTGTGGTTGCTGTTTTATTCTCAATGACTACTATATCCATACTTGGAATATTTATTAAGTACAAAGACACCCCCATTGTTAAAGCAAACAACAAGGAACTCACCTACACTCTCCTCATCTCCCTTCTCCTTTGCTTCCTCTGCTCTTTTCTCTTCGTTGGAAAACCTCTCAAACTGATTTGTTTCCTCCGACAATCCATGTTTGGCATTATCTTCTCTGTGGCCATTTCTTCTGTGTTGGCCAAAACTATCATGGTCATTGCTGCATTCATGGCCGCCAAACCAGGATCTGGCATGAGAAAATGGTTGGGGAAAAAAATGTCCTTCTTAATTGTTTTTTCAGGCTCCTTCATTCAAGCAGGCATTTGTCTGGCATGGATGATCACTTCTCCCCCCTTTCCAGAACTTAACATGAAATCAATGACTGAAGAGATCATAGCAGAATGTAACGAAGGGTCTGTTGTGATGTTTTATCTGGTGTTGGGCTACATGGGGTTTCTGTCTCTGATCAGCTTCATGGTGGCTTTCCTGGCTAGGAACCTGCCAGACACATTCAATGAAGCCAAGTTCATCACTTTTAGCATGCTGATGTTTTGCAGTGTTTGGTTGTCTTTTGTTCCCACCTATTTGAGCACCAAAGGAAAGTATATGGTAGCTGTGGAGATCTTCTCCATCTTAGCTTCCAGTGCTGGGGTATTGGGATGTATCTTTTCCCCAAAATGCTACATTATTCTGTTGAGACCTGAGCTGAACAGCAAAGAGCAACTTGTAAAGAAAAAGCATTTCTGACTCTTAAATTGTGGATATAAGTATTTCTGCTATGAAATGGAATTCATAATATTCTCTTAAGAATATAACTTGTCTATTAGCTCTGCCAACATTACCAAAACTGCATATCCGTTGAAGATATAAATGTGTGATAAATTATTATGAACAGAAATGGAAAATAAAATAAAAATAAAATAGAATTTTTCACTGCAGAATGCGTGACTTCACTCTTAATAAAGTAGATTTTTTTTTTTAGTTCTGATTATTTATGAGAACCATTTCATGAAGAGAATAGCTCTTTTTTTATAAGATAGCTGCTGTTTTAGAACTATAAACCATGATCTAATATTGGGTAATATAGTTTGGATCTCATCATCATGAAGCAGACATGAGAAAGAAAGAAAGAAAGAAAGAAAGAAAGAAAGAAAGAAAGAAAGAAAGAAAGAAAGAAAGAAGAGCCTTGGAAGTACAGTAGTCTAAAGCACTCTGTTATTAACCTCAGCTGCCTGCAATTATTGCAGGTTCGAATCTCACCAGGCTCAAGGTTGACTCAGCCTTCCATCCTTTCTAAGGTAGGTAAATTTGGGGGACCCAGTTTGTGGGGGCAATAAGCTGACTTCATATAAATATACAAAAGTATGAAGGCTATTGCTTAGCACATTGTAAGCCGCCCTGAGTCTCCGGAGAAGGGTGGCATATAAATCAAATTAAAAAAGAAAAAAGAAAGAAAGAGAGGGAGAGAGAAAGAAAGGAAGGAAGGAAGGAAGAAAGAAGGAAGGAAGGAAGGAGGGAGGGAAGGAAGGAAGGAAGGAAGGAAGGAAGGAAGGAAGGAAGGAAGGAAAGAAGGAAGGAAGGTTACAAAAAAGGCTCTTCCAATCTTCTTAACAGGAATTACAAGTACATTTCTATTATAATTGTACAGTATTCATCTCTGTCTCTATGGTTACAACGTACAAGCAGTTCTCAACATGACAATTTGTTCAGCAACTGTTCAAAGTTATTGGTTTGTTTGTTTGTTTATAAAATTTATTGGCTGCCCATCTTACCATAGTGAGCTGGGCTAGACTTTGAATTAGGCCAAATATTTGATAATATAGGCCCAAAACTTTGGTCAAGGATTAAGTTCCTCTCGTTGTCGGGAAGGAGTTGCTGAAATATTATAAGGTATTTTTATCTCCCTGGAACATGCTGACCCAGACAGATGCATCCTGTTGTTCACTTCTGCATTCCTCCCTTTCTGTCATGTATAACATATGATAGTGTCTACACCACCCTTGTGACACCCTTCTTCTGCCTAATCTATTATCTAACGTCTGGATAGGCGTTTTCAGTTCCTCCTAATACCATATATGTCAGAATGTAACACCCAATGTAGGTACACGTAATTTAGAGTATATAAGTATGCTTTTGTAAACCCTTCTGGGTTGAGACATTTTTGCTGTACCTTTGTTGTTTGAACCTGCACAAAATAAACCTTTCCTGCATTGAAGAGCTTGGCCCAGTCCCGTTTTTCCTACTTCAGTAGGGTAACTCTGGGTAACTACCAGTTACATCTCAATAAAAAATGTTAAAATCAAACCTTACAACCAAAGACACAAAGGGTGGGGAAGGGGCAGAGTGAGGGGAAGGTGGGATCTGTTACTATTCAATCAATCACTTCTATTGCACTGATCCCCTACTGAAGCTCTGGACTTGCAGTGAATGGTGGGACTTTTGGGGGGAAATTTGGAGCAAAAAAGGGGGAGTTAATTTATTTATTATTTATTTATTAGTCCAATTTATATGCCGCCCTTCTCCGTAGACTCAGGGAGGCTTACAATGCATTTTAGCAATAGCCTGCATACTTTTATGTATATACCTGCTTATTAGAGCTTTTGACATCCCCCCCCCCCAAAAAACAGTCTTGTTTGATACAAAGCTGGCTTATTGCCCCCACAATCCGGGTCCTCAATTTACCTACCTCGAAAGGGTGGAAGGCTGAGTCAACCTTGAGCCTGGTGAGATTTGAACTCGCACTAATTGCAGGCATCTGGCAGCCAACGGCTAGCACTTAACAGCACTTAGTCTGCTGCACCACGGAGGCTCTTACACCTTCGTTCCAGCTGTGTTGCTTCTGTGCTTAACCCTGGATCATCACAGCTGGTCCAGGAAAGACCGCAACTGGCACACAATACAAAGTTGTGCAAAGGGTCTGCTAGCCACAACTGCCACCTATTCTTTGAACAGGAGTTGTGAATCCAGGAGAACCCCCAAGTTGTGGACTGGGTCTTTCTGGGCAAATTGAATCCCGTTGTCCCCCATGTAGGCCTCCGGGCACCACAAAAGGGTGGCCACAGCATCACTTAGGTCACCAAAGGTGAAAATATAGAGTTGGGTGCAGTGGTGAAATCCATTTTTTTTTACTACAGGTTCTGTGGGCGTGGCTTGGTGGGCCTGGTGTGTCTTGGTGGGCGTGGCTTGGTGGGCATGGCAGGGGAAGGATATTGCAAAATCTCCATTCCTTCCCCACTCCTGGGGGAAGGATATTGCAAAATCTCCATTCCCTCCCCATGCCAGAGGAAGGATATTGCAAAATCCCCTTTCCCATTCCTCTCTGGGGCCAGCCAGAAGTGGTATTTGCCGTTTCTCCAAACTACTCAAAATTTCTGCTACCGGTTCTCCGAAGTGCTCAAAATTTCTGCTACCAGTTCTTCAGAACCTGTCAAAACCTGCTGGATTTCACCCCTGGTTAGGTGTCATCAGCATCTTTGGTGATGGATGATCTCACCCAGACGTTTCATACAGATTTTATTTTATTTAATTATTTTTATTATTTTGTCAAACACGTAAAATAACAGATATAAGTATAAACTTGATTACGAATACAGGATAAGGATACGAATATATGGGGACAGTAGGACAGGGGCAGTAGGCATGTTGTTGCGCTTATGCACGTCTCTTACAGACCTCTTAGGAATGAGGTGAGGTCAACAGTAGACAGTCTTAAGTTAAAGTTATGGGGGTTTGGGGATGAAACCACAGAGTCAGGTAGTGTATTCCAGACATTGACCACTCTGTTGCTGAAGTCGCATTTTCTGCAATCGAGTTTGGAGTGGTTGACCTTAAGTTTGTATCTATTCTGTGCTTGTGTATTGTGTATTGTTGAGGTTGAAGCTGAAGACGTCATTGATAGGTAGGACGTTATAGCAGACAATTTTGTGTACTAAGCTTAAGTCAGACTGTACAGTAGGCGGCATAGTTCTAGGTTGTCCAGGCCCAAAATTTCATTTACAAAATTTCATTTACAAAAAAAGAATCATATATAATTCTTTTATGTGGAGTCTCTCAATAAAGCTAAGAAAACGGTTGTCCCAAATGTTATTATGTAGAAGTGAAATAATAATCTACCAACCCAGGAGATTCCATTGCAGAGACGGTTTATTGGCAATTAACCTAAATGACTATCATTGATGCTTTCTGATACAGCTTTCTAAGAAATACTGAAAAACAATTCATAAGTCAGTCTGGAAGAGATTATAAAACCTTATGGTCAGAGGAAAAGATTCTGGTAGGATTTTGTCCCTTTGGCGTCTGAGGGTGATTTCCATTCCCTGCAGTCCATCAGGAGAGGCTTTGCTAACCTCGTTGATGTCAATCTATTGGACGAACGAAATGATACGCTGTAATTATGTCTGCTAATTGTTCCTGGATTTTGTAGCTGATGGAAAAAAGTCCCACCAAATAAAGTCCTGGAAGTGTGGATAGGCCCGAGCAAACCTCCTCTAGAGAAAATGTTGAGGATAGTGATATTACTATGGCTGCTGGTTGACATGAAGTCCCGGACAGATGCCGTGTCTTGCCTCAGAAGTGATCCTTCTCCTATCTTTCATGAATGGTATAAGCCAGGAAACCTCGTCATTGGTGGGATCACAGCTCAGATTTCACATATCCTTGAGGAATATTCCTTTGATGAGCATCCTTCACAGACTGTGTTTATGCCCCCTCTGTAAGAAATTCTCTTTTCCTTTTCCTTCCTCTCCACCTGTTGTTGGAGACCGAAAAATCTCTCTTCTAAATTGAGAAAATGTTGGAAGGTTTCACACCCATTTTTTTTAAAACCAACTCTATATGTAAGAGCCTGGTGGCGCAGCAGACTAAAACACTGTTATTAACATTCAGCTGCCTGCAATTATTGCAAATTCTAATCTCACCAGGCTCAAGGTTGACTCAGCCTTCCATCCTTTCTAAGGTAGGTAAAATGAGGACCCAGATTGTGGGGGCAATAAGCTGATTTTGTGTAAATATACCGAAGTATGAAGGCTATTGCTTAATGCATTGTAAGCCGCCCTGAATCTCCGGAGAAGGGCGGCATATAAATCAAATTCTAAAAAAAAATGTAATCAGAATTTCTAAAGCATAGACAGATGCTCATGAACTGTATGGAATCTTAAGGACCCCCCAGTTTCATTTTTGCCTATGTATTTGTGGATAATGTTGAGTGTGGATAAAGCTGAGTGATACATACAGTAGTGGCCAAAAGTGTGGAAACCTTTTGGGAAAAGTATATTTTTAAGGTTTGATAACTAATAAAAGCACTTTTTTTTTTTTGGAGTTTCAAGATAACCCTATTCCATTGCTGGAATGGCCTGGGAATAGCTCAAACCTTCACCCAGTTGAAAATCTATGGAGCTGACTAAAGAAACTTGTTAGTCAGAAGCGACCCAGCAATAAAACCCAGTTAATCGAAGCAATCATTCATTCTTGGTTTCACATTATAACAGCTGCAGAACTAAAAGACTTGGTTTAGTCCACGGTAAGATGTTGTAAGGCTGTAATTCATGCTAAAGGTTACCCAACGAAGTATTAACTGACATGGTGATCATGTTTGTATATCTCGTTTTTTCTATGGGGATCATTTTTGCATATCTCGTTTTTTCTACGTGTTTCACTTTTCTTCCTTATACTGTAACTGCTATTCTAATAGCAAATCCTTCATGAAAGTGATTGCAATACATTCTTGATTAAATTGCCTTTCCATTGATATATAATTTTATGGTACTACTCCAAAAACAACAAAAAAAAAGTGGTGTTATTTGGTAGTTTTAGAAAATACACTTTTCCCAAAAGGTTTCCACAATTTTGGCCACTAAAAGTTGTAAGATCTTACCCAGTAATACTGTATAAGTTCACTAGGGTGTTTTTTGTTGGATTTGGTCCATGGCGTTAGATATTATATCGAATAGAATAGAAAGTAGAGTTGGAATGGACCTTGGAGGTCTTCTAGTCCAACCCCCTGCTTAGGCAGGAGACTCTATAGCAGTGATGGCTAACCTTTTTGCCATTGCGTGCCAAAACTGGGGGGAGCGCGATGGGGTCATACACATGCGTGCCCACATCCATAATTCTGTGCACCCTGCCCTCCCGTGCTCCCCCTGCTTTTGGCACGTGATGGCATGGTGGGCTCGGTAGGCCCGTTTTTTGCTCTCCTCAGGCTCCAGAGCCTTTCTAGGAGCCTGGGGAGGGCAAAAATGGCCTTCCTCAGCCCCCCAGAGGCCCTCCAGAGGCCAGAAACAGTCTGTTTCCTAACTTCTGGTGGGCCCAGAAGACCCAAAAATCAGCTGGCTGGCACACGCATGTGTGCCAGAGCTGAGCTCGCGTGCCCACCGATATGGCTCCGCGTGCCACATGTGGCACCCGTGCCATAGGTTCGCCATCACGGCTCTATAGCATTTCAGACAAACGGTTGTCCAATCTCTTCTTAAAAACTTCCAGTGTTGGAGCATTCAAAACTTCTGGAGGCAAGTCTTTACATTGGTTGATTGTTCTCATTGTCAGGAAATGTCTTCTTGATCTGTTGTGTTTGGTGTTGGGAAGTTACAATGACTGACTTGTCACTGAATCAACCTTTGCATAAAATTACTGAAAAACCTTATACGCACTTCAGATAATATTGCAAATACAGAGCAGTGCCTTTTCGGTAGTGCTTCACCACATTGCTAGCATGGAACCACCAGTTCCTTCTTTGTAGTCAAATCCCACTATACCCATCAGAGTCCTATTGTGCACCTCAAAGTCTGCACCTACATACTCCATTTTGACTTTCTCCAAGAACCTGCATCTTTGGAAATCTGTGCAGGGTTACAAAGTCAGAGATTCGATTCCTATCCATCTCTTCTTGCATAATGTTGGATGTAATACACTTATTTAAATCAGCATCTACTATCCTAAAGATGTTTTGAGATTTCCAGTGTGACCAAAGCTGTTGTAATCTCGACTCTTAAAAAAAGATATCAGGTTGGTGAAAACAAAAGGTGAACAATCAGTCATGGAGGTTACTTGTACTTCCTCACTGTGTTAATCCAGGATAATCTTTGACTATCCAGTCTAGTCTACAACACTCTATTTCCATCAAGTCATGGAATCAAAATATTCTAAATCAGCCAAGTAGGTTACTCGGCATTTAATGGAAGTACTTCAGCACTGTGTTAATCTAGGATAATCTTTGACTATCCAGTCTGGTCTACAACTCTATGAATCTAATCTACAACTCTGTGAGTCTAGTCTACAACTCTGTGAGTCTAATCTACAACTCTATGAATTCTTTATGGAAATCTATTTTAGCATCAAGTCATGGAACCAAAATATTCTAAATCCCCATTGGGAGAGCTGAGATCGGAAGGTTTGTTCTTCAGTGGAAGAAACTCAGCATGGCCAATCTAAGTTACGTGGGTTTGTTTAATTTGTGACAGACATTCATTAAAAGGATCAGCAGAGGTAAAATCCATGTATAATGACTGCATGGACAGCAAACCAATATGAGGAGAGGGGGAAACAAGTAACAAGATTTAGGAGGAACAAATAATGCAATGTAAGAATGAACTCAATACAATCAGACATCAATTGAACCTTGAACTGACTATCATCATATAATCATAATCATAAGTTTATTTGTCAAGCATATATAAAGTAACAGGTAAAAGTATAAACATAATTTGAATACATGAAAAGAGTAAGTAAAAAGGAATATTAGGACATGCATGTCCCTTACAGAGCTCTCAGGAATGGGGTGAGGTCAACAGTAGACAGTTTAAGGTTAAAGTTTTGGGGGTTTGGGGAAGAATCCACTCAGGTAGTGGATTCCAGGCATTGACCACTCTGTTACTGAAGTCGTATTTTCTGCAATTGAGTTTGGAACGGTTTACGTTGAGTTTGTATCTATTATTTGCTCATGTATTGTTGTGGTTGAAGCTGAAGTAGTCATTGACAGGAAGAACATTGTGGCAGATAATTTTATGTACTATGCTTAGGTCAGCCTGAAGTCGGCGTAGTTCTAAGTTGTCTAAGCCCAAAATTTGGAGTCTGATGGCCTAAGGTATTTTATTGCGGTTAGAGGAATGGAGGACTCTTCTCGTAAAATATCTCTGGACTCTCTCGGTTGTATTTATGTCCGATATGCAGTGCGGGTTCCAGACAGATGAGCTGTATTCAAGAATTGGTCTAGCAAATGTTTTGCATGCTCTAGTTAATAGTACAACATTACCAGAGAAGAAGCTACACAAAATTAGATCACCACCACCACAACAAGATTTACCTATCACAGATAAGAACTAAATTCCAGCTTCAACTGTCCCTGTGTGATACACCATACTCCGCCTGCATTCCTAGCTCTATAATAGAATTGAGTGGAATCATTTTTTCCTGAGAGTTAGTATAGTTGCAACCACTGTTTCATGATACACCAAATATTGTTCATTGGCCTTTATAACTGATGCCTATCACAGTTCGTCAGTTTGTTGCTTCCACATATATGCAGTATTATTCTCATCTCAATAACGCTGTATTTCAGTTCTTTCTCAATTGTGTTTTCAGAGCCATTTTAAAGTTGTATCAGCACTCCCTGAGTTTGGCATTTGCTGTGAAACAGATCAACTCAAACTCAAGACTCTTGTCTAACGTTACACTGGGATTTTTCATCTGCGACAACTATTTTGTTGCCCGCCTGACTTACCGTTCTACTTTGGAGCTGCTCTTCCGATCCAACCAGTTGTTTGTCAACTACAGATGTGATAACAAGGAGAGTCTCATCGTGGCCATAATTGGTGGATTCGGTGCAGATATCTCATTCTTCATGTCAAATATCATAAGTCTTTACAAAATCCCCCAGGTAAGATGTAAGGTATTGATATGTAGGAAAACTCATCCATATGGCAAAATTGAAGCCAACAAGGAAACACTTCTGTGGTAAAAATTCCCCAATTAAAAAAACCAAACAGGAAACCACAAGCAATAAATCTTACTTTAAGATTCAGAAGTTTATTTATGAGCAATTTGGAACATGAATAGCCCACATAGCAATGCAATTCCGCAACAAAATTTACATTATTAAACCATTGCAATGGGGTCCAATGACACATAGCAAGTCCTACAAGGACTGCTATCGGGCAAAGGACACCATTCTCATCTCAAGCCCCACTTCTTATACCTTCTTTTTTACTGACATACGCATTCCATAGTTTCACTTCCGTGTTCTTTCTTACATTCTTACTGACCGTCACTCTCTGCAAACACCAATGTGTACCACTCAAACCTTTATCCATCGGCTACTTTCAGTTCGCTATTTCTCACAAGTTTCAACGTCCCGATTCCAAATATATCTCAAAACCATGTACTTTGCAGAAAATGCAGCACACAAGTCAAGCACCTTAGAAATTCGTCTGGTACATTTTGCAATTATGTTAGTTTAAAACTTTCTTTAGATACTGAGCTGAATCAAGTACTGGAAGACAGCTTATATATGTTACCCATAATCCTTCCATTTGTTAAAGTACCTAGTTCCCTTAACTGTTCATTGTACAATTTAGTCTCCAGTACCCTAATAATCCTCCAGCAGGTTTTTTTTTCTAATAATGTAGAGTTTGGGACCTTCTTTCTTTAAAAATTGGTTTTATGCAGTGTCTCTTTTTCTTCTTAACAATCTTTCTTTCATTACTGTAGCATTTGGGCTCTTCCTTCTTTTTAAAAATTGGTCCTTTGCTCCCTCTTGTGGTTTCTACTGTAGGCGAGTTTAAATATTACGTAGCGAAGACAATTCAAGATGCAGTTAATAATTCATATACATCGAGGGAAAAAGAAAAAAAAATCACTCAGTTCACAGTTAATGTAAAAGCTGTAGAAAATAGTATTATTTTCCTTCTTCTTCTGCCCTTCCTTCTTTCTCTTTCTCCTTCCATTACTTTAATTTTGCTTTGCTTTGCTTTAATTTTTCCTCATCCTTTGCTCCTCTTTCTTCCCTCTCAGTCACCAAGCTGCACCGATGCTATTGCCATCATCATCACTGCAGTGCTAGGTTTCAATTTTTTTTACTACCGGTTCTATGGGTGTGGCTTGGTGGATGTGGATGGCTTGGTGGGTGTGGCAGGGGAAGGATATTGTAAAATCTCCATTCCAACCCCATTCCAGGTAAAGGATACTGCAAAATTCCCATTTCCTCCCAATCAGCTGGGACTTGGGAGGCAGAGAATAGATGGGGGCAGGGCCAGTCAGAATTTTTACTACTGGTTCTCCGAACTACTCAAAATTTCTGCTATCGGTTTTCCAGAACTGGTCAGAACCTGCTGAAACCCACCTCTGCATCACTGCCATTATTCCATCTCATTCCTTCTCCTTTTCCTACTCCTTCATTAACTTTACAATTTCACTTCTCCTCCTTCTTTTCCTCCTTCTCCCCTATCATGAGCCATGGTGGTGCAGTGGTTAGAATGAAGTACTGCAGGCTACTTCTGCCACCTGCTGGCTGCCTGCAATTTGGCAGTTCAAATATCACCAGGCTCAAGGCTGACTCAGCCTTCCATCCTTCCGAGGTGGGTAAAATGAGGACCCAAATTGTTGGGGGCGGTTAAACCTAGGGGGTTGCTTATGTCCCCTTGAGTTCCTGAAGAAAAGGCAGGAGATAAATTTAAGAACTAAATAAGGCAGTGGTTCACAACCCTTTCTTTCATGGGGTGGGCTGCTGTGGGGTTCGCAGGGGTTCAGGGTGCAGTTTGGAGAACCCCCAAATGCCACTTCTGTCTGGCCCCTCCCACCCTGCCCTGCCCCTCCCAGGAGTCCCCAAACAGCCCATTTTGGATGCAGGTAAGTGCAGGTCACACATGGAGGCTTAGGGAGGGTGAAAAATGGGCCTACCAGATGTTTGGGCCCATTTCTGGCCTCCAGAGGGCCTCCGGAACCTGGGGAGGCCATTTTCACCTTCCCGGAGGCTCGACGAAAGCCCGGGAAGGGCAAAAACGCCCCTCCCCCACCATGGTGCAGAAGGCTGACTAGGCCATGTCACCATGCCCACGCCCACCCAGCAACTGGGCAGAGAACCCCTTGCTAAAAAATTTTGAAGGCCACTCCTGAGGGGACCCCCTTTAAATACTTTTTGTGGCCATGGATCATGGCCATGGACCCCAAGGCTTAACATAACTTCAAGTCTTCACCGTCCCCTTGTGATGACATCATGGCTCCCCTGAGGTGCACAGACCAAAGCTTGAGAACCACTGAAATAAGGGATACATTCCAGTTATAAACAATGAACTGCACATTTTATTTTAGCTGGCTTATGGCTCATTTGCTCCAAAGAAGCATGGAACAAAGATGGCTGCTTCCTTTTACCGTATGGCCCCCAAGGAAACTCTTCAGGTCGTGGGGATTATCCATTTGCTGAAGCACTTTGGATGGACCTGGGTCGGCCTTTTAATTCTGGATGATGACAGCGGAGATGATTTCTTCCGAGTCCTGGACCCTCTTCTTTCTGAGAACTGGATTTGTTCTGCTTTTATGGAGAGAATTCCAAAGCAAGCATTTTTTTCTATGTTACATGGTACTGTAGTGGGTAGGATAAATGTTTATTTGAGAAACACCGTAGTCAATACATTCATCTTCTATGGAGAAAGCAGCACCGCAATGCTTTTGTTTCTCTTTCTGAGATTTACAGACGTAATCCTCGGGAAAATGTGGATTCTTACTGCTCAAATAGATTTAACCATAACAAGTCTGCACCAACCCTCTGATTTGCAATTGTTCAATGGAGCAATTTCCTTTGATATTCACTCCAATGAGCTTCCAGGGTTTGAGGAATTCCTTCGGGCCATCAAACCGTTACAGATGGAACGAGCGAGTTTGTTCAAAGAGTTCTGGGAACAAGGCTTTGATTGTGTCTTTTCAGACAGCAATAAACCAATGGAAAGGGATGAAGAATGTACTGGGAGGGAAGATCTGAAAAAGCTTCCTGCGCATTTATTTGAAGTGACCGGTCACAGCTACAGTATCTACAATGCAGTCTGTGCTGTGGCGCATGCTTTTGATGGCATGAACGTACATAGGTCTAAATACAAAAGAGTAGCAAAGAGTACAAAGGAAGAACTTCAAGATCAAGGAACCTGGAAGGTAATTTCTAAATAAAATACCTTCATTGCCTGGAATGGAATGGAATGGAATGGAATGGAATGGAATGGAATGGAATG
>WNWU01000139.1:502944-521287 GCA_012654045.1 Ptyas mucosa
TACTATACTATACTATACTATACTATACTATACTATACTATACTATACTATACTATATTATACGGGATGCAGTGGCTCATTGGCTAAGATGCTGAGCTTGTCGATCATAAGGTTGCCAGTTCAGCTGTTCGAATCCCTAGTGCCGCGTAATGGGATGAGCTCCCGTTCCTTGTCCCAGCTTCTGCCAACCTAGCAGTTCGAAAGCAGGTAAAAAATGCAAGTAGAAAAATAGGGACCACCTTTGGTGGGAAGGTAACAGCGTTCAGTGGCATTTGGCATTTAGTCATGCCGGCCACATGACCACGGAGACGTCTTCGGACAACGCTGGCTCTTTGGTTTAGAAACAGAGATGAGCACTGCCCCCTAGAGTCGGGAACGACCAGCACATATGTGTGAGGGGAACCTTTACTTTTACCTTTACCAATATAATAGGTGCCTTAGATCAGTGGCCTTCAACTTTTGGGGTACCAGGGATTAGTTCCATAGAGAAATATGTTTCCACGGACTGGAGGGGGCAATATTTTTGCATGCTGCCTGCATCCCGCAGATGGGGCTTTGATTGTTTACATGGCCTGGTTTCTGGCATGGCACGGACCAACGCTGGTCAATGGACTGGAGGTTGGGAACCCCTGCCTTAGATGCAATTCTAAAACAACTGGAGCATCTCTTGAACACTGTCATCATTGACAAAATCACCATCAGTGAATTACATAAGCAACTTTCTTCCATCAGCAACTTTACTTGGCATAGTTTGTAACATGCTAGGTAAAGGTAAAGGTTCCCCTCGTACATATGTGTTAATCGTTCCTGACTCTAGGGGGTGGTGCTCATCTCCGTTTCAAAGCCGAAGAGGCAGTGCAGTCCAAAGACATCTCCGTGGTCATGTGGCCAGCATGATTAAATGCCAAAGGCGCACGGAACACTGTTACCTTCCCACTAAAGGTGGTCCCTATTTTTTCTACTTGCATTTTTGATGTGCTTTCGAACTGCTAGGTTGGCAGAAGCTGGAACAAATAACGGGAGCTAACCCCGTTACATAGCACTAGGGATTCGAACTGCCAAACTGTCGACCTTTCGATCAACAAGCTCACCGTCTTAGCCACTGAGCCACTGCATCCCATATTCACCAGCTATAACAGTTCTAATATTATTAAGCAAACAATATCTGCTATCCTAAATCCTTGTGAAGGACTCCATAGGTAGATTAAAAAATGGTAAATTCATTCTAAACATTTGGATGATGGTGCGGTCAACCATAATCTTATTTATTTACTTACTTACTTACTTACTTACTTACTTACTTACTTACTTACTAACTGGTTCAATTTATATGCCGCCCTTCTCTGGAGACTCAGGGCAGTTTACAATGCATTAAGCAATAGCCTTCATACTTTTTGTATATACCTGCTTAGTCCCCCCAAGCGGTGTTCTTTTTTTTTTTTTTAATACAAAGTCAGTTTATTGCCTCCACAATCCGGGTCCTCATTTTACCTACCTCGAAAGGATGGAAGGCTGAGTCAACCTTGAGCCTGGTGAGATTCGAACTTGCAGTAATTGCAGGCAGCTGGTGCTACTTAACAGCACTTTAGTCTGCTGCGCCACCAAGGCTCTTTCATGGTATACCTCAGACTTTCTAGCAGCATTGTACCAGCAAATAGAGGTAGAACAATTAAAGTCAAAAGAATAAAAGATAGCTCTCTTCCACTGAAGCAAAGAGAGTACAGATAATAGAATAATATTATATTCTAGAATAATAGAATAACAGAGCCGGAAGAGACTTGGGAGGTCTTCTACTCCAACCCCCTGTTTAGGCAGGAAACACTACACCACTTCAGACAAATGGTTGTCCATTCTAGATCTATAATTGAATTGCACACAACATTTTCATGCAAGCTAAGCCAGTTCTAGATATACTAAATGTTCCTCTTTGGTCTTCGTTATTGCAACGATTTGCAAACTTCATATTGTTATTGTTTCTTCGCAGAATATATTCCTCTTGCCTCAACCCCTTACTTATCTTGCAATTACATTTTCAGATCCATTTTAAAGTTGTATCAGCATTCCCTGAGTTTGGCATTTGCGGTGAAACAGATCAACTCAAACTCAAGACTTTTATCTAACGTTACCTTGGGATTTTTCATTTGCGACAACTATTTTGATGCCCGGTTGACTTACCGTTCCACTTTGGAACTTCTCTTCCGATCAGACCAGTTGGCTGTCAACTACAGATGTGCTACCAAAGAGAATCTCGTTGTGGCCGTTATTGGTGGATTTGGTGCTGATATCTCATTCTTCATGTCAGATGTCATAAGTCTTTATAAAATCCCTCAGGTAACACGCACACACACACCCTATTTTTTGGAGTATAAGACGCACCGGAGTATAAGACGCACCTACCTTTTTTGGTGAGGAAAAGAAGTAAAAGAAATCTCCCTCTGTCTCTGCCTCTGAGCAATTTTGCCTCGTTGCAGCAAACAGCAAACAGCCTGCTTTACTTTCATTTTCGTTTTCAGCGTAGCTTGATTAGCACAAGGGGGAAAAAAAAATCTGCTCCAGCAATTTACCTCTTTGCAGCAAGCAGCAGAGGCCTGCACAAAACAGCTGAGAGCAAATCAGCTGAGAGTCGGGAGGCCGATCTAATCAACTTGTGCTAATTAGGCTGTGCTGAAGCTGAAAGGAGCTGGGTTTTTTTTCTTGCAGTTTGCTTGCAAAGAGGTAACTGCTGGGAGGCAGAGGCCAAAGGGTGGGGGCCACTGAGTGGGTGGGGCTACATTCGGTGTATAAGATGAACCTAAATTTTCACCCCCTTTTAGGGGGGAAAAAGGTGCGTCTTATACACAGAAAAATACGGTATATATATTGTCATGTATGAAAAACCATTCATATGGAAGAACTGAAAGGAATGGTGAATAATTGTTTCCAGTGTTAGGATTCAACTGGTGTAACAACCGGTTTGCTCAGCACGCACTCCGTGCACACCCATTACATTTGAAAACAGCTCTAAAACTTACCTTCAACTGCAGCCCTGGTGAGTAAAACAGCTGAGGCGTGGCAATCCACACTGCCGTGCCTATCAGCTGGGCTTCAAGCAAAGGAAATATAGGTCGGTATAGCACAGGGGCGGGTGAGCAGGCTCAGCTGATCATTGGAGCAAACTGGTTCACTCTCAGCTGATCATCAGAGCTACCGGTACGCCGGAACTGATCTGAACCGGCTGAATCCCACCCCTGATTGTTTCCCAAGTAGGGGTTAGTTTCTACTTCAATGATACAGCAAAAAGGACTAATGACATTCAGGATTTGGAATTAAGACATATCTGAACATATTGAAAATAATTTGTTAAAAAAGGTTATCAGTTATCAGAGCTTTAAGTGATTATCTAGGTGTAGGTTCCTCCCAGGGATGGATTCTACTTACCTTTACTACTGGTTTGCAACAGGGCCGTGCACGTGCTCTTCTGCGCATGCGCAGAAGCATTTTGGTGACGTCGAGGTTGGTGGGCAGGGCCTCCCGCTGGTTTTACTACCGGTTCTATAGAACTGGTGCGAACCGGGGACAACCCACCACTGGTTCATCCTCAACCATGGAAGCTAATAAGGTCTTTCTGCAAAAGCCATGGGGTTGCTTAGAATACTCCATATGTCATCTTGGGCACCTGAAGAAAAGGCAGGGTATATATTTAAGAAATAAACAAATAAGGTAGTGTTCTATTTATTTAGTACTAGCTGATAACCCGATGTTGCCCAGGTATTTATTTATCCCAATCCTGTATTAGAGAGGAACGGCAACTTCCTTCTTGTCCGCAATATATGCACTAAGCTGTTCGATGTTGTAGTTCTTTTTCCATATGTAATCTGTGTGAAGTTTGTCATGTCGGTCTCATAGTGGTGCAGGCAGGCCAAGTTTCAATAATGTTTTATTGATCATGGCCATAGATTTGTCCTCAAAAATAATCAAAGGCTTGTTGAAAATGTCCGGACCAAACATAATTTCTAATTTTGGATTATTCTCCTTACCAAAGGGAGCCCCCTTGTGGAGTAATATGAAGCCATTACTATGGCAACTACACTGTGCTGTACAGTAGAAGCCATTTTAAGGCAGTACAGTAGAAGCCATTTTAAGGCACCATAGGTAGTATCTTAACAAAACACACACCCTGAGGGGTGTTAGGGGTGTTTTACCCCCACAGTATTTCTTTCCAGAGAGTAAGTCATCTGTGTACCAAGTTTAGTTGAAATTGCTCGAGGCGTTCCAGAGTTATGCTGGAATACACACAGAGAGAGAGCGAGCCACTTTTATATATATAGAAGATTCAGTGCATAGCAATCACAATAGTCAAAGTTTTGTTTACAATTGAAAATGGAAGCCCATGCAAGAAAAGAGCTTGGGGGAAAAAAATATGTATCTGCATGTTCTTGAAGAAAATGTATTTCTCAAGGGAGTGGAATCTTTCTAACCATCATGAACAAACTATCCATTTTATTCTAGCTCTCCTATGGCTCATTTCCTCCAAAGAAGAAGGAAACAAAGATGGCCGCTTCCTTTTATCGCATGGCTCCCAACGAAAGCCTTCAGGTTGTGGGGATTATCCGTTTGCTGAAGCATTTCGGATGGACGTGGATTGGCCTTTTAATTCTGGATGATGACAGTGGAGACAATTTCCTCCGAGCCCTGAACCCACTTCTTTCGGAGAACAGGATCTGCTCTGCGTTTGTGGAGAGGTTTCCCAAACAAGCATTTTTTTTCATTTTCCAAAATCCTATGGTGGGTAGGATAAACGTTCACATGAGGGAATCCAAAATCAATACCTTCGTCTTCTATGGGGAAAGTTTCACAGCAATACTTCTGTTTTGGTTCGTTAAATATACAGACGGAAGCTGTGGGAAAATGTGGATTTTGTCTGCTCAAATTGACCTCACGTTAACAAGTCTTCATCGACCGTCAGATTTACAACTGTTTGAGGGAGCAATTTCCTTTGAAATTCACTCCAGTGAGCTGCCAGGGTTCAATGAATTCGTCTGGGACATAAAACCATTCAAGACCCAAAGATCTAGTTTGTTCAAAGAGTTCTGGGAACAAGGCTTTGATTGCTCCTTTTCAGAGAACAATAAGCCAATGGAAAGTGGTGACGCATGTACTGGGAAGGAAGACCTAAGAAACCTTCCCAGACATTTATTTGAGATGACCGGTCACAGTTACAGTATCTACAATGCAATCTATGCTGTAGCACATGCTTTACATAGCATGAACTCGCTTAGGTTTAAATATAAAAGAGTAGCAGCGAGAACAAAGGATGAACCTCAAGATCAAGGCACCTGGAAGGTAATAACTTGTGAATCAAAGACCTTCATTGCAAGGAGCAAATTAGTAGCGGGTAAATGCATACAAAGGGACGCGGTGGCTCAGTGGCTAAGATGCTGAGCTTGTCGATCAGAAAGTCGGCAGTTCAGAGGTTCGAATCCCTAGTGTCGCGTAACAGAGTGAGTTCCCGTTACTTGTCTCAGCTTCTGTCAACTTAGCAGTTCGAAAGCATGTAAAAAATGCAAGTAGAAAAATAGGGACCACCTTTGGTGGGAAGGTAACAGCATTCTGTGCACCTTTGGCATTGAGTCATGCTGGCCACATGATCACAGAGACGTCTTTGGACAGCGCTGGCTCTTCGGCATTGAAACGGAGATGAGCACCGACCCCTAGAGTTAGGAACAACTAGCACATATGTGCGGGGGAACCTTTACCTTTGCCTAAATGTATACAGGTAGTCTTCAACTTACAACAGTTCATTTAGTGACCGTTCGAAGTTACAATGGCCCTGAAAAAAGTGTCTTATGACTGTGTTTCACACTTACGGCCATTGCAGCATCCCTCTGGCCACGTGAGCAAGACAGTTCTGACAACTGACTCATATTTATGATGGTTGCCATGCCTCAGGGTTGTGTGAACCCTTTTTGCGCCCTCCTGACAAACAAAGTCAAGTTAGCAACCGTGTTGCTAACTTCACTACTGCAATGGTTCACTTAACAGGTTGACAGGTTGTATAAAAGGGGCAAAATTCACTTAACAACTGTCTCGCTTAGGCAACAGAAATTTTGTGCTCCATTGTGGTTGTAAGTCGAGGACTACCCATAATGATATCTTCCTCTTTCGCTAATTAATGAGCAGTACAGGCTGAAGGTCTTCAGTGTTGGGTGACTTTGACACAGGTGTGGGATTCACTATCTGTTTAAGGCACCCAACCTGGATTAACTACAGCATGTGCGTTACGGTCATCAATCTGGGGTTGATCTTGCCGAGGCTTGGTGGGGTGTGTTACAGGATGGATTCTACAGTAGTGGCCAAAATTGTGGAAACCTTTTGGGGAAAGTGTATTTTTGAGGTTTGATGGCTAATAAATAATAAATAATAAAGGCTAATAGGAGCCTGAGTGGTGTAGGAGGCTAATGCCTCCTACTAAGGCAGCATTTGTACAGAGCATTGTACAGAGCCTGTAGTACAGTGGTTTAAAGCACCCTGTTATTAACATCTATTAACATCTGCTGCTTGCAATTACTGCAAGTTCGAATCCCACCAGGCTCAAGGTTGACTCAGCCTTCCATCCTTTCTAAGGTGGGTAAAATGAGGACCCAGATTGTGGGGGCAATAAGCTGACTTTGTATAAATATACAAAAGTATGAAGGCTATTGCTTAACGCACTGTAAGCCGCCCTGAGTCTCCGGAGAAGGGCGGCATATAAATCAAATAAAAATAAAAAAAAAAAATAAAAAAATTTAACATCCAGCTGCCTGCAATTACTGCGAATTCAATTCTCACCAGGCTCAAGGTTGACTCAGCCTTCCATCCTTTCTAAGGTGGGTAAAATGAGGACCCGGTTTGTGGGGGCAATAAGCTGACTTTGTATAAAATATACAAAAGTATGAAGGCTATTGCTTAACGCATTGTAAGCCGCCCTGAGTCTCCGGAGAAGGGCGGCATATAAATAAGAATTAAAAAAAAAACCACCACTTTTTGGGGGAGTTTCAAGATAATCATATTTCACTGCTGGAATAGCCTGGGAATAGCCCAGACCTTAACCCAATGGAAAATCTATGGAGCCGACTAAAGAAACTTGTTACCCGGCAATAAAACCCAGTTAATAGAAGCCATCATTCCATCTTGGTTTGACATTATAACAGCTGTAGAACTAAAAGACTTGCTTCATTCCATGGGAAGATATTGTATAGCTGTAATTCACACTATAGGTTACCCAACTAAGTATTAACTGATATGGTGATGATTTTTGTATATCTCTTTTTTTTTCTATGGGGATGATTTTTATATATCTCGGTTTTTTTCTACGTGTTTCACTTTTCTTCTTGATACTGTAACTGCTATTCTAATAGCAAATCCTTCATAAAAGTTATTGCATTACATTTTTGATTCAATTATCTTTCGTTGATATATACTGTAAGTTTATGGTACTTCTCCCCCCCCCAAAAAAATGGTGTTATTAGCTAGTTTTAGAAAATATATTTTTCCCAAAAAGTTTTCCACAATTGTGGCCACTACTGTAGCTGCCAACCATGATTGCCAATAGTTTTGCAGAAGAAGGCTGAGGAGGACTCTTAAGCAGTAGTGAAATGTAAAATTTGTTACTACCGGTTCTGTGGGTGTGGCTTGGTGGGGGGGGGTGTAATGTGACTGGGTGGGCGTGGTCAACTTTTTTGTTTTTACTTTTAAAAGCATGTTTTCTACAACCTCTTTGTCTGAAGAGGTTGTAAAAAAAATGCTTTTAAAAGCCTCTGACGATCAGGCAACTCAGCTGGGATCGTCAGAGGCTTTTAAAAGGATTTTTTTCTACAACCTCTTCAGCTGAAGAGGTTGCAGAAAAAAATGCTTTTAAAAGCCTCTGATGATCTCAGCTGAGCTGCGTAATCGTCAGAGGCTTTTTTTTTTTTTTTTTACTTTTAAAAGCATTTTTTTCGGCCGAAGAGGTTGTAGAAAAAATGCTTTTAAAAGTTTTTTTTAAAAAAGCCTCTGATGATCGTGCGCCTCAGCTGGGCATGGGATGGGGGGCGCAGGGATTTTTGCTACCGGTTCTCTGAACTACCTGCCACGATCACTACCGGATCGGGCGATCCGGTCCAAACCGGGAGCATTTCATCCCTGCTCTTAAGGGACTACCTGAAGCAATATGGGTGCTCCATATCAACCTCACTGTTTCACTAAGCAGCCTCTAAGGGACAGATCTGAATCTTGAGAGCAGGTATCTAGTGCTGGATGCCATGGCACTGAAAAAATTGTAAAGAGGACTGACAAGGTGATGTGAGGGGGCTTAGAGCATAAATCTTATTCACTTAAAATTATAGTGCATGTAGTGCATTTACCCCCCCCCCCAAAAAAAAGAGAACGCTAAGAGGAGACATGATAACCATCTTCCAGAGCTGAAGATCTGTCACTTATCGTAGAAGAGAGTTTGAACTTATTTTCCATAACACATGAGAGTACCAGAAGATTTTTACCAATGGAGTAAATCTATACTTCTGCAAATACTCATTTTCCCTCTGCTCTGAGCCTGAAAATAACAACAATTTCAACAGCCAAAGATATATCTCGTAGGTTGGGTGATGAAATAAGCAAGAAAAATGCTACTCAATAACAAAATTGGAAGGTCCTTTGAGGTCTTTTAGCTCACCTCCCTACTCAAGCGGGAAACCCTATAACCATTTCAGACAAAGGACCGTCCGATCTCTTCTTAAAATCCTCCAGTTGCAACTTCTCGAGGCAAGTCGTTCTGCTGATTAATTGTTCTAACTGTCGGGATAGTATTTAATGCTTTGGATTTTGATAGCATCGGGAAGTAATCCTAAACCGTGATGTGCAGGGGTGAGATTCAGCCGGTTCGGACCGATTCAGGCAAACGGGATGCTAATTTTACATCTGGTTTGCTGAACCGGTAGTTGCAAGGACCGGCTGGCCCCACCCACCCCACCCTGCCCCTCCCAGGAGTCTCCACACGGCCTGTTTTGGATGCCAGGTAAGTGCAGGACCCACGCAGAGGCTCTGAGAGGGCGAAAAATGGGCCTCCCGGAAGTTCTGGAAGTCTGGAAACAGACACATTTTCGCCCTCCCAGAGGCTTGAGGAAAGCCTCCCGAGCCTGGTGAGGGTGAAAAACAGGCCTCCTGGAAGTTCCGGGAGTCCTCCAGAGCCCAGGGTCCTCTGGAGCCCAGGTAGGCCATTTTCACCCTCCTGGAGGCTCAAGGTAAGCCTCCGGAGCTTGGGGAGGGCGAAAATGCCCCCCCCACACATGGTGCAGGAGGTCAAGTAGGCCGTGTTCACCACGGCCACGCCCACCTAACAACTGGGCAGAGAACTGGTTGCTAAAATTTTTAAATCCCACCCTGGTTATGTGGATTATTTTGCTTTGAACCTAGTTTTTCAGACAACAGGTGTCCACTACAAGACACCAAGTTGCCAATATGTGATATTTCTGCCTCACTAGTATAAGACAATAGTTGGGACTAGTGCAAGTTGTCGTAATTGAATGATAGTCCTACTTAAATTTGATTGGCAGACAACAGTGGTAGTTAAGTAACAACACTTTTGTTTCTCTACAGATAATTTTCAGGAAGTCTTGATGTATCCCATAACTTCGCTTTTCGTAACTTTTGTTCCCTCTCATTTTTATTTAGCTTCACTCATTTCTCCAAGGGCTTTCATTCAATAATTCACTTGGAGAAACTGTGTCCATCAGCCATCAGGGAGAAGTATTTTCTGGATTTGATATTACAAATGTGATCATGTTTCCAAACAACTCCTACCGTAAAGTGAAAATTGGAAAGATGGATCCCAACGCCCTTGAAGGGAACCAATTTGTGATTCACGAAGGTTTAGTTGTGTGGCACAAATACTTTAAGCAGGTTTGGATTTTTTAATTTATTCTATTATTTTGAATGAAAGATTCGGAGATCAGAGATGAGTTTGATGGTACAGCCTGCTTTCCAAGGTGAAATGCTCCCGGTTCGGACTGGATCGCCCGATCTGGTAGCAATAGAGGCGGGTGGTTCAGAGAACCGTTAGCAAAAACACCTGCCCCCCCTCCATGCCCAGCTGAGCCACACAATCATCAGAGGGTTTTTTTTTAACTTTTAAAAGCATTTTTTCTACAACCTCTTCGGCTGAAAAAATGCTTTGAAAAGTAAAAAAGAAAGCCTCTGATGATTGCGTGGCTCAGCTGGGATCATCAAAGGCTTTTATAAGAAAAAAAACCTTTTTTTTCTTTTAAATGCCTCTGACGATCAAGCTGAGTTGCCTGATCGGCAGAGGCATTTAAAAGAAAAAAAGTCTCTGCCGATCAGGCAACTCAGCTGGGATCATCAGAGCCTTTTGAAAGCATTTTTTTTACAACCTCTTCGCTGAAGAGGTTGTAGAAAAAATTATTTTAAAAGTTAAAAAAAAATTGGCCACGCCCACTCAGTCATATTCCCCCCCCCACCAAGTCACACCCACAGAACCGGTAGTAACAAATTTTAGATTTCACCATTGCTGCTTTCATATCCTTAACATCAACTCGTAAAGCATTCCTGGCCTGCTCTCGAGTTGCCATAGGCAGGAGGGAGATAAACTGATGGCGCAACAAGGCAGCAGCCAAAAGCACATTCCACACATACCTTTCTCAAGGCCACAGCCTAGGTTACCAGAGCCAGCCGGAGAGGTGTGTTCTCTACAGCCCGTGAAAGTGCTCCATTGGAGAATGTGATTTATGACACTCCTTGGGAGGAGGGGGGGAAACAGGGTCATACTTGGGATGTAAATTACGTGGGGCAGAGTTGACTCCACTTGGGTATGTGCTGACATGTTGCTCCTAATAAATAACTGGACTTCTTTTGAAATTTGGCTCGAGGCTCATGAATTAGGGCATCCGTAGGAACCCTGACACTTTAATCAATTAAAATTAATTATTCTGTATTCCAACTCTGAGGGCTTTTCTGCTGAATGGGAAGAATTTAAGGGATTCTTTTGGGGGGGGAGTTTTCTATAACCCCAGGTGCATGAAAACGTTAGAATAAAACTCAGAAATATTTGAATGACAGACATTTAAAAATAATTGACCTATCATGCTAAAGTGCTATCATGACTCACTTTTATGGGTTATAAGAAGTTTGAGAATCAGTGAGCCAACTAATGTTGCATGTTCTGGTTTCATTGGAATTGAGAAAGCAAAGCTTCTGGTTTAATTATAGGAGCAATATAGGTAGTCTTCAACTTATGACCACAATTGAGCCACAAATTTCTATTGTTAAGTGAGACATTTGTTAAGTGAGTGTTGCTCTATTTTATGAACTTTTTTTGCCAAAGTTGTTAAATGAAACAATGCAGTTGTTAAGTTAGTAACATGATTGTTAAGTGAAACTGTGTCAGAGTTTCAGAGCACAGGTCTATCACATGTATCAATCAGGAGCAAGTACAATCAACAGTGGTTTGTATCAAATAGTGATCTTTATCTACAATAGGAATATAGGAATACTATACATACACATGGTACAAGCAGTAAACAAACAGCAATTACAGCAGGGAAGAAACTCGGTGAACTGTGAACATTCTAGCAGGGCCTTCTCTTATTACACAGGCTCTTAAAGGGATAACAGTCAAAGATCTTGCTGACTCATTCCCATCATTGCTTCAGCTGGTCAGCTCTTAAATTATCACCTTGACAAACTGGCTTCCCCATTGATTTTGCTTGTCAGAAGGTCGCAAAAGGGGATCATATGAACTCAGGATACAGCAACGGTCATAAATATGAACTGGTTGCAAGCATCTGAATTTTGATCACGTGATCACAGAGATGCTGCAAAGGTCGTAACTGTGAAAAACGTTCATAAGTTACTTTTTTCAGTGCTGTTGTAACTTTGAATGGTCACCAACTGAACTGTTGTAAGTTGAGGGCACCCGTAGTGTAGAAACTGAGTAACTCACTCCTCATGTCACGGTTGGAAAAGAGCATTCAAAAGTCCTTCAACTAGAAAGAGTATGAGGAAAATTTTGACTTTAATGCCTTGATTAAAGGAATTGGCTCACTTATTGTGGTGAATTTTTTGTTTATTGCTACATGAACAAGTCCTGGTTTACATCCTGGTTTATCAACAGGTCTTGCCCCATTCAGTATGTAATGATCCCTGTCCTGCTGGCTATCAGAAGAAAAAGAAAGAAGGCGAGAAATTCTGCTGCTATGATTGCGATCCATGTTCTGATGGGAAAATGTCAAACATGTCAGGTAATTTTTTTCTCTGTTTTACTTTATTCTTCTGATAGATTTTTTTTCCTTGCAAAATTGAGCAGATAGTCAATTAGTTTTATTTGTATATATGCAGCTGATTTGCTTGCTTCATTGACTCCAGCCTGAAACTGATATTGGAAGATATCAGTTGGTTCGGGGGGGGGGGAGAAATTGTCCCCCTCAGAATGGGCTCGCAATATGGGTGTCCTCCTAGACTCATAGCTAAGATTAGAGCAACATCTGACAGCTGTGGCTAGGGGGACCTTTGCACAGGTTCGCCTGGTGCACCAATTGCGACCGTACTTGGATCGGGAGGCTCTCCTCACAGTCACTCATGCCCTTGTCACCTCATGGTTAGATTATTGCAACGCGCTCTACATGGGGCTACCCTTGAAAAGTGTTCGGAGACTACAGTTTGTCCAGAATGCAGCCGCGCGAGCTATAGTGGGTATACCTACATACACCCACATTACACCAATTCTCCGCGAGCTGCACTGGCTCCCTATTGGTCTCCTGTCACAATTCAAGGTGTTGGTTATTACCTTTAAAGCCCTACATGGCTCAGGATCAGGTTATCTTCGAGACCGACATCTACCACATAGCTCCCAGCGACTGGTAAGATCCCACAGAGTTGGTCTCCTCCGGGTCCCGTCAGCTAAACAATGCCGGCTGGCGGGCCCATGTGGGAGGGCCTTCTCTGTGACTGCCCCAGCTCTCTGGAACCAGTTACCTCCTGAGGTCTGGACCACCCTCACCCTATTGGCCTTCCGAAAAGCGGTGAAGACCTGGCTTTTCCGGCAGGCCTGGGGCCGTTGATCTCGCTCTTGTAATTGTGTGAGATCTGGCCATGAATGGTGTGCATGGGCTTTTAATGTTTTAATTTTTAAATGTTATTATAATGGTTTTCTAAATGCATTGTAAGCCGCCCTGAGTCTCTAGAGAAGGGTGGCATATAAATTGAATAAATAAATAAATAAATAAATAAATAAATAAATAAATAAATAAGATTTCACAAAGTGGTATACATAATCAACCAGAATCAATCTGTATAGTGCTGGAAGGGGCCTTCAAGGTCTTCTAGTCCAGCCCCTTGCTCAAGCAGGAAACCCTATACCATTTCAGACAAGTGTGTTGTGGTCTGCCGGCAGCCTGTGGAGCTGGCAGCAGAGTTGGACAGTGAGAAGGTTGGGGAGGAACATGGGCCAGTCATGGAGTCTGGGGAAGGCTCGGACGAGGGTTCTGCATCAGAGGCAGAGAAAGAGCTATCTGGAAGGTACATGCTGCCTCCGGAGCCTCCAGAATTGGACATAAGAGAGCCAGAGGAACAGGAGGAGCCTGTTTCCAGTGTGCGCTTGCGCAGAGCTGCCAGAAGGCAAGAACAGTTAAAACAAAAGGGATGACTCGGGAGTAAGGCCTGAAGATGATTGGCCCCTCCCATAAGACTTAAAAGAGGAGCAAAGGCACATGGGCCTTTGCAGGAAGCAACATTGTTAATTCTATTCAGTTTAAAGTCTGAAGCTCTGTTTGATTCTGGACTCGGTGTGGCTTTACCAATTAGGTCTTTGGCAGTGTGCCAAAGGGAGATAAAGGTGGGTGATTATCAGCCTTATCCCAAAGGACTCTTTACAACTACAGTATTTGGGACTCATTTGTGAATGAACAGAATTCACAGCTGTTGCAATAAAAGAAGTTTTTGGGACTACTCATGTGTTTTACTGACTCAGGAAGCCTAGGTCAGAACAAAGTGACTGTCCAGTCTCCTCTTAAAAATCTCCATTGATGGAGCACCCATAACTTCTATAGGCAAGCTGTTCCACTGGTTAATTGTTCTCACTGTTAGGAAGCTTCTCCTTAATTCCAGGTTGCTTCTCTCCTTGATTAGTTTCCATCTGTTGTTTCTGGTGCTTTGAAAAATAAGTTATTTATTTATTTATTTATTTATTTATTTATTTAATGTAATTTATATTCTGCCTTCTCCTGAAGGACTCAGGGCGGCTTACAAAAGGAACATAAAAAATTAGATAAACATTAAAATCAGTTTAAAATTGATTAAAATAAATTAAAATTATTAAACATCACCCCTACGGATTTAGCCCATTTGGTGGAAAAGCCATGTCTTCAATTCACGGCGGAAGGAGAGGAGGTCAGGGTCTGTCCTGAGGCCTGTGGGCAGCCCATTCCAGAGGGTCGGTGCTCCCACAGAGAATGCTCTTCCCCTGGGGGCCACCAGCCAACATTGTCTGGCTGACGGCACCCTGAGGAGGCCCACTCTGTGTGAGCGTACCAGATGATGGGAGGATGGGAGGAGATGATCCTGCAGGTACCCTGAGCCTAAGCCATGTAGGGCTTTATAGGTGAGCACCAGAACCTTGAAACGAACCCAGAGAACCACCGGTAGCCAGTGCAGCTCGCGCAGGAGAGGTGTCATATGGGAGTACCGAGAAGCTCCCGTAACAACCTACGCGGCCGCATTCTGGACTAACTGTAGTCTCCGGGTGCATCCCAAGGGCAGCCTCATGTAGAGGGCGTTACAGTAGTCCAACTGAGACGTAACAAGGGCATGAGTGACCGTGGCAAGTTGACCCCCTCCTCTTTGTGGCAGTCTCTCAAATACTGGATTATTGCTACCATGTCCCCCCTAGTCCTTCTTTTCTCTAGACTAGCCAAATCCAAATCCTGCAACTGTTCTTCATATGTTTTTGTCTCCAGGTCTTTAGTTGCTCTTCTTTGCCCTTCTTTCCTTATTTTTCCTTCCTTGCTCTCTTTCCATCTTTTTCTTTGCCTTTCCTCTTTCCCTTTCTCCTTTCCTGTCCCTTCTTGCATGCGCAAATGCAAAAGGGAAAACATTTCTTGTTTTGTTTTGCTTTTAGTTTGTTTTGATAGTCCTCTGCCAGCAAAAACGGAGCGTGGGAACTTCACATGACCCCACCCCAAGCTCTGTTTTTGCTGGCAGGAGGTCATTCAGGCTGAAAAACGAGGTTGAAAATGGGGTGTAGGGGGCCACGCACAGCCCCCCTGGCGGTGGTGAAATTCAAATTTTTTTTACTACCAGTTCTGTGGGCGTGGCTCGGTGGGCATGGTGTGGCTTGATGGGCATGGCAGGGGAAGAATACTACAAAATCCCCATTCCCTCCCCACTCCTGAGGGAAGGATATTGCAAAATCTCCATTCCTACCCCACTCCTGAGGGAAGGATGTTGCAAAATCTCAATTCCTACCCCACTCTGGGGCCAGCCACAGGTGGTATTCACCAGTTCGCCGAACTACTCAAAATTTCCGCTACTGGATCTTCAGAACTGGTCAGAACCTGCTGAATTTCACCTCTGCCCTCCGGGCTCTGTTTTCGCTGGCAGAGGGCTGCAGGAGGTTGGTCCTTTGCTGTTTTCAGGATGGCCTCATGGGTCTGATCTAAGTACCCATGGGCCAGATCCGGTCCATGGGCCTTGAGTTTGACACCCCTGCTTTTAAAGGTCCTGGGAACCCCCTCTCCTGGAGCAATGAATTCATCACTGCTTTGACCCACCTAATGGTCACTATTCTGGAGTCTTTCCCCAGCAAGGATGGACAGGGATCTAATTGGCAGGTAGTTGCACTGACAGCACTGAAGACCTTGTCCATTTCATCAGGTCCATCTAATGAGCTAATCGATTGTTTTTCAAGCTTACCAACTTTAAGAGAACATCTGGACCTCAGCTGCCAAAATTCACCAGTCATAATTCGTACTTCTTAAAGTGGGCAACATTGATCAAATCTATTGTGTTTCTCCAAAAAGAAAGGTGGATCTTATTTTCTTTTGACCCCCGAAAAAACGTCTAGGCCTTCTTTTTGGAGGGTTCTAATTACTGACTCACCACTTGGTGGTGGCACCGACAGTTCTGCCCAGCTGGCCTACTTCTTCTGTGGCCACTTGCCGCCACTTGCACACATCGCCCTGGCCTCCATTTCGCCTTTAGATGTCTTCCGGAAGCTTTAGTCTTCAGATGCCTGCCGGAAGACATCTGCAGCCAATAACAGAGCTCCAGATCGATCTGAGGTGGGTGGGGTTTTAATTAGGAGGTAATTTTGTAGGTGGGGCTTAATTTGATTGCATGCACTCAAAAACGTGATAGGGCTTCTTTTCAAACTGGGTTGTCTTTTTGGAGAAACACGGTAAAATAATTATACAGTATATTTCACTTGGTGCTATAGCAATCATGACATTTAGATTCCATGCTTCATGGCCTCTCCCATATTTTCAGATGTGATTGCCTGCTCTGAATGTCCGGAAGATCAATATCCAAGTAAGGATAAAGTTCGATGCATCCCAAAAACCATAACTTTCCTAACTTATGAAGAACCTCTAGGAATCACTTTAGCTATGATTGCTGTATTATTTTCAGTCATTACTGTGTGCGTACTTGGAATATTTATTAAGTATAAAGACACCCCTATTGTCAAAGCTAACAACAAGGACCTCACCTACACCCTCCTCATCTCCCTTCTGCTTTGCTTCCTCTGTTCTCTTCTCTTCCTTGGAAAACCCCTCAAACTAATTTGCTTCCTCCGACAATCTGTGTTTGGCATTATCTTCTCTGTGGCCATTTCTTCTGTGTTGGCCAAAACTATCATGGTCATTGCAGCATTCATGGCCACCAAACCAGGGTCCAGCATGAGAAAATGGTTGGGGAAAAAACTGTCCACCTTAATTGTCCTTTTCTGCTCTTTCCTCCAAGCAACCATTTGTCTGGCATGGATGATCACTTCTCCCCCCTTTCCAGAACTTAACATGCAATCAATGATTGAAGAGATCATAGCAGAATGTAATGAAGGGTCTGTTGTGATGTTTTATCTTGTCTTGGGCTACATGGGGTTTCTGTCTCTGGTCAGCTTCATGGTGGCTTTCCTGGCTAGGAACCTGCCAGACACATTCAATGAAGCCAAGTTCATCACTTTTAGCATGTTGATGTTTTGTAGTGTTTGGTTAACTTTTGTTCCAACATATTTGAGCACCAAAGGAAAGTATATGGTAGCCGTGGAGATCTTCTCAATCTTAGCTTCTAGTGCTGGTTTATTGGGATGTATCTTTTCCCCCAAATGCTACATTATTTTGCTGCGGCCTGACCTCAACAGCAAAGAGCAACTTGTAAAGAAAAAGAATTTATGATTAATAAATCATGGCTATATGTATTTCTGCTTTGAAATTGAATTAACAATCCTTTTCTGTGGAGAAAAATGGGGCTTCTTTAGTAGCTCTGCCAAATTTATTGATACAGAAGATATTTGGTATGTGTCAAATATTTGGTGCCAAATTCTTATAAGAATTTGACACACACCAAAATATTTGACACATACCAAATATTTATATATAAATGGTATTCCATTTATAAATGGAAATGAAAAATAAAACAAAAAATTCACTGTATAATGAGTGACTCTGCTTTAAATGAAATTCTGGTTATTTCCACCACTTATTCTAAGAGAAAAATGAGTCATCTTCAAAAGAGATTTGCTCTTTGGTAACCATTAACAATGATCTAATACACAGGTAAAATAGTTTGGATCTTATCGTGATGGATGGATGGATGGATGGATGGATGAAAGGAAGGAAGGAAGGAAGGAAGGAAAGAAAGAAAAAAATTTGTGGACTCTAAACCATTGAGTTACAATAATGTCAACATATCTGAGCAATTAGAAATGTATCTGATTTGTTTTCCCCCAAGAATAATTTATTCTTGTGCCCTGTTAAAACAATGTTTTGTGTGTGTGTGTATGTGGGGGGGGGGGCTGTCAGCTAAGCTAGAGAGAGAGGTCAAGTGAAGATTGACTTAAAGTCATTGCATAGCTGCAAGTGGCATTACCTTGACCACCCAAGATATATGAAGCCTTATCTAGTCATTCCTAGGGGAAGGCAAGCAATCTGGTGAGATTCTTGTAAAAAGTATGGAAAAGAATTAAGATAGACAAGGCAAGGAGATAAGGTAAGGTGAGGTAAGGTAAGGTAAGGTAAGGTAAGGTAAGGTAAGGTAAGGTACAGCAAGACAAGGCATGGCACGCTACAGCACGGCACGAGAAGAGAAGAGAAGAGAAGAGAAGAGAAGAGAAGAGAAGAGAAGA
>WNWU01000139.1:521297-537564 GCA_012654045.1 Ptyas mucosa
GAGAAGAGAAGAGAAGAGAAGAGAAGAGAAGAGAAGAGAAGAGAAGAGAAGACAAGACAAGACAAGACAAGACAAGACAAGACAAGACAAGACAAGACAAGACAAGACAAGACAAGACAAGACAAGACAACCTTTATTGTCACTTTTTGGGTGCAAACTAATCAAGGAGAGAAGCAATCTAGAACTAAGGAGAAATTTCCTGACAGTTAGAACAATCAATCAGTGGAACAACTTGCCTCCAGAAGTTGCGAATGCTCCAACACTGGAAGTTTTTAAGAAGATGCTGGATAACCATTTGTCTGAAGGGGTGTAGGGTTTCCTGCCTACACAGTGGGTTGGACTAGAACATCTCAAAGGTGTAATTTCAACTCTGTAATTCTATTCATTGACATTAAAAAAAATGAAATTCTGATGCATGCTCTCAAAAGAAAATAAATATACAACATTTCACACAAACACACACATCAAAGTCCATTTTGAATATAAAGTGGCAAAAAAGAGTTTGAGAGTTAACAAGGTTGATACCTGTTGTGGCCTGTCAGTGGCCTGTGCAGCTAGTAGCTGATTCCGACAGCGAGGAGGCTGGTGTGGTGCTGTGCCAGCAGCCTGTGCAGCTGGCACTCGAGTCGGACAGTGAGGAGGCTGGAGAAGATGTGGTGCCAGAGGCAGAGATTCAGCCAGGGCCTTCAGAACCTCCAGAAGCTCCCATAAGTGAAGAGGAAGAAGAGGAGGAGCCTCTTCTCGATGCACGGGCACGCAGAGCTGCCAAAAGGCAGGAGTGGCTCCTCAGGAGGAGGTCTCCTTGAGAGTAAGGCTTGGGGCTAATTGGCCACTCCCTTAGCTTATTTAAGGAGGAACACCAACTGAGGCAATTTGCAGGGAACAACTTAGTTCACTCTCCTTCGCGTCTTGATCTTAGTTCTCTGCAAATTGCTTCTGGGCTTTCTGCCAACCATAGTAAGATTATGATCATTTATTCTTTGGATTCTTGTAGGCTGTTAAGAAAGTTAATTAACAGCCTTTGTTTGGAAAAAAAAACTGATTTAATTTAGTAAACTAAGGTTTGTACAGACCGTGTGTGCTGCGTTCTTTGGGGTCCATAGCTGGGGCAGAACAATACCAATTTGGAGGGGGCGGTTAGGTTAGGGTCTAACCCCGTGATGGTGAACCTATGGCATGTATGCCACAGGTGGCACGCAGAGCCCTCTCTGCGGGCACCCGAGCCATCACCCCACCTTAGCCCCGCCGCACATGCCAGTTGGTTTTTGGGTCTCTGCTACGCATGTGCAGGTGTTGGGGCCATTGTGGGAGATGTGCGTGCATGCACTGGGGAGGATGCCTGCGGGGGTTGGGTGTGCATACAGGGGGTTGCATACGCATGCACAGAGGCAGAGGGTTGCACGTGCATTGCATTATGGGTGTGCATGAGCGTGCATGCGCTTTTGTGTGCGCTTTCGGCACCCGGTGCCAAAAAAGTTAGCCATCACTGGTCTAACCCTTCACTCAAAAGTTGCCAGTGTTGTCTCCCTGTGACGGCAAGATTCTCCCTTTATTTATTTATTTTATTTTGAATTTTTATACCGCCCTTCTCCCTGGGGACTCAGGGCGGTGCACAGCCAAGTAAAAAACACACATACAAACATTAAGAACAATTAAGATTTAGAAAAGGACAACCCAATTTAAAATCGTTTAAAAAGACTCGCTTAGGCCAGCCCGGCTTGTTGGAAAAGGAAAGTTTTAAGGGCACGGCGGAAGGCACGGAGGTCTTGGATTCTCCTTATCTCTGGGGGCAGCTGATTCCAGAGGGTAGGGGCCCCCACAGAGAAGGCTCTCCCCCTGGGGGTCACCAGCCTGCATTGCTTGGCTGATGGCACCCCGAGGAGGCCCTCTCTGTGGGAGCGCACGGGTCGATGGGAGGTTGTCGGTGGCAGAAGGCAGAAGATCTTAAAGATCTGCCATTCAAAGAAACTGGAAATCTGCAGGAATGGTTCCAGCATTGCTATTTCTCATTAATATTTGGAAGTAAATATTGGCCTTGCAGTATTTTGAAGCGATGCCGTGAAGCCAGATCAGCTTGTTATTAACCTTATCATTATATCCCTCCCCTGCAAAGCTTCTAAAAGGGAGGGAAAGGGCCTGTTATTCCCGTCCATGGGCCGCTTTTTTCCTCCTCTTCTTGCGTGCACATCAAAGCAATGTCCCCCACTTCCCCATGCGAGAGGCTGCCCAAGTCTCAGTGTGCAGATTGGCTGTCCAGAAGCTCATTTAAATCTCCCACACAGCCAAATGGCCATAGAAAAGTATCCTTCTATGAAACACCCGGGATGAAGGGGCGGGACAAGAATGCTGGTAGACCAATGGTGGGAGAGGAACGCCAGTAGAGATCCAGCTGAGTAAAAATGCCCATGTTAGGTCAGCCATGGTGGAATGCCTGAGAAGAAGTGGGTATGTTAAGGCAGCCATGTTCAATTGTCCCATTTTGTCCCAGACAATAGTGTGGACCCTGGTCAAGTACTGATTATATGCCATGAAGCCAAGGAGCCTTGGTGGTGCAGCGGACTAAAGTGCTGTTAAGTAGCACTTAGCTGCCAGCTGCCTGCAATTACTGCGAGTTCAAATCTCACCAGGCTCAAGGTTGACTCAGCCTTCCATCCTTCCGAGGGAGGTAAAATGAGGACCCGGATTGTGGGGGCAATAAGCTGACTTTGTATAAAAAAAGAACACCGCTTGGGGGGGGGCTGAAAGCCCTTCTAAGCAGGTATATACAATAGTATGAAGGCTATTGCTTAACGCATTGTAAGGCTATTGCTTAACGCCCTGAGTCTCCGGAGAAGGGCAGCATATAAATCGAACCAATAGATAGATGGATGGATGGATGGATGGATAGATAGATAGATAGATAGATAGATAGATAGATAGATAGATAAATACCCAGAATAGAAGGACGTTGACTTCCAATAATCTTTTCTGCTGTCCTCACCACTCTCTGCACAACCTTCCTATCCGAAACAATAATACTCTCAGGGTTCCAAGTAATACACCCAATGGAATCAAAACTCCAAAGCAGGATATTCCTCAATATAGATTTATTAGGCATTTCATATTGGTACATCTGGGGAAACCCGACTCTAAACCCCCCTCAGGTTTCCCCCTAGTTAAAAGTATAGTTTTCTTCCCCCTGCCCATGCAGTCCATCACATGGTCCAATCAGGTCACAGTCTAAGGATCATCTGGTCTCGGATCCCAACTCCTCGCACCTGGTGGGAACATCCTTGGTTCTCAGAGGAAAGAATTTTATTTTAGTTACAATCCCCTTGCTATCTCTACCTCCCCCCTCCCGTTCCTACAGCTCGACTTGTCTCTGCTGTGGCAGCCCTGAAGGTGCTAGGAGAAAATGGCTCCAGGCCTGACAAATACAGTTGAACTTCAAGGAATGTTCAAAGATCACCAGAAAAATTGGGTGGATAGATGATCTGTGTTTTCCTAAGGCAGGGGTGTCAAACTCAATTTCATTGAGGGCCACATCAGGGCTGTGGTTGACCTGGGGGGGGGAGGTTTTGGCAGGCGTGGCTGACTGGGTGGGTGTGGCCAACTGGGTGGGTGTGGCCACCTTGATGCCATTCCCAAAATGTTTCCTCTTTGCATTGGGTAGACCGGGCCGAAGCCATGCTGGCCTGATGTTTCCTCCTCACATTGGATAGACCGGGTCGAAGCCACGCAGGTAGACCGAGCTGAAGTGACATGGGTAGACTGAGCCAAAGCGATACAGGTTGGCCCCTTACATTTTCCAGGATATCCCCATGGGCCGAATCCAACCACATTGCAGGCCGGCTCCAGCCCGTGGGCCTTGAATTTGACATCCCTGACCTAAGCCTAGTGAAGCTATAGAATTATGTATGCGTTCTGCCCCAGCTACGGACACCAAAGAATACAGCACACACAAAGTTTGTACAAAACTTAATTTACTAAAATAACTCAGTCTTTATCAAAACAAAGGCTGTTAATAAACTTTCTTAACAGCCTACAAGAAACCAAAGATAAAGTAATCACAATCTTACTAAAGTTGGCAGAAAGCCCAGAAACAATTTGCAGAGAATCCAGACGCGAAGTAGAGTGGACTAAAGTTGTTCCCTACAAATTGCTTCAGTTGGTGTTCCTCCTTAAATAGGCTAAGGGAGTGGCCAATTAGCCCCAAGCTTTACTCTCGAGGAGACCTCCTTCTGAGGAGCCACTCCTGCCTTTTGGCCGCTCTGCGCACCTGTGCATCAAGAAGAGGCTCCTTCTCTTCGTCCTTTTCACTTGAAGGAGCTTCTGGAGGTTCTGAAGGCCCTGGCTGAATCCCTGCCTCTGGCCCCACATCTTCTCCAGACTCCTCATTGTCCGTCTCAAGTGCCAGCTGCACAGGCTGCTGGCGCAACATCATATCAGCCTCCTCGCTGTCAGAGTAAGCTACAATCCACACAGGCCGTCTATGACCCAGACAGGCCACAACAGTATGACTTCTTAACTATAACTAAGGCCAAGGAAACCCAGGTTGAACTGCACCTTATGATTTAGTGGGGGACTTAATAGAGTTCAAAGATAGAGCACCAGAAAAGCTCCTTCAAGACTTTGGAGGACAGGTAGGATAGGTCTTCAAGAAAAAATAAGTGCCAGGGAAAGGGTAAACCAAGACAAACAATGTGTATAGCACATACACTAATTTTGCACTTTGTATCAATATTTTTACAGAAGAATAAGGAATGCTCTGTGATTCTTTTCAGGTTAATTCTGCTCAATGGTGGCCTACAGAGAAATATTTAGAGAAGCTACCGATCATAAGTATTTATTTTGTGAAGGATCCCATGGGGAATGGTTTAGTTTACAGAAATAATTATATAACATTGTTTTAGGTGGCATCTCTTTAAAGAGCTGATAAAAATTGTTGTCTCGAAAGGTGTAATATAGAGGTAACAGCTCTCCAAACCCAGGAGGTTCCACTGCAGAGGTGACTGTCTATTGGCAATTAATCTAAATGACTATCATTGTAACTTTATGACACAGCTGCCACAGCTTTCCAGGAAATAATTCGTAAGTCAGTCTTGAAGAGTTTATAAAAACTTTCGCTTCTGTAACCAAGAGAAAACAGGCAGGCGAGTTCTTATCCCTTTCGAGTCTGCTTGTGGTTTCCATTGATTGGACCACGCTTCTCAATCATACTTTGCTAATCTTTTTGATGTGAACCCATTGAATGAGAGAACTGATACAGTTGCGTGTGTTAGCTGAAGGTGTCCTTAGATGTTGTAGTTGGTGGAAAATAATCTCACCAAATGTAACCCTGGGATCGTAGCTCGACACAAGGAAGCCTCTTCTAGAGACAATGCTGAGGGTAGTGATCATACTGTGGTTGCTGATTGACATGAAGCGCCAGACAGATGCCGCATCTTGCTCCAGAAGTGATCTTTCTCCTGTCCTTCATGAATGGTATAAGCCAGGAAAGTTCCTTATCGGCGGGATCACAGCTCAGATTGCCTACGTATTAAAGCAACATTCTTTTGACGAGCATCCTTCACAGAATTCATTTATACCACCCCTGTAAGAAATTCTCTTTTTCTTTTTTTCCTTCCTCTCCACATTTATTTATTTTATTTTTATTTTTATTTGATTTATATGCCGCCCTTCTCCGGAGACTCAGGGCGGCTTACAATGAGTTAAGCAATAGCCTTCATACTTTTGTATATTTATACAAAGTCAGCTTATTGCCCCCACAAAGTGGGTCCTCAATTTACCTACCTTAGAAAGGATGGAAGGCTGAGTCAACCTTGAGCCTAGTGAGATTCGAACCTGCAATAATTGCAGGCAACTGGTGTTAATAACAGGGTGCTTTAGACCACTGTACTACCAAGGCTCTTGGTACGAATACATGTCGTTTGAAACTGCAAAACAAAACGAAAAGATTCAAGGATGTTCTGGAAAACTAAGCAGAGAATATTGCAGGTTTTCACACCCATTTTTAAGAGCTTTGTTTGTATTTTTTCCCCAAGTTTTTTTTAACAAATATATCAAATCAATGTGTGAACAGTATGGTCCCTGGGTGTCATACATTCTAATACAAGTAAAACTAATAAAGTTACTCATAATTATTACATTCAATCAACTTATGTTTTTCTAATAATAATACACATTTGCAATCTCTCCTTATTCAATTATTCCATGTTTTCTATTACTTTTATTTTATTATATAAAAATGTATGCACTAATATTCCCCCTTCTCTTATTTCTATCACTTATTCTAGCTTTTAATCATGTCACCCTCTATTTAAAAACTTTTTCTTTCTATCCTATCTAATTTCTAATCATGTCACCTACCTTTAAAAAAAAGAAAAAGAAAAAAGAGATAGAGGAGAGGAAAAGCAAATCAGAACAACAACAAAAAGGAGAAGTCATCTATCCATCGTCTCTTGCCCGCTGCAATACTTTAATTGCTATGCTTTAAAAGAAAGAGAGAGAAAAGGAAAAGCAAATCAGAACAACAACAAAAAAGAAGAATCATCTATCCATCGTCTCTTGCCCGATTCAATACTTTAATTGCCATGCTTTAATTGTTATGCTTTTTTTTTTTACTTGTCTCCCAAATTTCTCTCTTAAATCTTTATCTCTGTCTGCATCTGCTTCTTGACCGTTCAATCTAGGTATTTCTCCCACCTCTACCCTCTCCCACTGCCTAGTTTCCAAAATTTCTACCCAGGCCCCTGTCTCCCTTTCAGACATATCTTCCAACTCTTTCAATGTACTTTCCCCCTGGTTGAATTCATCAATCACTGTTATTTTCATTGTTATCTCCTCTTCATCTTTAAGAGCTCTATTTGTAATCAGACGTTGTTTCAATGGTGTATCAGCTTCAAAGAATCTTACTGGAATCTCAATTTTATTATGTTTTGTGGATCAGGTTGACTGATCACTGTGAGAACCTATCAAATAGAGGTATCCTATCTGTATACCTTTAATGCTGTACCTATCCCAACTCCCTGTGCCCCAAGTCTGCCTACATGTATTACCTGAAGGTATATTTAACCTGCCTATTTATCTTGTCTTATATGTCATATTGGAGGAACCACTATTATAAGATTGTTCTGGGGGTTGCAGATCCATTACCCAGATCCACGTTGATAGGAATATGAACAAAAATCAATGTAGCCTGTGTGATGAGCCCGTGCCCCCAAAGTATGTGGAAATAGTGCTGTGTATGTGGAAATTATGCCTTGCAAGCAGGACAGCTGCTTAGCTGGCACTTTGTGGTGGGCTAAGATCATGGGAAATAAGGTTGGTCACCTATATAAAAATGGTAATGTTGTGACAGTTAGGTTGAAGGAGGTAGCAACTGCCTCTGTTGTTATGGCATAATGGCAAATTCCAGAAAGTCATGTGGGACCAGTGGTGGGATTCAAGTAATTTAACAACCGGTTCTCTGCCCTAATGATTCCTTCCAACAACCAGTTTGCCAAACTGCTCAGAAAGTTAACAACCGGTTCTCCCGAAGTGGTGCGAACCGGATGAATCCCACCACTGTGTGGGACTATGGTCTTCTGGTATAAAAGGACTAAGATGAGATGTGGAAGTGGCCAATTGGCCTCAAGTCGTCCCTTTTGAACTGCTTGTCCAATTGACTCTCATTGCAATGTGATTTCTGTGTAAGTGTTTGCTACTTTACCTTAAAATTCAATAAACCTCTGAAACTCAAAGTGAGACTTTTGTTGTGTGCTGTCTTTTAAAAAAAAATTTTTTTTAAATTTGATTTATATGCCGCCCTTCTCCGGAAACTCAGGGCGGCTTACAAGGCATTAAGCAATAGCCTTCATACTTTTGTATATTTATACAAAGTCAGCTTATTGCCCCCACAATCTGGGTCCTCATTTTACCTACCTTAGAAAGGATGGAAGGCTGAGTCAACCTTATTAATCGCAGCCATGCTCACAGTCAGATTTTCCCCCTGACATCACAAAAACCTATATAGTAATAGAATAGCTGGTAAGGTTGCAATGGATGTGATCCAGGGCATTAGAAGTGTTGTGTGTAGTGTTGGGAAACAATAGTGACCAAGGTTGGGATACACATAATTTACCTACCGATTCGCCCAGCACCAAAAATGTGAGTGTGGGCGTGTACACGACCTCCTGTGCATTTGCTTTGCTGGCACATGCGGCTTCCATGCATGCTCACGGCTTGAAAACATGGCTAAATAGGATGGCATAGTGTTGGGGCAGGGGGGCGGCCCAGCTGCAGGTCGCTACTACCGAACCGCTCCAAACCAGCTGAATACCACCTCTGATAGTGACTGGTTGCTGGCTGCCGACTCAACCCTTGCACAAAATGACCAAAAACCCTCTACACAATTCAGACAAAATTGCAAGGACAGAGCAGTGACTTTGGAGAAGCGGTTGACCACATTTTTTTCCAACTGCCTCCCTTGGACTCAAATTCCACTATGCCCATCAGTGTCTCGTTGACCACATCGAAGTCTGCCAATTGCATACTCCAAATAAATTATCAACAGCCTTGGTGGAGCAGTGGACTAAAGCGCTGTTCAGTAGCACTTAAGTAGCACTTAGCTGCCAGCTGCCTGCAATTACTGCGAGTTCAAATCTCACCAGGCTCAAGGTTGACTCAGCCTTCCATCCTTCCGAGGTAGGTAAAATGAGGACCTGGATTGTGAGGGCAATAAGCTGACTTTGTATAAAAAAGAACACTGCTTGGGGGGGCCGAAAGCCCTACTAAGCATGTATATACAAAAGTATGAAGGCTATTGATTAACACATTGTAAGCTGCCCTGAGTCTCCAGAGACGGGCAGCATATAAATCGAATCAATCAATCAATTAATCAATCAATCAATAAACAGGATTTCACATTAATCATAAGAAGAAGAATCTTTCTGTTCTCCAGCTCTACAACTGACTTGCCATTCACAGTTCTGGTGAAAACTGCATCCAGTTTTGGTCGCCACAATGTAAAAAAGATGTGGAGACTCTAGAAAGAGTGCAGAGAAGAGCAACAAAGATGATTAGGGGACTGGAGGCTAAAATATGTGAAGAATGGTTGCAGGAAATGGGTGTGTCTAGTTTGATGAAAAGAAGGACTAGGGGAGACATGATAGCAGTCTTCCCATATCTCAGGGGTTGCCACAAAGAAGAGGCAGTCAAGCTATTCTCCAAAGCACCTGAGGGTAGAACAAAAAGCAATGGGTGGAAACTAATCAAGGAGAGAAATAACCTTGAACTAAGGAGAAATTTCCTGACAGAACAATTAATCAGTGGAACAGCTTGCCTTCAGAAGTTGTGAATGCCCCAACACTAGGAGTTTTAAAGATGTTGGATAACCATTGGTCTGAAGTGGTGTAGGGTTTCTAAGTGCCTAAGCAGGGGGTTGGACTAGAAGACCTCCAAGGTCCCTTCCAACTCTTTTATTCTATTCTACAGTTTCCTGCAAGCTAGTCCAGATGTTGACTTCTGTTTCATGATCTACCAGATGTTCCTCAATGGTCTTTATAGCTGATGCTTCTCACAATGTGCATGTTTCATTTTGTGGTTGTTGTTGTTGTTGCTTCATGGAAACTATTCTTCTTGCCTCAGTCCCTCAGTATTTCATTTATTCCTCAATTACATTTTCAGAGCCGTTTTAAAGTTTTATCAGCATTCCCTGAGTTTGGTATTTGCAGTGAAACAGATCAACTCAAACCCAAGACTCTTGTCTAACCTTACCCTTGGGTTTTTCATCTGTGACAACTATTTTGATGCACAGTGGACTTACCGTTCCACGTTGGAACTGCTCTTCCGATCAGACCAGTTGCTTGTCAACTACAGATGCGCTATCAATGAGAATCTCGTTGTGGCCATCATTGGTGGATTTGGTGCGGATATCTCATTCTTCATGTCAGATATCATAAGCCTTTATAAAATCCCCCAGGTAAGATATATGCATGGATACGTAGGAAAACTCTTCCATATGGCAAAATGGAAGGGAACGGGTAACAATTCTATTTCAAGTAAGAAGTAGACTATCTTTTAATGATGCAGCAAAAAGGCCCAATGACATTTGGGAGTTGGATTTAAGCCCTACCCGATGTACCACATTGAAAGTTGTCAGTTAAAAATGGTTTCTGAAAAAGGGAGCAGAAACTGAGAATTTAAAGTTTACAGATTAACAAAGTTGGAAGGGACCTTGTAGGTCTTCTAGTGCAACCCCCGTACACCATTTCTGACAAGATGGCAGTCCAATCTTTTCCTGAAAGCCTTCAGGGATGAAGCTCCCACAACTTCCGAAGGCAACTTCTGTTCCATGGGTGGATTGTTCTCACTTTCAGAAAAATTATCCTTATTTCCAGGTTGAATCTCTCCTTGTTCAATTTCCATCCATTATTCCTTGTCTGGCCTACGGGTGCTTTAGAAAATAGCTTGACCCCTTCCTCTCTGTGGCAGCCCCTCAAATATTGGAAGATGGCTATCTTGTCTCCCTTGGTCCTTCTCCGTTCATCATATGTTTTAGCCTCCAGTCCCCTAATCATCCTGGTTGCTCTTCTCTGCACCCTTTCTAGAGTCTCAACAGCTTTGTTATAGTGTGGTGACCAAAACTGGATGCAGTATTCGAGGTGTGGTCCTACTAAGGCTTTATAGAGTTGTATTAGTACCTCACTTGATCTTGATTGTATCCCTTAATTCAGTGGTGGGATTCAAGTAATTTAACAACCAGTTCTATGCCCTAATGATTTCTTCCAACAACCAATTTGCCAAACTGTTCAGAAAGTTAACAACCGGTTCTCCCGAAGTGGTGCGAACTGGCTGAATCCCACCACTGCTTTAATTGAAGGTGCTCATCTAGTTGCATGTTGACTGTGACTGTGTCCATCACACTCTCGTAGCCACAGATAGGGGGTTGCTTAGAGTAGCAATAGCACTTAGACTTGTATACTACTTGATAATGCTTTACAGTCCTCTCTAAGCAGTTTACAGAGTCAGCATCTTGCCCCCAACCATCTGGGTCCTGATTTTATTGACCTTGGAAGGATGGAAAGCTGAATCAACCTTGAGCAAGTCAGAATCAAACTGTTGACAGTCAGCAGGATTAGCCTGCAATTCTGCATCCTAACCGTTGCCCCACCATGGCTCTTGTGTTATGTGTATCTTCTTCAATGCCTGAAGAAAAGGCACGATATGAATCTGAGAAATAAACAAACAGGGTAGAGTTCCATTTATTACTCCAATTACTGCGAGTTCAAATCTCACCAGGCTCAAGGTTAACTCAGCCTTCCATCCTTCCGAGCTAGGTAAAATGAGGACCCGGATTGTGGGGGCAATAAACTGACTTTGTATAAAAAAGAACACCACTTGGGGGGGGCTAAAGCCCTACTAAGCAGGTATATACAAAAGTATGAAGGCTATTGCTTAACGCATTGTAAGCCGCCCTGAGTCTCCGGAGAAGGGCGGCATATAAATCGAACCAATAAATAAATAAATAAATAAATAAATAAATAAATAAATATTTAGCATTCCGTGAACATCAACCAGAATGTTCAGAGTTTCGTTAACAATGGAAAATGGAGGCCCACGAAAGGAAACAGCTTGGAAAAAAATGTATGTATCGGCATGTTCTTTAAGAAACAATGCCTTTCTCAGATTAGCAGAGACAGTCCAATGATAAGCAACCAACTACACATTGTATTTTAGCTCGCTTATGGCTCATTTGCTCCCAAGAAGCAAGGGACAAAGATGGCTGCTACTTTTTATCGCATGGCTCCCAATGAAAGCCTTCAGGTTGCGGGGATTATCCAGTTGCTGAAGCATTTTGGATGGACCTGGGTTGGCCTCTTAATTCTGGATGATGACAGCGGAGACAATTTCCTCCACGTTCTGGACCCGCTTCTTTCTGAGAACAGGATCTGTGCTGCCTTTGTGGAGAGATTTCCTAAGCAATCATTTTTCTTCATTTTTAAAGGCCATACAATGCAGCACTTGGCTATTTCTTTGGTTGATGCCAAAGTCAACACATTCGTCTTCTACGGGGAAAGCAGCACCGCGATGCTTCTGTTTCTATTCATGAGATACATAGACGAAAGCCTTGGAAAGCTGTGGATTTTGACAGCTCAAATAGACCTAACGTTAACGAATGCTCATCGGCCCTCAGATCTGCAATTGTTCGATGGAGCCATTTCCTTTGCTGTACACTCCAACGCGTTGCCAAGGTTTGATGAATTCCTTTGGGCCATCAAGCCATTCCAGACCCAACGAGATAGTTTGCTCAAAGAGTTCTGGGAGCAAGGTTTTGATTGTTCCTTTTCAGGAAGTAACGAACTGGCGGAAAGTGATGCAGTGTGTACTGGGAGGGAAGATCTAAAAACGCTTCCTACACATCTATTTGAAACAACTGGCCACAGCTACAGCATCTACAATGCAGTCTACGCAATAGCACATGCTTTTCATGGCATGGATTTACTTAGGTCTAAATACAGAAGAGTAGCAGAGAGCACAAGGGACGGCCTTCAGAATCAAGACATCTGGAAGGTAATCACTTGTGAATCAAACATTGTCATTGCAAGGAGCAGATTGAAACAATTAGTATCATGTATATTGAGCTTCGTTCTCAAATTAGTGAGGAGGTAGTAACAAGTAACATACACCGGTGGTGAAATGTAAAATTTATTACTTCTGGTTCTGTGGGCGTGGCTTGGGGGGGTAATGTGACTGAGTGGGCGTGGCCAACTTTTTTATTTAACTTTTAAAAGCATTTTTTCTATGACCTCTTTGGCCAAAGAGGTTGTTAAAAAAATGCTTTTAAAAGCCTCTGATGATCAGGCAAGTCAGCTGGGATCGTCAGAGGCTTTTAAAAGCATTTTTTCTACAACCTCTTCCGCCGAAGAGGTTGTAAAAAAAATACTTTTAAAAGCCTCTGACGATCCCTGCTGAGTTGCCTGATCGCCAGAACCTTTGTTTCCTTTTAAAAACATTTTTTCTACAACCTCTTCCGCCGAAGAGGTTGTAAAAAAAAATGCTTTTAAAAGCCTCCGACGATCCCAGCTGACTTGCCTGATCGCCAGAGCCTTTTTTTTCTTTTAAAAGCCTCTGACGATCCCTGCTGAGTTGCCTGATTGCCAGAGCCTTTTTTTCTTTTAAAAGCCTCTGACGATCCCAGCTGACTTGCCTGATCGCCAGAGCCTTTTTTTCTTTTAAAAGCCTCTGACGATCCCTGCTGAGTTGCCTGATTGCCAGAGCCTTTTTTTCTTTTAAAAGCCTCTGACGATCCCAGCTGAGTTGCCTGATCGTCAGAACCTTTGTTTCCTTTAAAAACATTTTTTCTACAACCTCTTCAGCCAAAGAGGTTGTAAAAAAAAAAAAGCTTTTAAAAGCCTCCGACGATCCCAGCTGACTTGCCTGACTTGCCTTTTAAATGCCTCTAACGATCTCAGCTGAGCCGCACGATCATCAGAGGCTTTTTTTTTACTTTTAAAAGCATTTTTTCAGCCAAAGAGGTTGTAAAAAATATGCTTTTAAAAATAAAAAAAAAAGCTTCTGATGATCGTGCGGCTCAACTGGGCATGGGGGGGGGAGGGAATTTTGCTACCAGTTCTCCAAAACACCTGCTGCTATCGCTACCGGATCGGTCAATCCGGTCAGAACCGGGAGCATTTCACCCCTGACACACACCCCATTTTTATCTCTCTTGTGGAACCCCATAATTATAATTTGTGTCAGGGTTCAGTGAGAGTGTTTATGTTTTTCTTTTTTTATTCCCATAAATTGACCCCTTCTTTTTTGTGGCATCCCCTTAAATATTGGAAGGTTGCTATCATGTCACACCTAATCCTTCTTTTAATTAAACTAGACATATACAATTCCTGCAATATTGTTTGCATGTTTTAGCCTTCAGTCCACTAATCATCTTTGTTGCTTTTCTCTGCATTCATTTTGGAGTCTCAACATCTTTTTTATATTGTAGCAACCAAAACTGGATGCAATATTTCAAGTGTGGTGTTACCAGTAAAGTGTTATTAACACTTCATGTGCTCTTGATTCTACCTCTTTATTAATGGAGCCTAGGACCACATTCTACCACAAATCCATTGTTTTGTTTCCTCTTCTTTATTCCTTCTCCTTTTTATACAGCTTCACTGGTTCCTTCAAGGCCTTTCATTTAATAATTCCCTTGGAGAAACTGTGTCCATCAACCATCATGGAGAAGTGCTTTCTGGATTTGATATTACAAATGTCATCATGTTTCCAAACAATTCATACCGCAAAGTGAAAATTGGAAAGATGGATCCCAAAGCACTTGATGGAGATGAATTTGTCATTCATGAAGAGTTAATTGTGTGGCCCAAATATTTTAAGAGGGTATGGATTTTGAGAGATTTTATGATTTTGGATGAAAGATTTGGAGATCAGAGATGAGTTTCATTGCGCAGCTGTCTTTCAGCTCCTTTAATCAGTTAAAATGAACTATTCTGTGTTCAAAGTATAGCTGTTTTATCCTGTTCTGAGGTAATTATAATTGGGAATAATTTAGAGGACTTTTGGGGGGTGGGTGAGTGGGTGCTGGAATGCTTTGCTGTTACCCCCATCTCTAGAAAAAATGAAATAAAATTCAGAGATAAAAAAAAATATTATTAAAAATAATTGAGTAGAATTTCTTTCTTTCTTTATTGATTAGCCCTTGATCCATATCAAAATGCAAAGTTCCGGAAACAAATTATTACTAAAATTTGGTAAAAGCAATTTAAAATGAAATTGGAATAAAATACGATGTAAAATGAAATTGGAATAAAATACAATTTAAAATGAAATTGGAATAAAATATGATTTAAAATGAAATTGGAATAAAATACAGTCTAAAATGAAATCGGAATAGAGTACAATAATTTAAGATATAGATCAAATATGATAAAATTATATTTCTGCGTCACCCCTGCAATCTACCCCAATCAGTCCCACATATGCAGACCTCAACTGAACCATTTTGCTTAAGTACTGTGCTGTGTTAAATGTTATTTTCAGATTCTGGCTGCACATAAGGGAAATTGTTTGATACGGTTATCCCAATGGGTCATTTGTTTGGTATATAGACCAAGGTACCTATCTCTCACCCTCTTATACAGACAACAATCAAATAGAAATATCAGAAGCGCTCCCACCCAGGGGTGGGCTTCAAAAATCTCAGCAACGGGTTCGCTGCAGTGGTGGGTTGCCCCCGGTTCGCACTGGTTCTATAGAACCGGTAGTAAAACCGGCAGGAGGCTCCACCGATCCTGACATCATCAAAATGCGCAGAAGAGCATGCGCGGGCACTCGTTTTGCTCGCTTGTGTGTGTGGCCCCTTTGCAAACCGGTAGTAAAGGTAAGTAGAACCCATCCCTGGTTCACTGCCCTGTTGCTGGGTGGGCGTGGCTATGGTGGGCATAGCCTAGTTGGACTCCTGCACCACAGCGGGGGGGGGGGGGGGGGGGGACGTTTTTTGTCCTCCCCAGGCTCTGGATGTTTTCCTGGAGCCTCCGGGAGGGTGAAAATGGCTGGCCTTCCAGAGGCCCTCTGGAACCGGTCCATTTCTGGCTTTCCGGAACTTCTGGTAGGCCCCTTTTTCACCCTCCCAGAACCTCTGTGCAAGCCCTGTACTTACCTGGCATCCAAAACGGGCCACATGGAGACTCCTGGGAGGGGCGGGGAGGGTTGGGCAGGGCCAGCCAGGCGTGGGATTTGGGCGTTCACTGAACTGGTCAGAATCCTAGCTAGAGGATCGCCCGAACCCGTGTGAACCCCCAGCAACCCACCCCTGCTCCCACCCCTTTTTGGACAGGCCATGAGCCATTTGAGAACCAGTGAGCTGACAAATTTCGCATAGCCTGGCTTCATGTGCTTCAGAGAGCAAAGCCTCTAACTTAGTTGTTGGTGTAGTAATGGTGTAAAAAGTGAATAAGTGACTCCTAATGTCATGAGTGGGAAAAGAACAGATTTCATGATTCCTTTGATCTCTGCTACTCTTGTTTGTGCAGGTAGATTACAGGACTGTCCAGTATTACTCCAATCTTCAGTCTTGAATTCCATCCTGGTTTATCAACAGGTCTTGCCCCGTTCAGTATGTAATGACCCTTGTCCTGCTGGCTATCAGAAGAAAAAGAAAGAAGGGGAGAAATTCTGCTGCTATGATTGTGATCCATGTTCCAATGGGAAGATGTCAAACATGTTGGGTAAATTATTCTACTCTACTCTACTCTACTCTACTCTACTCTACTCTACTCTACTCTACTCT
>WNWU01000139.1:537574-562860 GCA_012654045.1 Ptyas mucosa
CTACTCTACTCTACTCTACTCTACTCTACTCTACTCTACTCTACTCTTCTGCTCTATCTACCCGTATACTCAACTCTACTTTACCCTACCCTACTCTACTCTACCCTATTTCTTCTACTCTGCTCTCTCGTTTCAGTGCAAAATTGACCAGGTAGTAAATACCCCTGATTTTATTTATATATGTAGATGATTTATTTGCTCCATTGATTCTCATAAGATTTCAGTGCAGAAAATTGTACAGTAAAACATAGGCAAGGTTTCAGTCACACTATAGTGACCACTTTCTTGGTCTTTTGGAACAAGTGTGAACATTTCCACTTATATGCATCCATGGGATGGGTCTTTAGGAAGCTTGTGGGATACATCCAGGGTGATCACTAACAGAGAAGATTCTCTCCCCAATAAATTGCACTTAGGCATCATATAATGATCTAATTAGGTCTTTTTCAAGCTTAGCTTTAAGACGTGTGCATGTCATATGCCAAGATCCAGTGGCCTAGAGGTGGAGCTCTTGCCTCACAATCAGGAGCTTGTGAGTTCGATCCTAGGTAGAGGCAGATGTAGGGTCTCCTGCTTGGGTAGGGGGTTGGACTCGATGACCTGCAAGATCCCTTCCAACTCTGTTAATATGTGAAATCCCCAAATCCCCAGCCAAAATTCTGAGAATTGAAGTCCAAAGTTCTTAAAATGACCAAGTTTAAAAAACATTTATATAATCTAATCTATAAATATATAAGTTATTTATAACTTGATGCTCCATCAGCCATGAAGGTTAGATTCCATACCTCATTGGTTTTTCTCTTATTTGCAGACATGATTGCCTGTTCTGAATGTCCAGAAGATCAATATGCAAGTAAGGACAAAGTTCGATGCATCCCAAAAACCATAACATTTCTATCTTATGAAGAACCATTAGGAATCAGTTTACTTGTGGTGGTTGTTTTATTTTCAGTCATGACCATGCTTATACTTGGAATATTTATTAAGTATAAAGACACCCCTATTGTTAAAGCCAACAACAAGGACCTAACTTACACACTCCTCCTCTCCCTTCTGCTTTGCTTCCTCTGCTCTTTTCTTTTCATTGGAAAACCTCTCAAACTGATTTGCTTCCTCCGACAATCAGTCTTTGGCATTATCTTCTCTGTAGCCATTTCTTCTGTGTTGGCCAAAACCATCATGGTCATTGCAGCTTTCATGGCCACCAAACCAGGGTCCGGCATGAGAAAATGGTTGGGGAAAAAACTGTCCACCTTAATTGTTTTTTCAGCCTCCTTCATTCAAGTGGGCATTTGTCTGGCATGGATGATCACTTCTCCCCCCTTTCCAGAACTTAACATGAAATTAATGACTGAAGAGATCATAGCAGAATGTAATGAAGGGTCTGTTGTGATGTTTTATCTTGTCTTGGGCTACATGGGGTTTCTGTCTCTGATCAGCTTCATGGTATCTTTCCTAGCTAGGAACTTGCCAGACACATTCAATGAAGCCAAGTTCATCACTTTCAGCATGCTGGTATTTTGCAGTGTTTGGTTGTCTTTTGTTCCCACCTATTTGAGCACCAAAGGAAAATATACGGTAGCTGTGGAGATCTTCTCCATCTTAGCTTCTAGTGCTGGTTTATTGGGATGTATCTTTTCTCCAAAATGCTACATTATTTTGCTGAGGCCTGAGCTCAACAGCAAAGAGCAACTTGTAAAGAAAAAACATTTCTGATTATTAAATTTTGGCTCTCCCTTGAGTTCCTTGTAGCTTTGAATTTCATCTTGGTAATATTGCACACTAATTCTGAACATTCAGCTATTTCACCTTTTCAGAGGGATATGCCCCCCAAATGAACAAAATATTGTAGGGGGTAAATATAGTTTCTCTTGAAGAGAGTTATAAGTTTCTAAGGAAATTTCTAAGGAATTTCTAAGGAAATTTCTAAGGAAATTCAAGCAATATTGAGAACCATCAGGGTTTGGAAGAAGATGGCAAATGGACAGATGAAAAGGAAGATTCCACCATAATATGAAGACAATAGACCTTTATAAAGAAAGTATTTGAGGGCAATTAACTTGTTTGTGTTTAATCTTGGATCTAATATATTCTAACTTAATAACTTAATTAACCTCATATACTATAACTTAATTATACTCCTATACTTAACCTCCTATACTACCACCTCTTACAATACTAGACAATCTAGTAACAACAGTAGAGTCCTTCAAGTTTCTAGGTTCTATCATATCTCAAGACTTAAAATGGACACCTAACATCAAAAACGTCATCAAAAGCACCCTGTTATTAACACCAGCTGCCTGCAATTATTGCAGGTTCGAATCTCACCAGGCTCAAGGTTGACTCAGCCTTCCATCCTTTCTAAGGTAGGTGAAATGAGGACCCAGATTGTGGGGGCAATAAGCTGACTTCGTATAAATATACAAAAGTATGAAGGCTATTGCTTAGCGCATTGTAAGCCGCCCTGAGTCTCCAGAGAAGGGCGGCAAATAAATCAAATTTAAATTTTTTTTAAAAATTTTTTTTAAAAAAAGCTCAACAAAGAATGTTCTTTTTGCGCCAACTCAGAAAGCTCAAACTGCCCAAAGAGCTGCTGATCCAGTTCTACAGAGAGATTATTGAGTCTGTCATCTGTACCTCCATAACTGTCCGGTTTGGCTCTGCAACCAAACAAGACAGATACAGACTTCAGAGGATAATTAGAACTTCAGAAAAAACAATGGCTACCAACCTGCCTTCCATTAACGACCTGTATACTGTACAAGTCAAAAAGAGGACTGTGAAAATATCTACAGACCCCTCACAACCTCGACATAAATTGTTTCAACTTCTATCCTCAAAGAGACGCTATAGGGCACTGCACACCAGAACAACTAGACACAAGGACAGTTTTTTTCCTGAATGCCATCACTCTGCTTAACAACTAATTCCCACAACACTGTCAAATAATTTACTAAGTCTGCACTACTGTTATTCTTTTCTTCCTTACTAGTATCTATCTCTTCCCACTTGTTACTATAACCATGTTGCTTGTATTTTTCAATTTATATTGTTTTTATTTGTTTCCTGGTACAATTTGATAGCTTATTAGTAACCTTGACTATCATGAAGTGCTGTATCTTTTTATTCTTGATGAATGTATTTTATTCCCCTTATGTACACTGAGAGCATATACACCAAAGACAAATTCCTTGTCTGTCCAATCACACTTGGCCAATAAAGAATTCTACTCTATTCTAATTTATTGAATGAGAATGATCAGATGACGGTTGTTAAAAACATCAAACATTTTATATCTATGTGCTTATTCCTTTATTATATTTACAAATAACTCAAGATGGCAAACATATCCAACACACTTTCACATCCTAATTTTTCCCACAACAACACTGTGAGTAAATTTGGGCTAAGAGAGAAAGACTGGTCCAAGCTGGATTTCATGGCTAAGGAGGGACTAGAACAGTGGTGGGTTCCTCCCAGTTCGGCCCAGTTCAGCCGAGCCAGTAGCATTGACAATATGATGTCACCAAACTGGTTCTCTTTGTTAGGGAGCTGGGCCCTCCCGCCCCCCCTGCATTATTCTACCTTTTATTTGGCCCCGCCCCCAATCTATTCACTGCCTCCCGAGTCCCAGCTGATTGGCTAGAAGGAAAAATAACTGCTTAAACTCTTGTTGTGGGGCTTCAAAGGGCCGCCCTACAGCTGATCAGTGTTAAAAGGCAGTGTGGTGGTAGACTGGTGCTTCCAAAAACAAATGGGTAGACTGATGCCTCCAAAAACAAATGGGTAGACCGGTGCCTCCAAAAACAAATGGGTAGACCAGTGCCTCCAAAAACAAATGGATAGACCGGTACAGCTCTGCAAGCAGGTAAAAGCCTGGTAGACCAGTACCTCTACTAAATCTTAAAGAATTGTCACATGACCATCAAACCATGCCCACAAAATAAGCCACGCCCACAGAACCGGTAGTAAAAAAATTTAGAACCTACCCTTGGGCTAGAACTCACAATATCTCTGGCTTTCTAGTCTGGTTCCTTAACCACTATATCAAACTGACCAGGGGTGGTATTCACTTACTTTCCCTACCAGTTCACAAATGTGAGCATGCCCCATCCATGCATACACCTAGCTTTCTGCACATGCGCTTTGCTGGTGTGCGTGCCATCCACACATGCGCCCAGACTCAAAAATGTGCCTAAATAGGATGGCATAGAGTCAGCATGGGTGGGCCCTCCTGTGATTTCTGCTACCGATTCGGGCAAACCAGTCTGAACGAACCGGCTGAATACCACCTCTGAAACTGACTCTTTAAAAAGAAAGCTCATTAGAAAGCATTCAGAAGAGATTATGTGAGAAAATACAAATGATCTTCACGGAATGTTCAAAGATCACTATTTAACTGTGGAATAGAGGAATTGGGTGGATGAATGCTCTGTAGTTTTCTAGGGTATGCTGAAGCTATAGAATTATATATGTTTCCTAACTTTAACTAAGACCAAGGATCCAGCTTGAAACTGAGTGACATAATAGAATTAAAATGTAGATGTTGTGGTCTGCCAGCAGCTTGCGGAGTTGACAGCGGAGTCAGACAGCGATGAGGCTGAGGAAGAACATGGGCCAGTCCTGGAGGTTGGGGAAGGCCCGGATGAGGGCTCTGCATCAGAGGCAGAGATGGGACCAGGGCCATAGGGGAATGAGGTGCGGACTCCAGAGCCTCCAGAGACTGATAGGAGTGAGGCAGAGGAACAGGAGGAGTCTGTTCCTAATGTACGCATGAGAAGAGCTGCCAGAAGGCAAGAGCAGCTCAAGCAAAGAGGACAACTTGGGAGTAGGGCCAAGAGATGATTGGCCCCTCCCATAAGGCTTAAAACAGACCAGCAATGACGTTTGGGCTTTGCCAGAAAACAACGTTGGTAGTTTCGCCTTCTTCTTAGTCTACGTCTTGGATTTATTTTTGTATCTGTGACTTCTGAATTTTTGCCAAGAAAGGCCTTTGGCAGTTTGCCTAATTGGATCAAGGTTTGCGATAGGACTGAGGAATTTGTGTTGGAAGGAATTTGCTTTAATTTAGTTGAACGACGCTGGGAATGAAGTAATTCACAGCTGTTCAAATAAAGTTTGTTTGTTTTTTCACTGAGTGATTTTCCTACTACTTACTTGGGCCTGGGTCACAACAGAAGGGAGAGCTGAAGGAAAGCTCCTTGGAGGAAAGCTGAAATAGGTCTTCAAGAAAAATAATATGCCAAGTTAAGGGTAAACCAGGATAAGTATTGTACCACTCATGGACACATTATATAGTTAATATCAATATTACAAAAGAATAAAAAGTTCCTAGTGCAGTGATGGAGGACCTTTTTGGCACAAACCGGAATGTGCATGCATGCGCATGTATGTGTGTGTACCGGAGCACTGGAAACCCAAAGACCAGCTTGTCAGCATGCACATGCCTGTTTTTTGACTGGTTTTGGCCATTTTTGGGGCCCTTTTCAGGCCCTTTTCAGGCTTTTTTTGGACCAAAAACGGCCTGGATAATGGCCTGAAAATGGCCCCCAAATGGCCTATTTTTTGGCTATTTTTCAGGCCATTTTTCCAGTGCTCCAGCACCCACAAAGACCAGCTGGCCAGTGCACAGGGGTGGGTTCTAAATTTTTTTACTACCGGTTCTGTGGGTGTGGCTTATTTTGTGGGCGTGACTTGATGGTCATGTGACAATTATTTAGGATTTAGCAGAGGTACTGGTCTACCAGGCTTTTAACTGCTTGCAGAGCTGTACCGATCTACCCATTTATTTTTGCAGGCACTGGTCTACTCATTTGTTTTCTTTTAACACTGATCAGCTGTAGGGCGGCCCTTTGAAGCCCCGCGGCAAGAGTTTAAACAGTTTTTTTCCCTCTAGCCATCAGCTGGGACTCAGGAGGCAGCAATAGATTGGGGTTGGGGCCAAATAAAAGGTAAGAATAACGGGGTGGAGGGGTGGGGGGGCGCAGGGGGCGTGGGGGCAGAACCGGTTCGGTGACGTCATATCATCACCGCTACCGGCTCGGGAGAATCGGGCTGAACCGGGAGGAACCCACCACTACCTGTGCACAGGTGCATCAGTGGTGGGATTCAATTTTTTTTTACTACCGGTTCTGTGGGTGGGACTTGGTGGGCATGGCAGGGGGAAAGATACTGTAAAATCTCCATTCCCTCCCCACTCCAGGGGAAGGATACTGCAAAATCCCCATTTCCTCTCAATCAGATGGGACTTGGGAGGCAGAGAATAGATGGGGACGGGGCCAGTCAGAGGTGGTATTTACCAGTTCTCCAAACTAATCAAAATTTCCACGACTGGTTCTCCAGAACTGGTCAGAACCTGCTGAATATCACCTCTGGTGTGCATGCCGAAACCAGAAGAACAGCTGACAATGGCACACGTGCCCACAGTGCCACATCTGGCATGCATGCCATAGGTTCGCCATCACAGTCCTAGTGTATCCTCAATGATAATTTGATCCTTATTATGCTCAATGGTTGCTTACAGAGATATATTTGGAGAAGGTAGGAACGTCAGCCATAAGTATTTGGGTTTGGAGGTACCCCATGGGTAATGATTACGTTTGCAGAAATAATCACACATTTTATGAGGTATCTCCTTGAAAAGCTAAGAAGACGGTCATTTCCAAAGTTATCATATGGAAGTGAAATAACACCTCTCCAAACCCAGGAGGTTCCTTTCTCGGAGGTTTATTGGCAATTAACCCAAATGATTATCATTGATGCTTTACGACACAGCTGCAACGTCTTTCCACGAAATCCTGGAATTCATAAGTCAGTCTAGAAGAAGAGGTTATAAAATCTTTCATTTCTGCAGTCAAAGGGAAAAGAAACAGGCAGGATCTTATCCCTCTGCTGGTGATTTCCATTCACTTGTCTATTCTTTGCTAACCTTGTTGAGGTCTTTGCGTTGGATGAGAGAACTGACAGAATCATGCCTGCTCCATCAACCTGTTGCTTGATTTAGTCTTCGTCTTCCCAGATTTCATAGCTGACAAAAATAGCCTCGCCCTTTGCAGTGTTTGGGGATAGGTACAAAACCCGATTCTAAAGAAAATGCTGAGGGTAGCAATCACACTATGGTTGCTGGTTGACTTGGAGTGCCAGATGGATGCCACACCTTGCCCCAGAAGTGACCCCTCTCCTATCCTTCATGAATGGTATCAGCCAGGAAACCTCCTCATTGGTGGGATCACAGCTCAGATTATCTATGTACTAGAGGAACATTCTTTCGACGAGCATCCTTCACAGAAGTCATTTATGCCACCTCTGTAAGTAATTCTTTTTTTTTCTTTCTTCCTTCGTATCATTGAGACTGAAAAGAAAAGTCTCAATGGCATTCCTGTAAAATTACGTAGAGAATATTGCAAGATTTGACACCAGGTTTTTTTAATCAAGAATAGAATAGAATAACAGAGTTGGAAGGGACCTTGAAGGTCTTCTAGTCCAACCCCTTGCCCAGGCAGGAAACCCTACACCACTTCAGACAAATGGTTGTCCAACATCTTCTTAAAAATTTCCAGCGTTGGGGCATTCACAACATCTGCAGGCAAGTTGTTCCACTTATTAATTGTTCTAACTGTCAGGAATTTTTTCCTTAGTTCAAGTTTGTTTTTCTCCTTGATTAGTTTCCACCCATTGCTTCTTATTCTACCCTCAGGTGCTTTGGAGAATAGCTTGACTGCCTCTTCTTTGTGGCAACCCCTGAGATATTGGAACACTGCTATCATGTCTCCCCTAGTCCTTCTTTTCATTAAACTAGACATACCCAGTTCCTGCAACCGTTCTTCATATGTTTTAGCCCCCAGTCCCCTAATCATCTTGGTTGCTCTGCTCTGCACTCTTTCTAGAGTCTCAACATCTTTTTTACATCGTGGCAACCGAAACTGAATGCAATATTCCCAGTGTGGCCTTACCAAGGCATTATAAAGTGGTATTAACACTTCACATCATCTTGATTCTATCCCTCTGTTTATGCAGCCCAGAACTGTGTTGGCTTTTTTGGCAGCTGCTGCACACTGCTGGCTCATATCTAAATAATTGTTCACTAGGACTCCAAGATCCCTCTCACAGTTACTACTATTGAGCAAGGTACCACATATACGGTATCTGTGCATTTTGTTTTTCTTCCCTAAATGTAGAACCTTACTTTTTTCACTGTTGAATTTCATTTTGTTAGATAACGCCCAATGTTCAAGTCTGTCGAGATCCTTCTGGATCTTGAGCCTATCAGTTCTATTTGTAATCAGAGGTTCTAAAGCATAGACAATGTTTCAGCCAGACTCCCAGTGTGACTTTAGGAATCTTAAGAGCCCCCAGTTTTATTATTGCATATGCTTTTGTGGATCAAGTTGACTGATCTATAAAAAACCTATACAATATTATAATTGATAGGCCACAAGAGCCTCTTTTCATGAATACGACACAGACTATTGGGAAGTGATAGTGCCTGGCTGCTGAATCAGCAAATGCATAAAATTACTAAAAACCTTCTCTGCATCATTCATTGGCATCCTTCAGTCTCAAGAGACTATGGTATCACGCTCTGGAAAGAGGTCCTAAAATGGCATCTGGTGTGACTAAAAAGGCTAATTCGAGAATGGCAATCCCTTCCACATTGAGGGCAGATACATTCTGTCCCCTGCCCAGCCCGCAGATTTCGCTGGTTCTGGGACTGCCTCTTTGCCTCAGCCTGCTGAACAAGTGTCTCTTCGAATTGGAGAAGGCCATGCTGCATCTTTAGCCTCCAAGCTGAATGATCGGAGGTCAAGGTTTCCCAGTTGTTAATGTTCATTCCCAGGGCCTTTAGGTCCCTCTTGCAGATATCCTTATATCGCAGCTGTGGTCTCCCTCTGAGGCGCTTTCCCTGCACTAATTCTCCACACAGGAGATCTTTCGGAATCCGACCATCAGCCAGTCTCACGACATGCCCCAGCCAGCGTAGACGTCGCTGTTTCAATAGTGTATACGTGCTAGAAATTCCAGCATGTTCCAAGACTGCGCTATTTGAAACTTTGTCCTGCCAGGTGATGCCAAGAATTTGTCAGAGACAGTGCATATGAAAGGTGTTCAACTTTCTTTCCTGCCATGCGTAGAGGGTCCAAGACTCACTGCAGTACAAGAGTGTGCTCAGGACGCAGGCTCTATAGACCTGAATCTTTGTATATTTCATCAGCTTCTTGCCAGTGTGATCAAAGGAGTTGCACTCTTAATCCTTAAAACAGATATCAGGTTGGAGAAAAAGTAAAGAATCGATCATGTAGCTTATTTGGCATGTTTAAGCAAGTTTCCAACCAGGGGTGAAATCCAAATTTTTCCGTACCAGTTCTGTGGACTTGGTAGGTATGGCAGGGGAAGGATATTGCAAAATCTCCAATCCCACCCCACTCTGAGGCCAGTCAGAGGTGGTATTTGCCGGTTCTCCGAACTACTCAAAATTTCCGCTACCGGTTCTCCAGAACCTGGTTAGAACCTGCTGGATTTCACCCCTGTTTCCAACACAGCCTTAATCTAGGATAAGATTTGACTTCTCAGTGTAGTTTACAGCTCTCAGATTTCTTGATAAAAATCTATTTTAGCATCAAATCATGGAATAAAAATATTCTAAATCCACATTGGGACAGCTGAGATCTGAAGGCTTTTCCTTCGGTAGACAAAACTCTGAGCAGCATGGACAATTTAAGGAAAGTGGGTTTGTTTGACTTGTCTCAGATGTTCACCACAAGTGTCTGTAGTGGTGAGATCTATGCAGTTACATATAAGCAGGGGTGAAATGCTCCTGGTTTGGACCGGATCGCCCGATCCGGTAGCGATGGCAGCGGGTGGTTCAGAGAACCGGTAGCAAAAATCCCTGTGCCCCCCCCCCATGCTCAGCTGAGCCGCCTTTTTCTACAACTTCTTCTACTGAAAAAATGCTTTTAAAAATAATTTTAAAAAAGCCTCTGATGATCATGCAGTTCAGCTGGGATCTCAGAGGCTTTTCAAAGCATTTTTTTCTGCAACCTCTTCTGGGGATGAGGTGGTTTAAAAAATGCTTTGAAAAGGCTCATACGATCAGGCAACACAGCTGGGATTGTCAGAGCCTTTTCAAAGCATTTTTTTAACCACCTCTTCCCCGAAGAGGTTGCAGAAAAAAATGCTTTAAAAGTCTCTCTGGTGATCCCAGCTGAGTTGCCTGTTTGTCAGAGAGACTTTTCAAAGCATTTTTTCCTGCAACCTCTTCAGCGGAAGAGGTGGTTTTAAAAAATGCTTTGAAAAGGCTCTAACGATCCTAGCTGTGTTCCTGATCGGCAGAGGCTTTTCAAAGCATTTTTTTGCATTTGCAGAAAAAATGCTTTGAAAAGTTAAAATTTAAAAAAAAAAGTTGGCCACACCCACCCAGTCACATTACCTCCCCTCCCCACCCAGCCACGCCCACAGAACCGGTAGTAACAAATTTTACATTTCACCCCTGCATATAAGGATTGCAAAAAAGGCAAACCAGCACAATTAATATTATTTCTGAAGAAGTGGAAATAAGATTCGGAAGGAATTAAAAAAAAAACACTGTAAGAATGAACTCAAAAAAATTCGGTTAGGCTGCAACTGGATCTTGCAGTAATAATTGGAAGATCTGCAAGAAGTATCATTTGCCTGCAAGTAAGAATTGGTGGGATCACAAAAGCATGAGCAACAACAGGATAGAAGAGAAAGAATTGGATAAAAGCACAAAAAGTAAGATCTGCGAATAGAAATAGAAGATCTGCAGCAAAAGTAGTTCCAATAAGAATAGCTGCCTTCGGTGCAATCCCCAAACAAACGGGGCACCACTTGAATACCATGGATACTGACAAAATCACCAGTCAATTGCAAAAGGAAGCTGTACTCGGAACTTACAGTAACATCAGACATCAACATAAGCTTAGCTTACAGTAACATCAGACATCAACATAAGCCTATTTTAGGTCCTTGGGAAGGATTCAATAAGTAGACAGAAAATGCTAAATCCAGTCTACAAATCTGAATGATGGCGCAGTGGACTAAGTGCTGTTAAAAGTAGGACTTAAGTTTCCTGCAATTACTGCAATTACTGCAAGTTCAAATCCTACCAGGCTCAAGGTTGACTCAGCCTTCCATCCTTTCTAAGGTAGGTAAAACCCAGATTGTGAGGGGCAATAAGCTGACTTTGTATAAATATACAAAAAGTATGAAGGCTATTGCTTAACGCATTGTAAGCCGCCCTGAGTCTCCGGAGAAGGGCGGCATATAAATCAAATTTAAAAAAAAACAACCATCAAAACTAATAACAAGTTACCAATTTTACAGATTAACAGGGTTGGAAGGGACCTTGTAGGTCATCTAGTCCAACCCCCCATCCAAGCAGGAAACCCTACACCATTTCTGATAAATCTCTTCTTGAAAGCCTCCAGTGATGAAGCTCCCACAACTTCCGAAGGCAACTTCTGTTCCACTGATTGATTGTACTCATTGTCAGAAAATTTCTCCTTATTTCCAGGTTGAATCTCTCCTTGATCCATTTCCATCCATTATTCCTTGTCTGGCTTTCAGGTGCCCTGGAAAATAGCTTGACCCCCTCCTCTCTGTGACCCCCTCCTCTCTGTGACCCCCTCCTCTCTGTGGCAGCTCAAATATTGGAAGACTGTTATCCTGTCTCCCCTGGTCCTTCTCTTCACTAGACTATCCAGGCCCAGTTCCTGTATATAGTTATATTGACTTCCTTCACTACCTCCTTCTCCCCGTTTGCCCCTACAATCCAATTTACTTCTGGCAAGGCTTTGGTTTCTTTGCCCTGCAAAGACCTTTGCAATTCTTTCAATCCTATTTCCGAATTCTTTGAATACAAGCTATTTTCCAAAGCGCCTGAAGGCCAGACAAGGAATAATGGATGGAAACTGAACAAGGAGAGATTCAACCTGGAAGTCAGGAGAAATTTTCTGACAGTAAGAACAATGAACCCATGGAACAGAAGTTGCCTTCGGAAGTTGTGGGAGATTCATCACTTGAAACTTTCAAGAAGAGATTGGACAGCCCAGTGGTGGGTTTTAATTGGATTTACTACCAATTCTCTTTGCCCGCGATCGCCTCTTTGCACGTTGCAAATCTGGCCAGCCGAGGTGCGGCAATCTGCTCTGCCGCACCTCTTAGCTGGGCAAAAAAAGAAGAAATATAAGGTTGGAATAGAGTGGGGGCGGGCGGGAGGGCCCAGCTCCCAAAGAAAGAGAACCAGTTCCAAGACATAATAGCATCACTGCTACCGGCTTGGCCGAACCGGGCCAAACCGGGAGCAACCCACTACTGGGACAGCCATCTGTCAGAATTGGTGTAGGGTCTCCTGCTTGGGCGGGAGGTTGGACTAGATGTCCTACAAGGTCCATTCCAACTCTGTTAATCTGTATCTGTATCTAACTACTGCTGTTCAACCAATCATAATAATAAGAATCTTCCAGCTTTCTAGCTTCGCAATTAAATTGCACAACATATTTTCTGTTTCATGGTGCACAATATGTTCCTCATAGGTATTTATAGCTAATGCTTATCGCAATGTCCAAGTTTCTTTGGGGCTATTATTGTTGCTTCACTGAATATATTCTTTTCGCTTCGATTCTTCTGCATTTCTGTTATCCCTCAAATATCTTTTCAGCGCTGTTTTAAAGTTGTATCAGCATTCCCTGAGTTTGGTATTTGCAGTGAAACAGATCAACTCAAACCCAAGACTCTTGTCTAATGTCACCCTGGGATTTTTCATCTGTGAGAACTATTTTGATGCCCGGCTGACTTACCATTCCACATTGGAGCTGCTCTTCCGATCCGACCGGTTGTATGTCAACTACAGATGTGGTATCAAGGAGAATCTCATTGTGGCCCTTATTGGTGGATTCGGTGCTGATATCTCATTCTTCATGTCAAATATCATAAGTCTTTATAAAATCCCACAGGTAAGATTTTTGTAACAACATATATGAAAACTCATCCTTATGGCAAAATTGAAAGGAAGGGGGAAATTCTATTCTAAGTAGGAGTTACATTTGGCTTCAATCAATAGCAATAGTACCTGGATTTATATACTGTTTCATAGTGCTTTATAGCTCTCTCTAAGCGGTTTACAGAGTCAGCCTATCACCCCCAACAATCTGGGTCCTCATTTTACTGACCTCGGAAGGAAGGAAGGCTGAGTCAACCTTGAGCCAGTCAGAATTGAACTGCTGAATTGCTGGCAGTCGGCAGTCAGCATAATTACCCTGCAGTGATGTTGTCAGGGTTCCAAGTAACAACCCAGATGAAATCAAAACTCCAAGGCAGGGTTCCTCAAAGTATAGATTTATTAAAGGTAAAGGTAAAGGTTCCCCATGCACATATATGCTAGTTGTTCTTGACTCTAGGGAATGGTGCTCATCTCCGTTTCAAAGCCAAAGAATCAGTGCTGTCCAAAGACATCTCCATGGTCATGTGGCTGGCATGACTAAACACCAAGGGCACCCGGAATGCTGTTCCCTTCCCACCAAAGGTGGTCCCTATTTTTCTACTTGCATTTTTTACGTGCTTTCGAACTGCTAGGTTGGCAGAAGCTGGGACAAGTAACGGGAGCTCATCCCATTACGCGGCACTAGGGATTCGAAACGCTGAACTGCCAATCGACAAGCTCAGCATCTTAGCCATTGAGCCACCACATCCCCTGTAGATTTATTAGGCATGTCATATTGGCACAGCTGGTGGAAACCGACTCTGAAGCTCCCCAGGTTTTCCCCACCCAGTTCAAAATCCAAAGTTCTACCCCTCCATGACACACAAGTATCACATGCCCCAATCAGGGCTCTCTCCCCATCCTGGATGTCTCATATCCACTCCCCTCCAGGGAGTGCCACGTGATTGAGATGAGCTAAAACGCAGGAAATAAAGGACAGGATAGGGCAGGGACAGGTGGGTGGGGACAGCTGATTGTCGGACCTACCAGTCCGAACCGGCTGAATACCACCTCTGATTCTCAGGTGATTTGTGACATTCCAACCATAGCCAATAAAATGCACATTGTATTTTAGCTGTCCTATGGGTCATTTGCTCCCAGGAAGCTAGGAACAAAGATGGATGCTTCCTTTTACCGCATGGCTCCCAATGAAACCCTTCAGACTGTGGGGATTGTTTATTTGCTGAAGCATTTCGGATGGATGTGGATTGGCCTTTTTATTGTGGATGGTGATAGTGGAGATAAGTTCTTCAAAGCCCTGGACCCACGTCTTTCGGAGAACAGGATCTGCTCTGCCTTTGTGGAGAGACTGCCGAAACAAGCATTCTTTTTTATGTTACAGGGTGATTTAATACAGATGGTAAATATTTATTTGAATCACCTCGTAGTCAATACATTCATCTTTTATGGGGAAAGCACCACAGCAATGGTTTTGTTTCTGTTCATGAAACTTCTAGTGATAACCTGTGGAAAAATGTGGATTCTGACAGCTCAAATGGATTTAACGTTAACAAGTCTTCACCGGCCCTCAGATTTGCAAATGTTTGACGGAGCGATTTCCTTTGCTATCCATTCCAAGAAACTGCCAGGGTTCGACGAATTCCTCGGGGAAATAAAACCATTTCAGACCCAACGAGACAGTTTGTTGAAAGACTTCTGGGAACAAGGCTTTGATTGTGGTTTTTCAGGCAACAGTAAACCAGTGGAAAGTGGTGACGCATGTACCGGGAAGGAAGATCTAAGAAACCTTCCTCTAGGCATTTATTTGAGATGACTGGCCACAGTTATAGTATCTACAATGCAGTCTACTCTGTAGCACATGCTTTACATAGCATGAACTTGCTTAGGTCTAAATACAAAAAAGTAGCAGAGAGAGCAAAGGATGAACTTCAAGATCAAGGCACCTGGAAGGTAAAAACTTGTGAATCAAACACCTTCATTGCCAGGTGCAAATTATTGCCATGTAAATGTATACTGAGTTTCTTCCACTTTCTCAAATTAATGATGATGTAGAAATAATGGGAAAACAAAGCATCATGAATATGTTAAAGCATTTAGCTCTGTTCAGCTTTAAATGGGAGGAATGTCAGGGTAATGGGGATTTAAAACTGACCAGCCGCTTTAAGACTGAGGATGAGTCAGCAGGGTTATTGCCACTTTAAGAAGCTGTCTATATAAGGGAGGCCATTAGAAGGTGTCTCTCTCTCTCTCTCTCCTCATGTATCACTCTCCTCATTGTGTTCTATCTGCATTGTAGTTCTCTGTGTAGAGTTGAAGATTGATTGCTTGCCTGGTATGTGCCTACCATGTGTATGTATGTATAGAGAATAGAGGTGGGTTTCAGCAGGTTCTGACCAGTTCTGGAGAACCGATAATGGAAATTTTGAGTAGTTTGGAGAATCAGTAGTAAAAATTCTGACTGGCCACGCCCCCATCTATTCTCTGCCTCCCAAGTCCCAGCTGATCGGAAGGAAATGGGGATTTTGCAATAACCTTTCCCTGGATTGGGGAGGGAATGGAGATTTTACAGTATCCTTCCCCTGCCATGCCCATTAAGCCATGCCCACCAAGCCACACCACGCCCACCAAGCCATGCCCACAGAACCGGTAGTAAAAAAAATTGAAACCCACCACTGATATAGAAGCCTTGTATATAAGCCACTGTTTGTAAGACAAACCTCTGTGTTCTGTTTTGCTCCTGGGTTGTCACAAAATAGTAGTCACGCTATAAACACTCTGACATAATGTATAAAAGTCCTGTGAAAAGAGACTTATTGATTTTTTAAAAAAAATGATTTATATGCCACCCTTCTCCAGAGACTCAGGGCGGCTTACAATGCATTAAGCAATAGCCTTCATACTTTTGTATATTTTATAAAAAGTCAGCTTATTGCCCCCACAAACCGGGTCCTCATTTTACCCACCTTAGAAAGGAGGGAAGGCTGAGTCAACCTTGAGCGTGGTGAGATTAGAACTCGCAGTAATTGCAGGCCGCTGGATATTAAATGCTGCCTTAATAGGAGGCATTAGCCTGCTACGCCACTCAGGCTCCTTGGGAATCAACGGCATGGGAATCAACGGCAATCCTTGGGAATCAATGGCATGGGAATCAATGGCTCATTGCTGCTCTTTTAAGCCTTATGGGAGTGGCGAATCATCTTCTGGCCTTACTCCCGAGTTGTCCTTTTTTCTTCAGCTGCTCTTGCCTTCTGGCAGCTCTTTGCATGCGTGCACTAGGAACAGGCTCCTCCTGTTCCTCTGCCTCTCTGCCATCACTCCCAGATGGCCCTGGCCCCATCTCTGCCTCCAATGCAGAGCCCTCATCCGGGCCTTCCCCTGATTCCAGGACTGGCCCATTGTCCTCCCCAGCCTCCTCACTGTCTGACTCCGTTGCCAGATTTGTAGGCTGCTGGCGGACCACAACAGAATACTAGATGCCAAAGACTTGTGTAAGAGAAGATGGATGGTTAAAGGGAGGAACATGAAACATTGAGAGTGCTCCCTTCTCCCTTGGAAGGTCATTGCTTTACAAAGCAGCTTTCACAAAAAAGAGTGACAAAATGATGAGTGAATAGGAGCTTAAATCTTATGAAGATACATGAACTAAGCGCATTTGTCAAAAAGAAGAAAAAGCTTAGGAGAGATATGATAACAGTCTTGAAGGGGTTGAAGGGTGACACCCAGAAGAGAGTGTGGGTTTATTCTCCATGACACCTGAGGGAACCACAAGATATGTTATCAACTGAGTAATTTCTTCTTCTGTAAAACCCCATTTCTTCTTCCGCTTTAAACCTAAAGGAAATTTTCTTCTCCACTGCCAAAACGTATGTATTTTAGGATGGGTTTGATGACAAATTAAGCAACAAAAGGCTTATATATAAAGTCTTCAAATGGATTGGATTTTGAGAGCCTCTTCTGTGATTCTGCTGGTCGTGCTAAGCCATAATGTCGCTAATTGTGCTTATTTTGCTTTTTAAAACCTAGTTTTAAGGAATACAGGTCACAATTATGGAGTCCCACAAGAAAGACAGAAATGTTATACTATTGACCTGTAGGGAGCCCATAATTCTGTGGTGGGATTCCAGTAATTTAGCAACCGGTTCTCTGCCCTAAAGACTTCTTCCAACTACCAGTTTGCCAAACCGCTCAAAAAGTTAACAACCGGTTCTCCTGAAGTGGTGTGAACTGGCTGAATCCCACCACTGCCATAATTGTGACTTGTGCAACATGGCTTAATGATGGTTCTAATTGAAATTGACTGAAAGAAATCAGCAGGATTTAAGTAATGCAAGTTTCATTTCCATACAGATAGATTTCAGGATGTTCGATGTAATCCACTGTATCATTTCAACTGATGTGTTCCCTCTCGTTTTTATTTAGCTTCACTGGTTCCTTCAAGGCCTTTCATTCAATAATTCCCTTGGAGAAACTGTGTTCATCGACCATCATGGAGAAGTGCTTTCTGGATTCGATATTACAAATGTGGTCATGTTTCCAAACAATTCGTACCGTAAAGTGAAAATCGGAAAGCTGGATCCCAAAACACTTGGTGGAGATGAATTTGTGATTCATGAAGATTTAATTGTATGGCCCGAATATTTTAAGAGGGTATGGATTTTGAGAGATTTTATTGTTTTCGATGAAAGATTTGGAGATCCAAGATGAGGTTTTTTTTTTAAATTTGATTTATATGCCGCCCTTCTCCGGAGACTCAGGGTGGCTTACAATGCGCTAAGCAATAGCCTTCATACTTTTGTATATTTTATACAAAGTCAGCTTATTGCCCCCACAAACTGGGTCCTCAATTTACCTACCTTAGAAAGGATGGAAGGCTGAGTCAACCTTGAGCCCGGTGAGATTCGAACTTGCAGTTTGTACAGCTTGCTTTCATATCCTTTAAGGAATTGAAATTAAGGGCGGTATATAAATCTAATAAATAAAAATTAAAAAAATAAATAAATAAACATTCTGTACACAGAGTATGACCGTTTCTCTTACTCTGGGGGAATTCTAATTGACAAATGTGGGAAGATGGGGAATTTTGGGAAGCTTTTGAGTTAGTTGTATAAAAATATTGTAAAAAAGTAAATAACTGACTCCTGATATTATGGTTAAGGACAACAGATTTATGTTAAGGACTTCATCAACTGTGAAGAATATGAAGACTATTGTAAACTTTAATCCCTTAACGCTCGGAGCAAATTTTTATTTGTTTTTCTGCTTGCATTGGGTTTGGTATAAAATATCACTGCGAGTGGTTTTTTTAAAATCATTTCTCCATCTTCAGTTAATCCAGAGAGAGGAAAGGTAGGAATTGTCAGGACTGGAAGCCATCTTTGGCTTTGAATCTTCAGGTCTGCCACATTTACTACTGTGGGAAACTGGGAGGGGGGGATTGCATGGAGTCAGGGTGATATATAGTCATAATAACATTTCTTTCTCAGAAAGTCAAGGACATCTTGCCCTGCACCTGGAAGGCTGGAACTGAGCAGCATCTCCAGTTGGGATGGTGTTTTGATTGGACCATGTGATGGACATGTGGGTGCTGGGCAGGGTCTTGGACTTTTCTATGGGTGGGGGAAACCTGGAAGCTTTCAGATTCGGGTTTTCCCAGATGTGCCAATATGACATCTCTAATAAAGTGGAACTTTGAGGAAACTCAAGACTCGGAATCTTTTTTCATTGGGGGTGTTACCTGGAACCCTGACAGGAATATTTAGAAAGTGTGGGGGAGATTTCCAGGTGTGGCACTTCATCTCATGATCCTATTTGTTACTCTATTTATGCAGGTAGACTAGAGAATGATTGTTCTGTATTATTCAAGTCTTAAATCTTGGATTCCATCCTGGTTTGTCAACAGGTCTTGCCCCGTTCAGTGTGTAATGACCCCTGTCCTGCTGGCTATCAGAAGAAAAAGAAAGAAGGCGAGAAATTTTGTTGCTATGATTGCGATCCATGTTCTGATGGGAAAATGTCAAACATGTCAGGTAAATTGTAATCTATTTTACATGCGCAAGCGCGCAGCACACGCCAGAAGGAGGCTTGGGAAGGTAAGTAGAACAGTGAAGGAGGGATCAGCTGTGCCATGCGGTTTAGCTTAGCTAAAAAGGAGGAAATCCTGCTTTCTAGCAAAGCTGAACCACATGGCACAGCGGATCGTCGGATCATAGCTTTTTTAAACTACCGGTTTGACAGAAGCAGTAGCTTTCTTTTACTACTAGTTCAACCGAACTGGTAGTTTTTATCACTACCAGTTTGCCTGTACTGGAGCAAACTGGTAGCATTTCACCCCTGCCTGTGGACTTCAATTCCCAAAATTCCCCAGCCATAATTCTGAGATTTTATTTATTTATTTATTTACTTATTCGGCTTATATGCCGCCCTATCTCACAATGGACTCCGGGTGGCTCACAACAATTTTAAAGTCTATACTTCTCAAAATGGACAAGTTAAAAGAATGCTGATCTAATCTAATTCACTTGATGCTACAGCAAACATGGCAATTAGATTCAATGCCTCATTCTCTCTCTCTCTCTCTCCCATTTCCAGATATGATTGCTTGTTCTGAATGTCCAGAAGATCAATATGCAAGTAAGGACAAAGTTCGTTGTATCCCCAAAACCATAACTTTCTTAGCTTATGAAGAACCTTTAGGAATTAGTTTAGCTATGATTGCTATTTTATTTTCAATCATTACCATATTCATATTTGGAATATTTATCAAGTATAAGGACACCCCTATTGTTAAAGCTAACAACAAGGACCTGACCTACACTCTCCTCATCTCCCTTCTGCTTTGCTTCCTCTGCTCTTTTCTTTTCATTGGAAAACCTCTCAAACTGATATGTTTCCTCCGACAATCCGTGTTTGGCCTTATCTTCTCTGTGGCCATTTCTTCTGTGTTGGCTAAAACCATCATGGTCATTGCTGCATTCATGGCCACCAAACCAGGATCTGGCATGAGAAAATGGTTGGGGAAAAAACTGTCCACCTTAATTGTTTTTTCAGGCTCCTTCATTCAAGGAGGCATCTGTCTGGCATGGATGATCACTTCTCCCCCCTTTCCAGAACTTAACATGCAATCAATGACTGAAGAGATCATAGCAGAATGTAATGAAGGGTCTGTTGTGATGTTTTATCTTGTTTTGGGCTACATGGGGTTTCTGTCTCTGATCAGCTTCATGGTGGCTTTCCTAGCTAGAAACCTGCCAGACACGTTCAATGAAGCCAAGTTCATCACTTTTAGCATGCTGATGTTTTGCAGTGTTTGGTTGTCTTTTGTTCCCACCTATTTGAGCACCAAAGGAAAGTATATGGTAGCTGTGGAGATCTTCTCCATCTTAGCTTCTAGTGCTGGGTTATTGGGATGTATCTTTTCTCCAAAATGCTACATTATTTTGCTGAGGCCTGAACTCAACAGCAAAGAGCAACTTGTAAAGAAAAAACATTTCTGACTATTAAATCATGGCTACATTTGTTCTTGATGCAAAATGGAATTAAGAATCATCTTTTAAGAATAAAAACAGAGCTTTGTCACCTTTACCATCGTTGTAAAATCATTCACTGTATCATAAGTGACTCAGCTTTCAATAAAGTTTCTGCCAAATTTATTGATCCTTGGCATGCATAACACTGTGTGTCAAATTTTTTATGAATGCAAATGGAAAATAAAATCTTTTACCACATAAGTTACTCTGCGTCTAATAAAGTGTTTTCTTTAGTTATGATTATTGATAGAACTTACTTAATGACCAGAAAAATTAAGTCTTTTTCAAAAGAGATTTGCTCTTTGGTAACCATTAACAACAATCTACCCGTGTTTCCCCAAAAATAAGATGGGATGTCTTTTTCACCCCCATGTATGTGATGCCCACTTCTGCTTCCTCACGGCAGGGCAGAAGTAGTGTGGTGTGCCAGTGCTGCCGCCATGAGGTGGAGGAGTGGAGCTGCCCTATGCGCCCTGCACTGGCTTACCTCAGGGCCTCCAAAGACAGGCCACCTATTGTTGTGGTCCGCCAGCGGCCTGGATTGTTGCTGATCCTGACGATGAGGAGGCTGGTGTGGTGTCACGCCAGCAGCCTGTGCAGCCGGTGCTCAAGTCGGACAGCAAGGAGGCTGAAGAAGATGTGGTGCCAGAGGCAGAGATTCAGAACCTCCAGAGGCTCCTTTAAGTGAAGACGATAAAGTGGAGGAGCCTCTTCTCAATGCACGAGCACGCAGCGCTGCCAAAAGGCAAGAGTGGTTATTCAGGAGGAGGTCTCCTCAAGAGTAAGGCTTGGGGCTAATTGGCCACTCCCTTAGCCTATTTAAGTTTGCACACAGCTTGTAAAAAGCTGCAGGAAACAACGTGTGTTCGTCCGTTCGTTCGCTGATCATTGAGTTTGAATTTTCTCTGCAAACCTGGCTTCTGGGCTTTCTGCCAACTCTACTAAGGCTCTATCTTATCTGTGGAATTTCTGGCAGGTTGTTAAGAATGTTTCTATTAACAGCCTGCATTTGCAAAAGACTGTGTTTTGAAGTAAACTGAGTTTGTTTGTTTGGAGTTTGTGTGTGCTACATTGTTTGGGATTCGTAGCTGGGGCAAAACACCTATGCCCCTAAACCTGCATCTCACAGCGGCGGCTCTAGCAGCCCCATCCAGCAGGAGCCCAGTTGGCCACTTCTTCTGCTTTCTCGTAGCCGCAATTGAACAGGACTTATATTTCCTTTGCTTGAAGCCCAGCTGATAGGCGCAGCAGAGCAGATTGCAGTGCCTCAGCTGTTTTACAGTCGGTATGTAAAAACACATGGAGCACATATTTGGTGTGTGTGTGCAAGCGAAGTGAGCCTGCCAGTGGTGGGTTTCAACATTTTTTACTACCGGTTCTGTGGGCGTGGCTTGGTGGGTGTGGCTTGATGGGCATGGCAGGGGAAGGATACTGTAAAATCTCCATTCCCTCCCCACTCCTGGGGAAGGATATTGCAAAATCCCCATTTCCTCCCGATCACCTGGTATTTGGGAGGCAGAGAATAGATGGGGGCGTGGCCAGTTAGAATTTTTACTACCGGTTCTCCGAACTACTCAAAATTTCCACTACCGGTTCTCCAGAACTGGTCAGAACCTGCTAAAACCCACCTCTGGAGCCTGCGCGCACCAAGCGCACCCTCAGTCAACTGGTTGTTACCCTGGTTAAATCCTACCATGCCATCACACTGCTAAATACCTAACTCTTACAGCACTGTCTTAGGCCTAAAGATATTTACTCATGTAGTAGGCTGTATTGCTATTATCGTCTTTTCTCATCTTCCCATCTATTGGTATCTTATGATTTATCACTTGTTTGTATCTTATGATTAATGATTTATAACTATATTTTATGATCTATGACCTATCACTTTGTTGTTCGTATGTGCACTGAGAGCTTTCGCATTGGAGAAATATTCCTTGTGTGTCCAATCACACTATTCTATTCTATGTTGCTTGCCACCTGGGTGGAAATCGCCTTTTCTAACATAGCCTACCATATGACTGGTTTGTTCCCACTCACGTATTATCCACTCACTCTTCCTTTAATTTGGAATCAGAGAATGAAAAGCAGTCTTTGACCAATTAGTACAACCTTCTGCTTAATACACAGTCCACCAAAACATCTCTGGTAAATGACTATCAGTCCTTTATTAGAAGAATTCCACAAAGGAAGAATTCACCATTTCATGGTGTCTAACACTCCAGCTCTGGGTGTTAGACACCATCTTCATAATCTGTTCTGTCCCCGTCTCCCACACGCACAAACACCCACCCCAAAGGGTTAAATAATTGTTCCAAAACAGTCAAAGGTTCGTTATCAAAACTTGGCAGCAACGCAGCAGCTGCCTGCCAAGAGCTTTTACTTCAAGAAGGAGGGGTTGTTCCTCCACCAGATAACACAGAAATACAGACAGTTTGAAGTAGTCCAGTAACAGAAATCCACAACAGATGAGGCTTTGTTCATCCAAAAGTGCAAGTGACTCGCCAGAGTTTTTGCTTTGTCCGTCACAGAGCTGGAATCGCCATCACCTTCCCTTATATAGCCTGTGGGGTGTGGTCCAGTGACTCAGCTCAATCTCTGGCATGCCTCCTCATCTGCTGTGACTGTTTAGCACACCGACGCTGGCGTGGATCCAACCTCAACTTGTTTCCCTCATTACTCTCCGACAGATCGGAGACACCTGGCTCCTGGCCTATCTCCTCTCCTTCGGCTGACACCTGAGGAATTTCCAGAGAGGAGGGGCCGGGAGAGGGAGGCCTGGCCGGCTCCTCTCCTTCATGTTCAGAGCCTTCTTCCTCCGATACGATGGGCTCGGGGGTCGGAGCCACAACATAATATTTCAAATAGGGATAACACCCTGGAAATATTGCATTATAATTTTGAACATCCAGATTTTTAACTATTCCAGAGGACTATACCTCTCCCTTTTTTAAATGACCCTGTAATTCTTTAAAGTCAGCATGACTGGATAGAGCTGAGAGTTTACTGACCGGATGCCCTTCCTGATGCCACATGGAGTTTGCAGCAGATATTTTTTTTCTTTCTGCCCTAGGAGAGAAACAACTGCTGCTACCTAGGATTGAATTCTCAGCCTTCCAAGTGGGAAGTTAGCATCTTTACCACTAGCCCACCACACTGCTCATTCATATATACTACTTCTGAACCATCAAAATACTACAAAGTATGGAAATATAGCTTCTCTGGAAGTGAGTTACATTTTTCTGGAAGAGAGTTACAGGAGAAGTTCTAATACCACTCTATAAAGTCTTAGTAAGAACACACCTAGAATACTGCATCCAGTTTTGGTCACCACACTGTAAAAAAAATGTTGAAACTCTAGAAAAAATGCAGAGAAGAGCAACAAGGATGATTAAGGGACTATTCTCAATGATGGCTTGTATAGCGTTTTTAACTGCATTTCTAGGTTCTACCATATAACAAGACCTAAAATGGACACCTAACATCAAAAACGTCATCAAAAAAGCACAACAAAGAATGTTCTTTCTGTGCCAACTCAGGAAGCTCAAACTGCCCTTGGAGCTGCTGATACAGTTCTACAGAGGAATTATTGAGTCTGTCATCTGCAGCTCTATAACTGTCTGGTTTGGTTCTGCAACCCAACAAGAGAGAGACAGACTTCAGGGGTGAAATGCTCCCAGTTTGGACCGGATCACCCAATCCGGTAGCGATGGAGGTGGGTGGTTCAGAGAACCGGTAGCAAAAATCCCTGCCCCTCCCCCCCATGCCCAGTTGAGCCACACAATCATCAGAGCCTTTTTTTTTTTTACTTTTAAAAGCATTTTTTCTACAACCTCTTCAGCTGAAAAAATGCTTTTAAAAGTAAAAAAAAAAGCCTCTGATGATCACACGGCTCAGCTGGGATCATCAAAGGCTTTTAAAAGAAAAAAACACCCCTTTTTTCTTTTAAATGCCTCTGGCGATCCAATCTGAGTTGCCTGATCGTCAGAGGGATTTAAAAGAAAAAAAGTCTCTGCCGATCGGGCAACTCAGCTGGGATCGTCAGAGCCTTTCGAAAGCATTTTTTTTTACAACCTCTTCGCCGAAGAGGTTGTAGAAAAAATGCTTTTAAAAGTAAAAAAAAAAAAATGGCCACGCCCACCCAGTCACATTACACCACCATGACCAAGCCACGCCCACAGAACTGGTAGTAACAAATTTTAGATTTCACCATTGCTTCAGAGGATAATTAGAACTGCAGGAAAATCAATTACTACCAACCTGCCTTCCATTGAGGACCTGTATACTGCACAAGTCAAAAAGAGGGCTGTGAAAATATTTACAGACCCCTCACAACCTGGACATAAACTGTTTCAACTCCTACCCTCAAAATGACGCTATAGGGCACTGCATACCAGAACAACTAGACACAAGAACAGTTTTTTCCCAAACGTCATCACTCTGCTAAACAAATAATTCCCTCAACACTGTCAAACTAGTTACTAAGTCTGCATTACTATTAATCTTGTCATCGTTCCTATCACTCGTCTCCTCCCATTTATGACTGTATGACTGTAACCTTGTCGCTGGTATCCTTACGATTTATATTGACTGTTTCCTAATATGATTTGATTGCTTATTTGTTCCCTATGACTATCATTAAGTGTTGTACCTTATGATTCTTGACGAATGTATCTTTTCTTTTATGTACACTGAGAGCGTATGCACCAAGACAAATTCCTTGTGTGTCCAATCACACCTGGCCAATAAAGAATTCTATTCTATTCTATTCTATTCTATTCTATTCTATTCTATTCTAT
>WNWU01000139.1:562870-575832 GCA_012654045.1 Ptyas mucosa
ATTCTATTCTATTCTATTCTATTCTATTCTATTCTATTCTATTCTATTCTATTCTATTCTATTCTATTCTATTCTATTCTATTCTATTCTATTCTATTCTATTCTTCCATTCCATTCCATTCCATTCCATTCCATTCTATTCTATTTATTAAACTACTAGAAACATGGTGTCAGAATGCCTTCAAGCCCTTGAAGAAAAGCTGGAATAGGTTTTCAGGAGAAAAAAAGGCAAGTGAAGCAATGTATTAGTCATGGACTAATTTTGCACTTTATATAAATAATTTCTTGAAAGAACGAAACATTTCTAGTGTGTCACTCTCAGAGGCTCTTTTGAGGTTGATTGTACACATTGGTTTCCTAAAGAGATTCATTTGGGAAAAGTAGAGATTTCAGCCATAAATATTTGGTTTACGAAGAATCTCATGGATAATGATTACACTTGTGAGGAAAAAAATCATATGTAAATGTTTTATGTGGAATCTATTAACAAAAAAAACTTACAGAGATAGTTACGCAAAGCTGTAATGTGGAAGTGAAATAATGGCTCTCCAAACCAAAAGGGAGTTCCTTTTGCCGAGATGAGTGTTTATTGACAATTAACCTAAATGGCTATCATTAATGCTTTATGACACTGATGCAACACCTTTCCAGGAAATACTGAAAAAGAATTGATAAATCAATCTGGAATAGATTATAAAACCTTTCGCTTCTGCAGTCGAAGGAAAAGAAACTCCAGAAGTTGTGAATGCTCCAACACTGGAAGTTTTTTAAGAAGATGCTGGATAACCATTTGTCTGAAGTGGTGTAGGGTTTCCTGCCTAAGCAGGGGGTTGGACTAGAAGACCTCCAAGGTTGCTTCCAACTCTGTTATTCTATATTCTATTGAAACAGCCAGGGTTTTGTCCCTTTTGATTGCGGTGTGGATTTCCATTCACTGGAATGTGCTTGTCTATCAAACTTGCTTTGCTCACCTTGTTGATTGTATGAGAGAACTGACAAAATGGCATGTGTTAGCTGAAAGCGTTCCTTGAATTTGCAGTTGATGCAAAATAGTCTCACAATATGCAGTGACCGGGTACAAATATTCCTCAAAATGTTGAGGGTACCGATCATATTGTGGTTGCTGGTTGACATGAAGTGCCGGACTGACGCCATAACTTGCCCAAGAAGTGATCCTTCTTCTGTCCTTCATGAATGGTATAATCCGGGAAACCTCCTCATTGGTGGGATCACCACTCAGATTGTATATGTATTCGAGGAACTTCCCTTTGATGGACATCCTTCACAGAAATCACCTCTGCCACCTCTGTAAGAAATTCTCTTTTCCCCCTCCCTTCCTTTCCATGTGTCATTTGAGACACAGTGTAAGAATTTACTTTAAAAAAAAAGTCCAGTATGACTTCAACTAGGCCTTGCATCACGATTATTGTGATATTTGGAATATCATTGGAATATTGGCCAGAAATGTCTTCCTTTTTTTTTTTTCAAAGCATGAAATTTTGGGACCATGACAAGACAAAGTAATAGAAAATGAAGATGCTAAATTGTTCTGGGACTTTAGAATTCAAACTGACAATCACCTTCTACATAATGCAACATATTGCAAAACTTAACCATTATTATTATTTATTATTTATTATTTATTTTTTTAAATTTGATTTATATGCCGCCCTTCTCCGGAGACTCAGGGCAGCTTACAATGCACTAAGCAATAGCCTTCATACTTTTGTATATTTATACAAAGTCAGCTTATTGCCCCCACAAACTGGGTCCTCAATTTACCTACCTTAGAAAGGATGGAAGGCTGAGTCAACCTTGAGCCTTGGTGAGATTCGAACCTGCAATAATTGCAGGCAGCTGATGTTAATAACAGGGCTTTAGACCACTGTACTATCCAAGGCTCTTTATTATTTATTTGTCAAACATGTAGAAAATAGCCGGTATAGGTGTAAACATAAGTAAAGGAAGTAAGTACAGATATATGGGGACAGTAAGACAGAGATGGTAGGCACACTGGTGCACTTTATGGATTTTTTTAGGAATGGGGTGAGGTCCACGGTAGACAGTTTGAAGTTGAAGCTGTGAGGGTTTGAGGCTGTAATAACAGAATCGGGTAGAGCATTCCAGGCATTGACCGCTCTGTTGCTGAAGTCGTATTTTCTGCAATCGAGTTTGGAGCGGTTTACCTTGAGTTTGCTTGCCCGTGTATTATTGTGGTTGAAGCTGAAGAAGTCGTTGACACGTAAGATGTTGTAGCAGACAATTTTGCGTACTATGCTTAGATCGGTTTGCAGGCGGCGCAGTTCCAGATTGTCCAAGCCCGGAATTTCAAGTCTGGTGGCATAAGGGATTCTATTGTGAGTAGATAAAGTCAATAGAGAAGATCTAAAGGCTTGGGTAGTGGGTGTGGGAGCATTTGGAAACAGCGGAAGAGAAATTAACAAAATGCAAAGACATGCAAAGAGACGTTCAATGACTGTGAAAAAAGAAAGCAAAGGTAGCACCAATATAATTGGCGTCTTAGGTGCAATCCTAAAACCACTGGAGCACCACTAGAACAATATCAGCATTTGAAAAAAATCAGCGTCGGTCAGATGGGGGAAAAAAAGCAGCTTTAGTAAAACAACTTCCTTTCTGCTACAATACTTTTAACAGTCACCCAACAGCAAGATCTGCCTGTTTCCAGGTGCTTGGAAAGAATTGATATGTGGATAAAAATGGCAGATCCAGTTTAAGCATCTGTCTGATTGTCTTAGTTAGGGACGCAGTGGCTCAGTGGCTAAGATGCTGAGCTTGTCGATCAAAAGGTAGGCAGTTCAGTGGTTGGAATCCCTATTGCCGTGTAACGGGGTGAGCTCCCGTTAGTTGTCCCAAGTTCTGCCAACCTAGCAGTTTGAAAGCACATAAAAAAATGCAAGTAGAAAAATAGGGACTACCTTTGGTGAGAAGGTAACAGCGTTCCGTGCACCTTTGGTGTTTAGTCATGCCGGCCACATGACCACAGAGATGTCTTCAGACAGCGCTGGCTCTTCAGCTTTGAAACGGAGATGAGCACCGCCCCCTAGAGTCAGGAATGACCAGCACATATGTGTGAAGGGAACTTTTACCTTTACCTGATTGTCTATGGAGATTCTCAGACAACCAGGACCTGGTTGTCCTAAGGGTGCTTTTTCAAGAGGCAACTGGATTTTCTTTGATTTTCCTTGAAGCAGAACTGAAGAAGCTTCTTGGATGAGAAGCAAAACCCCTTCAAGGAAAATCAAAGTTTCCTCTTGAAAAAGCATCTTCGGGACATCTGTCGGATTCTGTGACTAATCATGATTTAGCTGCATTATACAATTGAATTTAACAATTCATGCAAGCAAGATGAGCTAAATGTTCCTCGTTGATCTTTATATTTGATGCCTATCAAAATGTTCAAGTTTCATATGATTGCTGTTGCTCCACAAAATATATTCTTCTTTCCTCAATCCCTCTGTATTGCCATTTATGTTTTTAGGTCCGTTTTAAAATTGTACCAGCATTCCCTGAGTTTTGCATTTGCGGTGAAACAGATCAATTCAAATCCGAGACTCTTGTCTAACCTTACCCTTGGGTTTTTCATCTCTGACAACTATTTTGATGCCCGGTTGACTTACCGTTCCACTTTGGACCTGCTCTTCCGATCCAAACAGTTGGTTGTCAACTACAGATGTGGTATCAAGGAGAATCTTGTTGTGGCCATTATTGGAGGATTCGGTGCTGATATCTCATTCTTCATGTCAAATATCATAAGTCTTTATAAAATCCCACAGGTAATATATATATATATATATTGATGTGTGTGAAAACATGTCCATATGGCAAAATTGAAAGGAAGGAGAAACAATTCTTTCCCAAGTAGGGGTTAAATTCTGTGTCAGTTATGCATCAGAATGGACTGATGAAATTTGGGAGTTGGAATTAAGACATATCTGCTGCAACATGTTAAAAATAATCTGTTAAAGAAAGCTACTAGTTTATGAGAGCTTCAGTTCATCTGCACCGGTGGGTAATTGTGTCCATTACAATTTGACTTTCTCAGCCAAACCTGCGGGATTGTTTAGCGGGTTCTTTGTGTCTTCTTTTTTTAAATATATAAATATTTTTTTTATTGTTTTGTATCACATATTCAATTTCTACGTTGAACAGTGCATTTTCTAGGTGTTCAAAGTGTTAACATATAAACATCTTCATAATCATTATAATCATATCCATATAAACATATATGTGATAGTATCATTGAAAAGTATACTATCTTCCATTATAGTATCGATTCTATAACCATCAAAATATCTACTCATCAGTTTTTCTTTCTCATGTAGTCCATATTTCACATAAATCCACTCCTCTAACCTCAGTATCTGTCAATTAACCATTTGTACAATAGTTCCCATGTTATAAAAGATTCCGAGTCTTCTTTTCCTTTGATTTTTAGAGTTAATCTATCCATTTCTGCACATTCCAGAATTTTTTTGATTATATTATCATCTGTAGGGGTTTCAAAATGTTTCCAGTATTGTGCATATACAACCCTGGCTGCTATTAGAATATGTAAAATTAAATATGTGTTACCCTTATTATAGTTTCCTGTTCAACAGTAATGTCTCAGGTTTTAAATCTATGTGTTATTTTCTCATAGCTTCCAGCCACATGTGTATTTTCTTCCAGTATTTTTTTTTCCTTGGGGACATATCCACCACATATGATAATATGAGCCTGATATTTGGTTGCACTTCCAACATTTAACAGATTTATTTTTATACATATTTGCTAATTTTGCAGATGAATCATGCCATCTATAAAACATTTCATAGAGATTTTCTTTATACGCTGTTGACATTGTGAGTTTATGATTTCTATTCCATAATTTCTGCCACCTGTCCAAATCGATTGTATAGCCAAAATTCTTAGCCCAAATTATCACACCCTGTTTCCCAGAAAATAAGCCCTCCCCAAAAATATATAAAGCAGCAGAGCTGGAGATCAGATAAGACGGCAAGAGGAGCCCCATCTTCCTCCATACGCCCCAAAATAAAAAGTCCTCCCACCGGCTGGTACGCTCTCATCGAGAGGGCCTCCTCCGGGTGCCGTCGGCCAAACAATGTCGACTGGCGGCCGCCAAGGGGAGAGCCTTCTCTGTGGTGGCACCTACTATCTGGAATGAGCTCCCCCTGGAAATTCGAAGGATCCCGGACCTACGCACCTTCCGCCGTGCTCTTAAGACCCTTTTATTTCGCCAGGCAGGCCTGGCCTGATTCCCCTTTTTAAAAAAATGTTATAAATTTTAATTCATTTTAATCTGTTGGGGTTTTAAATATTTTTACGGCCAAATTTATTTAATTGGATTTTAATTTGGTTTTAAATGTTATACTTGTATGTTTTATTTATGGCTGTTCACCGCTCTGAGTCCTTCAGGAGGGGGGCGGTATATAAATTAAATAAACTGAAACTGAAACTGAAAATAAGGCCAAGCGCTTATTTCGGGGTTCAAAAAATATAAGACAGGGTCTAATTTTCGGGGAAACACAGTAGTTTCTTTTACTTGTTCTTGCTCCAATTTGAAAGTTAATAAATAATTGTATATCCTCTTGATCAATTTTTCATCTGTTCCCATTAGAATCTGGTCTAACTCATTTGGTTCGTAATAAAACCCACACTCCTGCCTATCTTTTTCGTACCTGGATTTTTCAGCTGAACCTACGGGATTGTTTAGAGTACTCTATGTGTCTTCTTAGGGACCTGAAACAATGGTAGGGTATAAATTTAAGAAATAAATAACAGTATTCCATTTATTTAAGTTTGAATAAGTTTGAAATTAGATTAAATTAAATTTAGCATTCAATATATAGGAATCATAATGGTCATAGCTTCATTTGCGATTGAAAACAGAAGCCCGTGGAAGGAAAGAGCTTGGGGAAGGAGGTGTATATTTCTACGTGTTCTTTAAGAAAATATAACTTTCTCATAGGAATGGAGAGTTTACAACAATAACCCACAAAGTACACATTTTATTTTAGCTGTCCTACGGCTCATTTGCTCCCAATGAGAAGCCTGGGACAAAGATGGCTGCTTCCTTTTACCGCATGGCTCCCAATGAAAGCCTTCAGGTGGCGGGGATTATCCAGTTGCTGAAGCATTTTGGATGGACGTGGATTGGCCTCTTAATTCTGGATGATGACAGTGGAGACAATTTCCTCCGAGCCCTGGAACCGCTTCTTTCGGAGAACAGGATCTGCTCTGCTTTTGTGGAGAGGTTTCCCAAACAAGCCTTTATTTTTATTTTCCAAAATCCTATGGTGGGTAGGATAAATGTTCACATGAGGGAAACCAAAGTCAATACATTCGTCTTCTATGGAGAAAGCTTCACAGCAATGCTTCTGTTTCTGTTTGTTAAATATACAGATGACAGCTGTGGGAAATTGTGGATTCTAACAGCTCAAATTGATCTTACATTAACAAGTCTCCATCGACCCTCAGATCTGCAATTGTTTGATGGGGCAATTTCTTTTGCTATACACTCCAATGTCCTGCCAGGGTTTGAGGAATTCCTTTGGGCCATCAAACCATTTCAGACCCAACGAGATAGTTTGTTGAAAGAGTTCTGGGAACAAGGCTTCGATTGTGTCTTTTCAGAGAGTAATAAACCAGTGGAAAGTGACGAAGCTTGTACTGGGAAGGAAGAGCTAAAAAAGCTTCCCGCGCATTTATTTGAAATGACTGGTCACAGTTACAGTATCTACAATGCAGTCTATACTGTAGCCTACGCTGTTCATGGCATGAACATACTTAAGTCTAAATACAAAAGAGTGACAGCAATTAAAAGGGATGAACTTCAAGATCAAGGCATCTGGAAGGTAAAAAACTTGATCTATTGTGTGGATGTTTGGGTGGTTTAGGTGTGGGGAATTGTGGTGGGTGGGAGTGTGTTTGGGGAGTGTTATGTGTGTTGGTCTCTGGGTGTTAAGTGAATTTCGCTGTACCGGTATACTGTGTATACACGTTCGATGACAATAAAGTTATTATTATTATCAATAGCAACAGCAATAGCACTTAGACTTATATACTGCTTCACAGTGCTTTACAGTCCTCTCTAAGCAGTGAGCATGCACGCTTGCTTCGCTCACTCATGCCCTGTCCATGCATTCACCCGGCCTTCCATGCATGCATTTTATTTATTTATTTATTTTTGGATTTCTATACCTCCCTTCTCCCTGGGGACTCGGGGCGGTGTACAGCCAAGTAAAAAACACACAATATAAACATTAAGAACAATTTAAAAAGAATATCTTGATTGGCTCAAATTTAAAAAGAACACCCCAATTTAAAATCATTTAAAAGGCTTTGCTTAGGCCAGCCCGGCTTGTTGGAAAAGAAACGTTTTAAGGGCACGGCGGAAGGCACGGAGGTCATGGATTCTCCTTATCTCTGGGGGCAATTGATTCCAGAGGGTAGGAGCCCCCACAGAGAAGGCCCTCCCCCTGGGGGTCACCAGCCTGCATTGCTTGGCTGATGGCACCCCGAGGAGGCCCTCTCTATGGGAGTGCACAGGTCGATGGGAGGTCGTCGGTGGCAGAAGGCGGTCTCGAAGATAACCAGTTCCTATGCCATGGAGCGCTTTAAAGGTGGTGACCAACACCTTGAAGCACACCCGGAAGACCACTGGGAGCCAGTGCAGCTCGCGCAGGAGTGGTGTTATGCGGGAGTGCCATGCAGCTCCCGAAATTACCCGCGCGGCTGCATTCTGGACAGCACAGTTTTGCTGCTGTGTGCACTTTCCGTGCATGCCCTCAGCCTTAAAAACATGCCTAAATAGGATGGCATAGAACTGGGGCCCCACCCACGATTTCCGTTACCGGTTTGGCTGAATACCACCTCTGATGTTGAGGTACTGGAAAAAGTGCAAAGAGAAATGACAAGATATAGTAATCTAAAATTTGTTACTACCGGTTCTGTGGGCGTGGCTTGGTGGGGGGAGGGCGTGGCCAACTCTCTCTTTTTTTTAAACTTTTAAAAGCATTTTTTCTACAACCTTAAGAAGTTGCAGAAAAAGATGCTTTTAGAAGCCTCTGACAATCAGTCAATCTGGGATCGCCAGAGGCTTTTAAAGGCTTTTTCCCCCCTACAATCTCTTCAGACAAAGGGGTTGCAGAAAAAAATGGTTTGAAAAGCCTCTGACGATCCCAGCTGAGCTGCACGATCATCAGAGGCTTTTTTTTTTTACTTTTAAAAGCATTTTTTCAGCCGAAGAGGGGGGCATCTGGGCATGGAGGTGTGTGTGTTTTCTACCAGTACTCCGAACCACCCGTCGCCATCGCTACTGGATCGGGCGATCCGATCTGAACCGGGAGCGTTTCACCCCTGGTATGGATCTTATTTAGTTAAATTAACAGTGTGTTTATCCCAAAGAAAGGACAGCTAAGGGCAGACATCATAATCATGTTGTCAATCAGGTTGCATAAGTCAAATCATGTCAATATGCTAACGGGTGTCACCTTTTTATCTCACTTGTGGAAGACTGTAATTGTGACTAGAGCAAGTTGTCACGATCTAGCGATAGTCCTACTTAAATTTGACTGACAGATAACAATGCGACTTAAGTAATCTCAGTTTCTTTTCCTCAGAGATAAATTTCAGGAAGTCTTGATATAACCCACAAGAATTTTTCCCCCTGTTATTAGTTCCCTCTCATTTTTATTTAGCTTCATTGGTTTCTCCAAGGCCTTTCATTCAATAATTCACGTGGAGAAATTGTATCCATCAGCCATCAGGGAGAAGTGCTTTCTGGATTTGATATTACAAATGTGGTCATGTTTCCAAACAACTCCTACCATAAAGTGAAAATTGGAAAGATGGATCCCACAGCACTTGAAGGAAGCAAATTTGTGATTCATGAAGATTTAATTGTGTGGCACAAATATTTTAAGCAGGTATGGATTTTTGAGTTATTGCATGATTCTGGGTGAAAGATTTGGAGATCATAGATGAATTTGATTGTACAGCTTACTTTCATAGCCTTGTTGTCAACTCGCAAAGCATTTCAAGCCTGCTCTCGAGTTGCCACGGGCAGCAAGGGGGGGAGCACATTCCACACATACCTTCTTCCAAGCTTGGATCTCAGATTACCAAAGCCGGATCTTGAGGAGTGTTTTCTACAGCCCGCAGGAGTGCCTTGTTGGAGAATGTGATTTGTGACACAGACTGAGAGGAGGGAGGAAGCAGGGTCAAAGTTGAGCCATAACTTACATGCAGCAGAGTTGACCTCATTTGAGTAGATGCTTGATATGTAGCTCCTAATAAATAACTGGATTTCTTTTGAAACTTGGCTCGAGACTCATGAGTTAATTAGGGCATCTGTCGGAACCTTGACACTTGTATAATTAGTTAAATTTAACTGCTTGTATTCCAACTATGGCTGTTCTTTTTCTTTCTGTATGGGACAAATTTACGTGATTTTTTTTTTTTCATGAGGGAGATGGGAAATTTTGCTACCAATGAAATAAAACTCAGGAACAATTAAAAAAAATAGATGTTTTAATATATTTGAAAATAAAATAAAATAAAAAGTGTTATAACTCACCTTTGACAGGTTATAAGAAGTTTGAGAATCACTGACTTCACTGGGGTTCAAACACTAATGCTTCTGACAGTTGTATGTACAATAGCATACACAGTGAGTAACTGACTCCTAATGACATAGTTGGGAAAAGAACTCAAAACTTCACCAATAGACTTTAATTCCTTGATCTGGTTCTCAAAGGCACACCTATAGTGTTGAGTTTTGTTGTTGTTGTTAAATCCACCAATCCTGATTTACATGATGGTTTATCAACAGGTCTTGCCCCGTTCAGTGTGTAATAATCCCTGTCCTGCTGGCTATCAGAAGAAGAAAAGAGAAGGGCAGAAATTTTGCTGCTATGATTGTGATCCATGTTCAGATGGGAAAATATCAAACATGTCAGGTAAATTTTTCTCTGGTTTCAAAGGTGGTATTCAGCCGATTCAGACCGGTTCACCCAAATTGGTAGCGGAAATCGCGGGTAAATAAATCCTATTTACACACGTTTTTGAAGCCGGGTGCAAGTGCGGAAGACTGGCGTGTGCACAAACCGGGCACGCACACACATGAAGTGAGCATGCACATGCACGTACGAAGTGAGTGTGCACACACGCAGTAGTAACATAATATGAAACCCACTGCTGTCTGGTTTATTCTACTCTATTGTACTCCGCTCTACTTTATGTTGGTAGATGACTTTTTTCCACCGTAAAATTGAGCAGCCACTCAGTTACTTTTATTTGTATATGTTTTCTTCCTTCATTAATACCAAGACCAATTCTAATACTGGAAGATTTCCCATGGTGGCATACACAAAATTGGGCGATGCCACAATGTATAGGTTTCAAAGAATTACTGCAATGAGGAAAACGAATCTCAGATAGAGATTCTGGGTCAGATTGTGACCATGTGATCTTTGTCCTTGAGGTTCTATAAACTAACTGTTCTATAAACTACACTTGGTGTGGTTTATAGAACAGCTGAAGGAAATGAAATGATAGAGGAGACATCTAAAGGATACCTTGTGCTCATCAAAGGATGAACTGGACCAGACATGGCTTAGAGTTTCTATTAAGGCCTACCTCATGATGCTAAGGACAGCGAAGTGATACATTCCCCTTTTGACATTCTGAAAGGACCTAGGGGTGGGCTTCGAAATTTTTTTAGCAAGGGGTTCTCTGCCCGGTTGCTGGGTGGGCATAGCCATGGTGGGTGTGGTTTAGTTAGCCTCCTGCACCATTGCAGGGGTGGTGTTTTTGCTCTCCCTGGGCTCTGGATGTTTTCCTTGAGCCTCTGGGAGGGTGAAAATGGCCTCCCCAGGCTCCGGAGACCCTCTGGAGGCTGGAAATGTGCCCGTTTCCAGCCTTCCCAAACTTCTGGTAGGCCCATTTTTCACCCTCCCTGAGCCTCTGTGTGCACCCTGCACTTACCTTTATCCAGAACGGGCCACGTGGGGACACCTGGGAGGGGTGGGTGGGGCCAGCCAGCAGCCCACCCCTGAAAGGACCTCAAAACTTGGTTGTTTTATTGCTACCTAGGATGGAGGTGAGAGGGGATGGTTTTGCGTGAGTGGACGGAAACTGTGCACAAGCACAGCTCCATTTGCATGAGCACCATGTATGCACAGCTTCCACTCGCTTAAACGGTGTGCCTGCTGCTCACACAAGTGAGGATGTGAGCGTGAATGCACTCGCCGGTGGTTTCCTCAGCTCAGTTGCAAACCCCTCACAGCCCAGAGGTTGGGGTTCCCTGTACTCAGGGGCGCTATTCAGCAGGTTCTGACAGGTTCTGGAGAACCGGTAGCAGAAAATGTTGAGTAGTTGAGAGAACCGGCAAATACCACTTCTGGCTGGCCCTAGAGTGGGGAGGGAATGGGGATTTTGCAGTATCCTTCCCCTGCAGTGGGGTGGGAATGGAGATTTTGCAGTATCCTTCCCCTGCCACACCCGCCAAGCCACGCCCTCCAAGCCACACCACGTCCACCAAGCCATGCCCACAGAACCAGTAGTAAAATAATTTTTTAAAAATAATTTTTATTAAGTTTTCCAAATTAAAATCAACATAAGACAAAAACATTGATTATACATAAAAACGGAAACCATACATTCCCCTCCTTCCCTCCCCCATTCATAACACTAAACATACAAACACGTCTATCCCGGCAGGTAATATTCCTGTCCCCATTAATAAATAATTATGCCCACAACACAGAATAAAGTACATAATCCCCAAATATGATTTTCATACAATTCTCTTTCAAACTAAATAAATATATCTCTCCTTATATTGACTTAAGCCCTCACTTCATCTCAATCCTTTTATTCAACCACTGATACCAGCTGTCCCAGCTTTGAAAAAATTCAGAATCCTCTTTTTCTTTCAACCTATATGTCATTCTGTCCGCTTCAGCGCACTCTAATACTTAATTTATAATTTGGGGACTAGCCGGTATCTCTTTTTCTTTCCACTGTTGGGCGAACACTATTCTAGCTGCGACTAAAATACGTAGAGTGAGATACCATTTTTTCTTGCTCAGCCCCTCTGGGCGAATACCTAGTAAATATACCTCAGGTTTCCATTAGTAAATGGATTCCAGTAGTAAAATAATTTGAATTCTACCACTGCCTGTACTGGATTGTTATTTTATCTCATTATTATCTACCACAAAGGGTCACTTTTGGTGAGATGTATAGCTCTATAAATTTGATAAACAAACAAACAAACAATATAAAATAGATATAGTCTCTATATCAGAATCAGAATAAAGCTGGAAGGGCTCTTGGAGGTCTTATAATTCAACCCCTATATTATTGTCTAATCTCTCTTTTAAAAAAACCTTCAGTGATGAAGCACCTACAGCTTCTGAAAGCCAGCTGTTCAACTGGTTAGTTGTTCTAACTGACAGGAAGTTTCTCCTTAATTCCAGGTTGTTTCTCTCCTTGATTAGTTTCCATCCGTCGCTTCTAGTTCTGCCTTCAGGTGTTTGGGAAAATAAGTTGACCCCCTTCTTCTCTGTGGCAGCCCCTCAAATACTGGAACGCTGCTATCACGTCACTCCGGAAGTGGGCGTCACATACTGTAACAACCGGTTGCAAACCAGAACCAAAAATGTGAGCGTGCGTGCCTTTTGTGCATGTGCGTGGCATCGCGAAACCGGCAATTATATAGGACATGATGCCCAAAGGAAAAAAAGAAAACATTTATGCAACATATGGGACACTAGCTAAAAATGGGCAGGGCATCATCTCTTAATTAAAAATGGGAGAGGTTCAGTCAAACAGTTGTGCCTACCATGTACATACATCTACATCTACATCTACATCTACATCTACATCTACATCTACATCTACATCTACATCTACATCTACATCTACATCTACATCTA
>WNWU01000139.1:584801-594801 GCA_012654045.1 Ptyas mucosa
TCCTCCTCCTCCTCCTCCTCCTCCTCCTCCTCCTCCTCCTCCTCCTCCTCCTCTTCTTCTTCTTCTTCTTCTTCTTCTTCTTCTTCTTCTTCTTCTTCTTCTTCTTCCTCCTCCTCCTCCTCCTCCTCCTCCTCTTCCTCCTCCTCCTCCTTCTTCTTTTCCATCTCTACGATTGAATTGCACAAAGCTAGTCCAGTTGTTGAGGTAATTTCATGATTTACCAAATGTTTCTCATTGGTCTTTATATCTGACGCTCATCACAATGTGAAAGTTTCATAGTGTGCTCGTTTTTTGTTGCTTCACACAATGCATTTGTCTTGTTTCAATCCTCAGTATTTCACTTATCCCTGAATTACGTTTTCAGGGCTGTTTTAAAATTGTATCAGCATTCCCTCAGTTTGGCATTTGCTGTGAAACAGATCAACTCAAATCCAAGACTCTTGTCTAACGTTACTCTGGGATTTTTCATCTGCGACAACTATTTTGATGCCCGGCTGACTTACCGTTCCACTTTGGAACTGCTCTTCCGATTCAATCAGTTGGTTGTCAACTACAGATGTGGTATCAAGAAGAATCTCATTGTGGCCATTATTGGAGGATTTGGTGCTGATATCTCATTCTTCATGTCAGATGTCATCAGTCTTTATAAAATCCCACAGGTAAGATATATATGTTGATGTGTGTGAAAACCTGTCCATATGGCAAATTGGAAAGGAAGGAGAAACAATTCTTTCCCATTAAATTCTGCTTCAGTTATGCATCAAAATGAACTGATGAAATTTGGGAGTTGGAATTAAGACGTATCTGATGCGACATATTAAAAATAAATTGTTAAAAAAAGCTACTAGGTAAGATGTAAGGCCGTGATGGTGAACCTATGGCATATGTGCCAGAGGTGGCATGCAGTGTCCTCTCTGAAGGTACGTGAGCTGTCGCCCTAGTTCAGCTCCACTGAGCATGTGTGTGCATCTCCAGCTGGCCAGCTGCTCTTCAGGTCTCTGCTGTGCATCTGCGGAGGGGAGGAGCGCATACAGGAGGCATGTGTCTGCACGGGGGTGGGGCACATGCACGGACGTCGTGCATGCATTGCATTTTGGGGGTTTGGGCACGTACACGCGTGCATGCGCATGTGTACTTTGGCCACGCAGTCCGGAAAAGGTTAGCCATCACTGATGTAAGATATTGACATGTATGAAAACATAGGGCAAAACTGAAGGGAACGGAAACGATAAATTTACCAAGTAGGAGTTGGCTTCTGCTTCAGTGATCCATCAATAGGACCTAATGAAGTGGGGGAATTGGAATTAAGTCATATCTGATGCACTACAGTGAAAATAGTTTATTTGAAATGGTGTCTGAAAATGCAAGCACAAGCTGGAGAACGTTAGGTGTTCATTTAGTATAAGTTCATCCTCAGTCATGGAAATGAAGGGGGAAGTGTGCCCATCTACGCACTTTCTGCCGTGCTCTTAAGACCCTTTTATTTCGCCAGGCAGGCCTGGCCTGATTCCCCCTTTTTTAAAAATGTTATAAATTTTAATTCGTTTTAAATTATTGGGGTTTTAATATTTTTACGGCCAAATTTATTTAATTGGATTTTAATTGGGTTTTAAATGTTATACTTGTATGTTTTATTCATGGCTGTTCACCGCCCTGAGTCCTTTGGGAGGAGGGCGGTATACAAATTAAATAAAGAACAAAAAAACATCACCATCTCACTACGAAACCTACGGGGTTGCTTAGAATGCTGCTTATGTCCTCTTGAGATAAATTTAAGAAATATATATTCTTAAATATATTCTTATAAAGAATATAATCTCTCTCTATATAAAAATGCCTCTGTGTGTGTGTGTTCCAGCGTAAATTAGAACCAAATTGGCTTAATCATCTTATATTGCTTTATTTCGTATTTTATATGTATGTTATTTTGACTGTTCACTGCCCTGAGTCCTTTGGAAGAGGTATAAAAATAAAATAAAATAAAATAAATAAATAACTCTGGAACACCTCGAGCAATTTCAACCAAACTTGGTACTCAGATGACTTATTCTCTGAAAAAAAAAATACCGTGGGGGTAAGACATCCCTAACTCCCCTCGGGGTGTGTGTTCTATTAAGATACAGCCTGTTGTGCCTTAAAATGGCTTTTACTGTACTGCCTTAAAATGGCTTCTACTGTGCAGCACAATGGAGTTGCCATGGTAACGGCTTCAGAGTCCTCCACAAAGGGGCTCCCTCTGCTAAGGGGGAAAATCCAACAGATATTTTGGATCCAGATATTTTCAACAAGGTTTGGATTATTCTTGAGGACAAATATATGGCCATGATCAATAAAACATTACTGCAACTCGGCCTGCCTGTGCCACTACGAGACCAAGACGATGTACTTCATGCAGATTACATACGAGAAAAGAACTACAACGTCGAACAGCTTAGTGAATATATTGCGGACAAGAAGTGACTTCTAAATCAAGATCAGAAAAAAGCATACCAAATGATCATGGATCAGCTAGCAAAACGACAAGGTGTTATCAGTTTACTTGACGCTTCTGAGGGCACAGGGAAAACATTTTTAACTAATTTAATTCTAGCCAAAATCAGGGCTCAGAGTGAAGTTGCTCTTCCTGTCTAATATAGGATTGGGTTAAATAAATACCCGGGCAACTCTGGGTTGTCAGCTAGTATAATATAAATTTAAGAAATATATAAGTCATACATTCCAACCTTAAGCAATCAAGTGCCATTTTATTTCAGCTTGCCTATGGCTCATTTGCTCCCAAGAAGCACGGAACAAAGATGGCTGCTTCCTTTTATCACATGGCTCCCAATGAAATTCTACAGACTGCAGGGATTATCCATTTGCTAAAGCATTTTGGATGGAGCTGGGTTGGCCTTTTAATTCTGGATGATGACAGTGGAGACAATTTCCTCGAAGCTTTGGACTTGCTTCTTTCGGAGAACAGGATCTGCTCTGCGTTTGTGGAGAGGTTTCCTAAACAAGCATTTTTTTCTATGTTTCATGGTTCCCTGGTGGGTAGGATAAACGTTTATTTGAGGGAAACCATAGTCAATACATTCATCTTCTATGGAGAAAGCTTGACAGCAATGCTCCTTTTTCTTTTCCTCAGATATACATACCTAATCCTTGGAAAGGTGTGGATTCTGACAGCTCAAATAGATTTAACGTTAACAAGTCTGCATCAACCCTCTGATTTGCAATTGTTCGATGGAGCAATTTCCTTTGACATTCACTCCAATGAACTGCCGGGCTTTGACGAATTCCTTTGGGCCCTCAAACCATTCCAGACCCAACGAGATAGTTTGTTGAAAGAGTTCTGGGAACAAGGCTTCGATTGTGTCTTTTCAGAGAGTAATAAACCAGTGGAAAGTGACGAAGCTTGTACTGGGAAGGAAGAGCTAAAAAAGCTTCCCGCGCATTTATTTGAAATGACCGGCCACAGCTACAGTATCTACAATGCTGTCTATGCTGTAGCCCACGCTGTTCATGGCATGAACGTACTTAAGTCTAAATACAAAAGAGTGACAGCAATTAGAAGGGATGAACTTCAAGATCAGGGCACCTGGAAGGTAATAACTTATAAATCAAAACCTTTATTGGCAGAAGCAGATTAGCATCACATAATCGTAATGTTCTGCCCCAGCTACGGACCCCAAAGAACAAAGCACACACGAAGTCTGTACAAACTTTAGTTTACTAAATTAAATCAGTCTTTTTCAAACAAAGGCTATTAATTAACTTTCTTAACAGCCTACAAGAATCCAAAGAATAAATAATCGTAATCTTACTATGGTTGGCAGAAAGCCCAGAAGCAATTTGCAGGAAACTGATCCGGATGCAAAGGAGAGTGAACGAAGTTGTTCCCTGCAAATTGCCTCAGTCGTCATCCTTCCTTAAATAAGCTAAGGGAGTTAGCCCCAAGCCTCACTCTCGAGGAGACCTCCTCCTGAGGAACCACTCCTGCCTTTTGGCAGCTCTGCACACCCGTGCATCGAGAAGAGGCTCCTCCTCTTCTTCCTCTTCACTTATGGGAGCTTCTGGAGGTTCTGAAGGCCCTGGCTGAATCTCTGCCTCTGTCACCACCTCTTCTCCAGCCTCCTCATTGTCTGACTCGAGTGCCAGCTGCACAGGCTGCTGGCACAGCACCACACCAGCCTCCTCACTGTCGGAATCAGCTACTAGCTGCACAGGCCGCTGATGGGCCACAACACATAATCATAAGTTTATTTGTCAAGCATATATAAGATAACAGGTAAAAGTATAAACATAATTTGAATACATGAAAAGAGTAAGTAAAAAGGAATATTAGGACAGGGACGATAGGCATGCTGGTGCATTTACAGACATTAAATGGACAACCATTTAAAGATGAGCCAGCCGTGCAGCTGCCAAAAAAGCCAACACAGTTCTAGGCTGCATAAACAGAGGGATAGAATCAAGATCACATGAAGTGTTAATAATACCACTTTATAATGCCTTCATAAGGCCACACTTGGAATATTGCATTCAGTTTTGGTCTCCACGATGTAAAAAAGATGTTGAGACTCTAGAAAGAGTGCAGAGAAGAGCAACAAAGAGGATTAGGGGACTGGAAGCTAAAACATATGAAGACCAGTTGCAGGAACTGGGTATGTCTAGTTTAATGAAAAGAAGGACTAGGGGAGACATGATAGCAGTGTTCCAATATCTCACCCGCCGTTGCCATTACCAATTTGCCCGAACTGGTCTGAACTGGTTGAATACCACCTCTGAAGCAATACCACTTACATTTCTATAGATATAAATTTCGAAATGTCTTGATTTAATCCACTTTTTGCTTCCCCTTATTTTTCCCCCTCTTTTTTTTTTTTTATTTAGCTTCACTGGTTTCTCCAAGGCCTTTCATTCAATAATTCCCTTGGAGAAACCGTGTCCATCAACCACCAGGGAGAAGTGCTTTCTGGATATGATATTACAAATGTGGTCATGTTTCCGAACAATTCGTACCGGAAAGTGAAAATCGGAAAGATGGATTCCAAAACACTTGCAGGAAAGGACTTTGTCATTCATGAAGATTTAATTGTTTGGCACAAAGATTTTAAGCAGGTATGGATTTTGAGGTATTTTATTTATTTTGGATAGAAGATTGGGAGATCAGAGATAAGTTTCATTCTGCAGCTGTCTTTCAGATCCTGTAATTTGTTAAAATTAACTTTAATCAGTTAAAATTAACTATGTCAGGGGTCGGCAACCTTAAACACTCAAAGAGCCACTTGGACTTGTTTCCCACAGAAAAAAAACACACTGGAGCCACAAAACCTGGGTGGGTGTGGCCAACTCAATGTCACTCACTCCCACCCAGTCACATGACTCCCTAGCCATGCCTACCCAGCCACAAAACCATTCTGTCTCCCCCTCTCCCTATCTCCCCCTCTCACCCCACCCCGGAGAGGGGAAAGGAAAGGATAATTTGGATGCAACCATATGCAATATTTAGGAAGTGTTGTAGAGATTTCCAAGGGTAGCATTTCATTTCATGATCTGATATTGCTCTATTTCGCCAGGTAGATTAGGGGATGACTGTCCAGTATAATTCAAGTCTTCAGTGCTGAGTTTCTGGTTTATTCACAGGTCTTGCCCCATTCAGTGTGCAATGATCCCTGTCCTGCTGGCTATCAGAAGAAAAAGAAAGAAGGCAAGAAATTTTGCTGCTATGATTGTGATCAATGTTCTGATGGGAAGATGTCAAATATGTCAGGTAAATTATTCTCAGGTTTACTCTACTCTACTCTACTCTGCTCTACATTATTCTACTTTACCTTATTCCACTCTACCATATTCTACTCTACTCTACTCTACTCTACTCTACTCTACTCTACTCTACTCTTTGTTGTTGTTAGTTGAGAAGTCATGTCTGATCCTTTGCAACCCCATGGACAGCGTTCCACCAGGCCTTCCTGTCCTCTACCATCCCCTGGAGACCATTTAAGCTCACGCCAACTGCTTCAGTGACTCCATCCAGCCACCTCATCCTCTGTCGTCCCCTTCTTCTTCTGCCCTCAATCTTTCCCAGCATTAGGTTCTTCTCCAGTGAGTCCTTCCTTCTCATTAGGTGGCCAAAGTATTTCAGTTTCATCTTCAGGATCTGGCCTTCTAAAGAGCAGTCAGGGTTGATCTCCTGTAGGACTGACCGGTTTGATCACCTTGCAGTCCAAGGGATTCACAGGAGTCTTCTCCAGCACCATAGTTCAAAGGCCTCCATTCTTTGACACTCAGTCTTTCTTATGGTCCAACTTTCACAGCCATACATTGCAACTGGGAAAACCATAGCCTTGACTATACACACTTTTGATGGCAGGGTGATGTCTCTGCTTTTTAGTATGCTGTCTAACTTTGCCATAGCTTTCCTCCCCAGGAGCAAGCGTCATTCTATTCAACTTTACCTTATTCCACTCTACCATACTCTACTCTACTCTATCTACTCTACTCTACTCTACTCTACTCTACTCTACTCAACTCAACTCAACTCTACCTCACTGTACCTCTTTCTACTGTACTCTGTGATATATTATAGTTGCTCACTATATAATTGACCAGATAGTAAATTATTTTTACATAAACATGTACCTGATTTCTCTGTTTCATTTATTCCAATGCCAATCCACATACTGAAAGATTTCACAAGGTGTACACATACTGTAAAATTGGATAAAACCAGAGTCAAAAGCTTCAAAGTACTGCGTTTTCCCGAAAATAAGACCCTGTGTTATATTTTTTTGAATCCCAAAATAAGTGCTCGGCCTTATTATTTTGGGGCGCGTGGAGCAAGATGGGACTCCTCTTGCCATCATACCTGATTTCCAGCTTTGTCTCTCTAACCCTAACCAGAGGAAATGGCGGGGACCGAATGCCCATGCATTTAAATATTTTCTGGGAGGGCTTATTTTCAGGGGTGGGGGTTATTTTAGAGCATGTGCTCAAAAGCCAGATTGGGCTTATTATCCAGGGAGGTCTTATTTTTGGGGAAACAGGGTAATTCCTAAAATGAAGAAAAATAATGTTCGATTGTATCATGCTCATGAAACCTCTCTCACCTCAGGGATCCAGGACTCTGTCTGGGTTACAGAGGAGCTGGGGGAGATAAAATTGGGATAGAGAGATCTAGAACATAGGAGGCATTTTGCAAAGGATGAAGGATGGGCTAATGCTTCTATTAAGGCCTATTTTGTGATGCTAAGGGTGGTATTGTGGCCCGTCAGTGGCTTGTGCAGATTGTAGCTGATTCCGACAACGAGGAGGCTGGTGTGATGCTGCGCCAGCAGGCTGTGCAGCTAGCACTCAAGTTGGATAGTGAGGAGGCTGGAGAAGATGTGGTGCAGAGGCAGGGATTCAGCCAGGGCCTTCAGAACCTCCAGAAGCTCCTTTATGTGAAGGGGACAAAGAGGTGGAGCCTCTTCTCAATGCACGGGCGCACAGAGCTGCCAAAAGGCAGGAGTGGCTCCTCAGGAGGAGGTCTCCTCGAAAGTAAGGCTTGGGGATAATTGGCCACTTCCTTAGCCTATTTAAGGAGGAACGCCGATTGCAGCAAGCTGTAGGGAAGAACTATAGTTCACCCTCCTTCGCGTCTGGATTCTCTGCAAAATTGCTTCTGGGCTTTCTGCCAACTCTAGTAAGACTGTGATTCCCTTATCTCAGAATTCTTGTAGGCTATTAAGACAGTTTATTAACAGCCTTTGGTTGATAAAGACTGAGTTATTTGCATAAAATAAGCTTTGTATAAAGTTTGTGTGTGCTGCGTTCTTTGGGGTCCATAGTTGGGGCACAACAGGTGGGCAGGTATGTCTTTACTCCTAATGCATCCACAGAAGTTATAGTATGTCTCTTATTTGCAGACACAATTGCCTGTTCTGAATGTCCGGAAGATCAATATCCAAGTAAGGAAAAAGTTCGTTGCATCCACAAAGCAATAATATTTCTAACTTTTGAAGAACCTTTAGGGATCAGCTTAGTTGTGATTACTATTTTATTTTCAACAATTACCATGTTTATATTTGGGGTATTTATTAAAAATAAAGACACCCCTGTTGTTAAAGCTAACAACAAGGACCTCACCTACACTCTCCTCATCTCCCTTCTGCTTTGCTTCCTCTGCTCTTTTCTTTTCATTGGAAAAGCTCCACAACTGATTTGCATCCTCAGGCAAACTATCTTTGGCATTATCTTCTCCGTAGCCATTTCTTCTGTGTTGGCCAAAACCATCATGGTCATTGCAGCTTTCATGGCCACCAAACCAGGATCCAGCATGAGAAAATGGTTGGGCAAAAGACTGTCCTTCTTAATAGTTTTTCCTGGCTCGTTCATTCAAGGAGGCATTTGTCTGGCATGGATGATCACTTCTCCCCCCTTCCCAGAACTTAACATGAAATCCATGACTGAAGAGATCATAGCAGAATGTAATGAAGGGTCTGTTGTGATGTTTTATCTTGTCTTGGCCTACATGGGGTTTCTGTCTCTGGTCAGCTTCATGGTGGCTTTCCTGGCTAGGAACCTGTCAGACACATTCAATGAAGCCAAGTTCATCACTTTTAGCATGCTGATGTTTTGCAGTGTTTGGTTGTCTTTTGTTCCCACCTATTTGAGCACCAAAGGAAAGTATATGGTAGCCGTGGAGATCTTCTCTATCTTAGCTTCTAGTGCTGGTTTATTGGGATGTATCTTTTTCCCCAAATGCTACATTATTTTGCTGAGGCCTGACCTCAACAGCAAAGGACAACTTGTGAAGAAAAAGCATTTTTGATTATTAAATTATGGATTGATGTATTTCTGTTCTGAAACTGAATAAGTAAAATTTTATTCTTCTATGAATAAAAATGGGGCTTGTTTATGGGTTCTATCAATTTTATTGATATTGTATATCCTTGGCATATCTAACACTGTCATATTCTTATGAATGGATATGGAAAATAAAATATTTCACTGTTTCATGAGTCATTTTGCCTTTAATGAAGTATTTTGTTTTAGTTCTGATTATTTACAGGACCTATTTAATGAAAATAATAATTAGGTCTTCTTTAAGACTTTGTGCTGTGTGTTAATGGTTAACAATGATCAAATATCTGAGTAATGTTGTTTGGATTGATTTAAAATCAAGCAAGAAAAGGTAATAATCCTGGATTCTACTTGACGTAATTGAGTTGAAAGGATATCAGAATCAATGAAGGAGAATATTTGTAGGTCGGGTTTGAAATGAGGGCTCCTTGATGCCTTCTGACCTTGATTTTTTTCTTGGACACATTTCTAGTGTCCAAGAAAATGCACAGGTTCCGTATATGTGGTACCTTGCTCAATAGTAGTAACTGTGAGAGGGAACTTGGAATTCTAGTGGACAACCATTTAAATAGGAACCAGCAGTGTGCAGCAGCTTCCCAAAAAGTCAATACAGTTCTAGGCTGCATAAACAGAGGGATATTATCAAGATCACATTAAAAGTGTTAATACAACTTTATAATGCCTTGGTAAGACCACACTTGGAATGTTGCATTCAGTTTTGGTCACCACGATGTAAAAAAGATGTGGAGACTGTAGAAAGAGTGCAGAGAAGAGCAACAAAGAGGATTAAGGGACTGGAAGCTAAAACATATGAAGGACGGTTGCAGGAACTGATTATGTCTATTTTGATGAAAAGAAGGATTGGGGGAGACATGATAGCCATGTTCCAATATCTTAGGGGTTGTCCCAAAGAAGAGGGAGTCAAACTATTCTTTAAAGCACCTCAGGGCAGGACAAGAAGCAATGGGTGGAAACTAATCAAGGAGAGAAGCAATTTAGAACTAAGGAGAAATTTCCTGATAGTTAGAACAATTAATAAGCGGAACAACTTGCCTGCAGAAGTTGTGAATGCTCCAACACTGGAAATTTTTAAGAAGATGTTGGATAACCATTTGTCTGAAGTGATGTAGGCTTTCCTGCCTGGTCCAAGGTCCCTTCCAACTCTCTTATTCTA
>WNWU01000139.1:599086-609086 GCA_012654045.1 Ptyas mucosa
CTTCTCCTTCTCCTTCTCCTTCTCCTTCTCCTTCTCCTTCTCCTTCTTTTCCATCTCTACAATTGAATTGCACAAAGCTAGTCCAGTTGTTGAGGTAGTTTCATGATTTACCAAATGTTTCTCATTGGTCTTTATATCTGATGCTCATTACAATATGAAAGTTTCATAATGTGGTTGTTTTTTGTTGCTTCACACAATGCATTTGTCTTGTCTCAATCCTCAGTATTTCACTTATCCCTGAATTATATTTTCAGGGCTGTTTTAAAGTTTTATCAGCATTCCCTCAGTTTGGCATTTGCTGTGAAACAGATCAACTCAAACCCAAGACTCTTACCTAATGTTACTCTGGGATTTTTCATCTGCGACAACTATTTTGATGCCCGGCTGACTTACCGTTCCACTTTGGAGCTGCTCTTCCGATCAGATCAGTTCATTGTCAACTACAGATGTGGTATCAAGGAGAATCTGGTTGTGGCCATTATTGGAGGATTTGGTGCTGATATCTCATTCTTCATGTCAAATATCATCAGTCTTTATAAAATCTCACAGGTAAGATGTATGTATCGATATGTATGAAAAGCTGTCCATAAGGCAAAATTGAAGGGAACAGGGAGCAATTATTATCCCTCTTAGTGAGGGGATACACCAAAAATCAAGAATAACAGAATTGGAAGGGACTTTGGAAGTCTTCTAGTTCAATCCCCTGCTCATGCGGAGACCCTCTACATTCCAGACAAATGGCTGTCTAATTTCTTCTTAAAAACTCCCAGTGTTGGAACATTCACAACTTCTGGAGACAACTTGTCCCACTGGTTAATTCTTCTCACCATCAGGAAATTTTTCCTTAGTTCTAGATTGCTTAAAACAAAAGTTGTGAATGCTCCAACTATGGAAGTTTTAAAAAAGGGATTGGACAACAATTCATCTGAAATGTTACAGGGTTTCCTGCCTGAGCAGTAGGTTGGACTAGAAGACCTCCAAGGTCCCTTCCAACTCTGTTATTCTGCTCTGCTTCTCTTCTTGATTAGTTTCCATCCACTGCTTTCTGTCCTGCCTTCAGGTGCTTTGGAGAATAGGCTGACCTATTCTTATTTGTGGCAGCCCTTTAGATATTGTAACATTGTTATATGTCACGCCTAGTCTTTCTTTTCATTAAACTATCCATCCTATCCTTCCTATCCATCTGAGAAAATGAGACTACAATATGTGTTCTTCATAGCCTGTTTCCTCCAAATCAATCTTATTGATTAGGGGGCTTGGAGTTATAAATAGACTCAAGTAGACATTAGATTCAACTTCAGTGATACATCAATACCTTATGCCACCAGACTTGAAATTTTGGGCTTAGACAACTTAGAACTACGCCAACTTTGGTCTGACTGAAGCGTAGTACCTACAATTATCTGCTACAACGTCCTACCTGTCAATGACTACTTCAGCTTCAACCACAACAGTACTCGAGCAAATAATAGATACAAACTCAAGGTAAACCGCTCCAAACTCGATTGCAGAAAATACGACTTCAGCAACAGAGTGGTCAATGCCTGGAATGCACTACCTGACTCTGTGGTTACATCCCTAAACCCGCATAGCTTTAACCTTAGACTGTCTACTGTTGACCTCACCCCATTCCTAAGAGGTCTGTAAGGGGCATGCATAAGCACACCAACTTGCTTACCGTCCCTGTCCTACTGTCCCTATTTATTCGTATCCATTTCCTGTATTCATAATCATGTTTATACTTATATCTGTTACCTTATACATGTTTGACAAAATAAATAAAATAAAAAAATAAATCAAAATAAAATCAAAAGAGGCCAATCCAAACTGAGAATTGGAATTAAGCCATATCTACTGAAGAACATCACAGAATGTAAATTTATTTATTTATTTATTTATTTATTTGTTTGTTTATTTATTTATTTTACTTATATGCCGCCCTTCTCCCAAAGGACTCGGGGTGGCTCACAGAAATTAAAACAATGAAAACAATAAAAATAGCTACTAAAATAATTAAAATCTCCCAATTGAAAATCACCCATCAGATCAGCAAATTTGTTGGAAAAGCTATGTTTTCAGGTCACGGCAGAAAGAGCGGAGGTCGGGGGCTGTCGGGAGCCCTGTGGGTAATCCATTCCAGACCGTTGATGTGCCCACAGAGAATGCCCTCATCTTGGGTGCCACCGACCAATATTGTCTGGCCGATGGTACCCGGAGGAGGGCAGTCCTATGTGAGCACACAGGGCGGTGGGAGGCAGGCAGAAGGTGGTTCTGCAGGTACCCCAGGCCCATGCCATGTAGGGATTTATAGGTAAGTGCCAGCACCTTGAAGCGGATCCAAAGGACCATCGGTAACCAGTGCAGCTCGTGCAGGAGAGGTGTAACACAGGAGTAATGGGAAGCTCCCGTAACAACCTGTGCGGCCACATTCTGGACCAGTTGGAGCCTCCAGGTACACCCCAAGGGCAGCCCCACATAGAGGGCATTGCCATAGTCCAAACGAGAGATAACGAGAGCTTGGGTGGCTGTACGGAGGGCATCTCTGTCTAGGAAAGGGAGTAACTGGCACACCAGACAAACCTGTGCAAAAGCCCCCCAGGTCATGGCCGTCAGATGGTCCACTAAGGACAGCCATGAATCCAGGAGGATGCCTAGATTGCGAGCCCTTTCAGAGGGAGTGAGCAACTCCCATCCCATCAAGAGTGATGGGGCCACTAGACCATGAGATGCCGGCAATCACAGCCACTCCATCTTGGAGAGGTTGAGTCTGAGCCTGTTCCTACCCATCCAGACCCACACCGCCTCCAGGCACTTAGACATCATGGAAAGGGCATCTCTGGGTTGGTCCAGGGTGGAGATGTAAAGCTGGGTGTCATCAGCATACTGATGATACTTACTGATGATACTAACTTACAATGTAAGTTAGTGTATGTTCATCATGGAACCTGTGTCTTTTCTCAGCTAAACTTATGGGGTTGCTTAATTGAACAAAGAGGTAAATAAGGCAATGTTCCATTTATTGCATTGCTTGCAGCAATGCTGAGAAGAATGAGGAGATATCTTCTGTTACGGAGGGTACCTGATTGGTTCGTGTGATGGACATGTGGGTGAAGGGCAAGGACTTGAACTTTCTTTTGGGTGAGGAAACCCTGGAAGCTTTCAGATTCAGGTTTTCCCAGATGTGCCAATATGACATCTCCAATAAATCGTAGCTTTGAGGAAATCCAAGCCTCGGAGTTTCTTTTTGTTGGGGTTGTTCCTTGGACAGAGAAATTCCAGCTATAATCAACTAATTACACATTTTATTATAGCTTACATATGGCTCATTTGCTCCCAAGAAACATGGGACAAAGTTGTCTACTTCCTTTTACTGCATGGCTCCCAATGAAACCCTTCAGATTGCAGGGATCATCCATTTGCTGAAGCACTTTGGATGGACATGGATTGGCCTTTTAATTCTGGAAGATGATAGTGGAGACAATTTTCTCCAAGCCCTGGATCCACTTCTGTCAGAGAACAGGATCTGCTCTGCTTTTGTGGAGAGGTTTCCCAAACAAACATTTTTTTCTATGTTTCAAGGTCAGATAATTCAGTCCATCCATATTTATTTGAATGTCCTCAAAGTCAACACATTCATTTTCTATGGGGAAAGCATCTCAGCCATGCTTCTGTTTCTGTTCATGAGATATATCGAGAACAGCCGTGGAAAAATGTGGATTTTGACTGCTCAGATGGATTTAACTTTAACCGGTCTCCATCTACCTTCGGATCTGCAAATGTTTGATGGAGCGATTTCCTTTGCTATTCACTCCAACGAACTGCCAGGCTTCGACCAGTTCCTTTGGGACTTCAAACCATTCCAGATGCAACGAGATAGTTTGTTGAAAGAGTTCTGGGAACAAAGCTTCGATTGTATTTTTTCAGAGAACAATCAACCAGTGGAAAGTGGTGAAGCGTGTACTGGGAGGGAAGAGCCCAAAAAACTTCCTGGGTATTTATTTGAAATGACCGGCCACAGCTACAGTATCTACAATGCTGTCTATGCTGTAGCCCATGCTCTTCATGGCATGGACATACTTAAGTCTAAATACAAAAGAGTAATAGAACGTAGAATGGATGAACTTCAAGATCAGGACACCTGGAAGGTAATAACTTGTTAATCAAATACCGTCATTCCAAAGAGTAAACGTACATAGATCTAAATACAAAAGATTAGTAGGGGCTACAAGGGATGAACTTCAAGATTTATTGATTTCTTGATTTGTCAACAAGAGCCTGGTGGTGCAGTAGACTAAAGCAGTGTGATTAACATTCAGCTGCCTTCAATTACTGCAAATTCTAATCTCACCAGGCTCAAGGTTGACTCAGCCTTCCATCCTTTCTAAGGTAGGTAAAATGAGGACCCAGATTGTGGGGGCGATAAGCTGACGTTGTATAAATATGCAAAAGTATGAAGACTATTGCTTAGCGCATTGTAAGCCCCCCTGAGTCTCCAGAGAAGGGCGGGATATAAATCAAATTTAAAAAAAGAAAAGTACAAGGAAACAAGTAACTGTATAACATGAGCCGAGGTGGCGCAGTGGTTAGAGTGCAGTACTGCAGCTACTTCAGCTGACTGCTACTTCAGCAGATCAGCAGATCAAATCTCACAGGCTCAAGGTTGACTCAGCCTTCCATCCTTCCGAGGTGGGTAAAATGAAGACCCAGATTGTTGGGGGCAATACGCTATTTAGTATACTGTCTTTGGTGTAAGCCGCCCAGAGTCCTCAGAGAGTGGGCGGCATAGAAATATGAATAACAAAATAAATAAATAAATAGACATAGACACATGAAAAAAAATTGGCACAAATAATAGGATATAAATAGGCAATACGTAGCCATAAACACATAGAATGAATACATATAAATGGGGACAGTAGGATAGGGATGGTAGGCACACTGGTCCACTTATGCACGCCCCCTTAGGGACCTCTTAAAAAACATGAAAGGTCCACGGTAGACAGTTTGAGGTAAAAGGTATGGAGATTAGCAAGTCTAACAACAGGATCAGGTAGAGTGTTCCAGACATTTACTACTCTATTGCAGAAGTCATATTTCCTACAATCAAGATTAGAGCGAACTACATTGAGTTTGAATCTATTGATAGCCCGTTTGTTATTACGGTTGAAATTAAAGTACTCATTTACAGGTAGGACGTTTTGGTAAACAATCTTATGAACTAAGCATAGGTCAGAATGTAGACAGTGTAGTTTGAGGCTATCCAGACCTAAAATTTCAAACCTGGTGGTATTTTATTTCGAGCAGAAGATTTGAGTACTCTTCTAGTAAAAGATCTAGTAAAAGATCAAGACACCTGGAAGGTAATAACTTCTGGGGACAACATCAGAGATGGACTTCACATATTGTAGCAACCGGTTCTCCCAGCACCGGAAAGGTGAGGGCGAGCCATCCGTGCATGTGTGCGGTGTCACAAAACACAGCAATTCGCTCACTGTTGTGGCCCGCCAGCAGTCTGCACGGATTGTAGCTGATCCCGATGATGAGGAGGCTGGTGTGGTGTCATGCCAGTAGCCTGTACAGCCAGCACTCAAGTCGGACAGCGAGGAAGCTGAAGAGGATGTGGTGCCAGAGGCAGAGACTCAGCCAGGGCCTTCAGAACCTCCAGAGGCTCCTTTAAGTGAAGAGGATGAAGTGGGTGGGCAGGTGGGTGTGCCCACCCCTACCCACAGATCGCCACTGCCGATTCACCCAAACCGGTCCGAACCAGCTAAATGCACGTCTGACAATACCTTTGTTGTCAGGAGCAGATTAATATCATGTAAAGCTCTTTGGAGATTCTTTTTGAGTATCAAATTGATAAGGAGAGAATGATGTAACATCTGTCCAATTTTAGTCTTCCACTCTTGTGGAAGCTGATAGTTTTGACATGTGCAACCTGTCATGGTTTAATGATGGGATTAGGGCTAAGGCTGGCTGAAGATCTTCAGTGTTGAGTGGCTTTGATACAGGTGTTGGGATCTATCTTTTAAAGCACCCTCTCCAATCCTGGAATACCTTCAGCATTTGCCTAGTTGTCACCATGGTGTGTGTGCAGGATATATTCTTTGGCATTGGCTGAAGCCATCATGCTTCCTGACACTTCTGCAGGATGAGCTGCAGTGGTGCAGTGGTTAGAGTGCAGTACCACAGGCTGCTTCTGCTGACTGTCGGCTGCCTGCAATTTGGCGGTTCAAATCTCACCAGGCTCAAAGTTGACTCAGCCTTCCATCCTTCCAAGGTTGGTTAAAATGAGGACCCAGATTGTTGAGGGCAATATGCTGACTCTGTAAACCGCTTAGAGAGGACTGTAAAGTGCTATGTAAGTTGAAGCGCTATTGCTATAAGACTGAGAAGAACTGTTAAAGGGAACAATGTGAAATACCCCAAGAGTTTCATGTCAACTTTGCAAGATCATTGCTTTACACAGCAGCTTCTAAGAGGCATTTTTCAACTGTGAAAGCAAGATGGCCAGTGATGATCACCAAAAATATGAGAAATAACCTGAGGCACTGGAATAAGTACAAAGAACAATGATAAAACAATCACCATCTCCTTTTAATGACCCTATAATCCCTTGTGGTGTGTAGTCTGGGCAACTGAATGGAACCAGATGTTTACTGGTTGGATGCCCTTCCTGTTACCAATGCCGAGATATATTCAGCAGATATATTCTCAATGTGCCCAGAGAGAGAAATATCTGCCTCTACCTAGGATACTCACAGCCTCCTGATTCTGAGGCAAGAGCTCCACCTCTAGGCCACTACACCACTCAAACAATGATAAAACAATGTGGGAGCGAAAATCAATTCTCATGCAGTCAAATGAACAAGTCACACTAAGCCATGACATGGCTTATTTTTCTTTGGAACCTAGTTTCTCAGATTCTAGGTGTCCATTACAAGCCGCCATGATGTCAATATGGAAACAAGTGCCCCATTTTTGTCTGTCTTGTCAAAACCTGCAGTAGTCACTTATGCAGGTGTCATGATTTACTTATTGTCATCTTTAAAACTGAGTGACAGAAAAAAGTGGGACTTAAGTAATGCCACTTTCATTTCCTAGAGATAAAATCCAAGAAGCCCTGTTATAATAGTCTGTAGAGATTCTCAGTCATCCAGGTCATGGTTGTCCCAATGGTGCTTTTTTCAGGAGGCAACTGGACTTTCTTGTTTTTTCTTTTGAAGACATTTCGCTTCTCATCCAAGAAGCTTCCAGGAACCAGGAGCACTACTCAGGTGACCCTGAGGGCACAGATAAACCTCCAAGTGCTTCAACGACCCTCTAAAAGGATGCAAATGACCAGCTGTCTGCAAGGAGGATAAATCCTTCCATTCCCCACTATCTAGTCAGAGCTGAAGAGGCTTCTTGGATGAGAAGCGAAACATCTTCAAAAGAAAAAAACTAAGTCCAGTTGCCTCCTGAAAAAGCTCCTGTTATAATCCTGCATGGCTCAAGGAAGCAAGAATGATATGAAGAGTTACTCAGAGTAGTTTCTTTATTGTTGCTGATCTAAGGAGAGAATTTTTTTCAGAGTAGAGCACAAAAACAGCATCACTGTTAGGTATACAGCTATACGGCTGTTACATATAAGATGGATTAACAAAATCACAAATGAGGAGCCGAGGTGGCGCAGTGGTTAGAGTGCAGTACTGCAGCTACTTCAGCTGACTGCTAGTTCAGCAGATCAGTGGATCAAATCTCACTGGCTCAAGGTTGACTCCGCCTTCCATCCTTCCAAGGTGGGTAAAATGAGGACCCAGATTGTTGGGGGCAATATGCTATTTAGTATACTGTCTTTGGTGTAAGCCGCCCAGAGTCCTCGGAGAGTGGGCGGCATAGAAATATGAATAATAATAATAATAATAATAATAATAATAATAATAATAATCCGCCTGGGAAAGCCAAGGGAAGCAATCAAAGCCATTAAAAAGCAAAAGTTAGAATATTTTGGACATGTGATGCGACACCCAGAAAAATACGGCATCCTTCAGTTAATCCTCCAGGGAAAGAGTGAAGGCGAAAAAGGTCCAGGCAAAAGAAGAACATTATGGGTTCAAAACCTAAGGGACTTGGTTTGGACAAAACTCATGCGGCTGTTGACAAAAATAGAATTGCCAATATGATCGCCAATGTCCGATGACGATATGGCACAACAAAAAGAAGAAGTTAGGTATACCCTGTGAAAGGCTAGGATGCGTCTACCCTGGCTCTTTTTTTGCACTCCAAAGATGCCACGCTGATCTACACCTTAGCTCCTTTTGAAAGACCCCCCCTTCCTCCTGTACAGTGGTGGTTTGCCCCCGGTTCAGACCGGTTCGCAAGAACCGATAGTAAAACCAGAAGGAGGCCCCACTCACCACCCTGGATGTCGTCAGAAGCAAGGCGTGCACTCGAGTGAAGTGAGCACGCATGCGATCCCGTTGCGAACCAGTAGTAAAGGTAAGTAGAACCCATCCCTGCTCCTGTATCACAAATCCACTGCTTTGTTTCTTCTTTATTTATTCCCCCCCCTTTCTCTCTTTTTAAATTTAGCTCCACTTGTTTCTTCAAGGCCTTTCGTTCAATAATTCACTTGGGGAAACTGTGTCCATCAACCCTCACGGAGAAGTGCTTTCTGGATTTGATCTTACAAATTTTGTCATTTTTCCAAATCACTCTTACCATAAAGTCAAAATCGGAAAAATGGATCCCAAAGCCCTTGAAGGAAATGAATTTGTGATTCGTGAACATTTAATCATTTGGCCCAAATATTTCAAGCAGGTATAGATTTTGAGTCATTTTATTATTTTGGGCGAAAGATTTGGAGATAATATATATATATAATTATATAACCTGCTTTCAGATGCTTTAATCAGTTAAAACGAACTATTCTGTATTTGAAGTGTGAACTGTTATGCAGGGATTATAAGGGGCAAATTAATGTGGCAAATAATTTACAGGATTTGTTTGAGGGGGGAAACGTTTCATCACCATTCGAGGAGACATCGTCAGAGTGCTTTGAATTGTGCTCGTCTGCCAGAGCACTGATCTTTAAATACCTTTTTACGCGATGCAAATTAGTGTGGCAAATGATTTACAGGATTTGTTTGAGGGGGGAAACGTTTCATCACTATTCGAGGAGACATCGTCAGTGTGCTTTGAATTGTGCTCATCTGTCAGAGCACTGGTCTTTAAATGCCTTTTTACGCGAAGCAAATTAGTGTGGCAAATAATTTACAGGATTTGTTTGGGAGGGGAGGGTGGAGTATTTTGCTATCACTCCTATCCCTACTAAAGAATGAAATAAAATTCAGGCATAATTAAATAATATTTAAAAAATAACTGAGAAGAAACTAAAAAGTGCCCACTTTTGCGGGTCAGAAGCCATTTGAGAATCAGTGCGCTGCACAAATTTTGTGTAGCCTGATTTGATGGTGCTTGACAGAGCAAAGCCTCTGACTTTGTTGTGTGAATAATAGTGTAAAAAGCAAGTTATCTGACTCCGGAAGTTGGGAAAAGAGCACTTGAATGTCCATCAACTAGGAAGAGTAGAAGGAAAATGTTAAATGTCAAACAGTGCTCAGAGGCATATTTTACAGTAGATGGCAATTTTTATTGTTGTTTATGTTTTCTGCTTATACTAAGCTAAGTATAAAGACTCATAGCACGGATCTTTTAAATTCTGCCATACTTTTTGGAATATACAATGCACTTCCCCCCCCCCCCAAAAGAGGGTGAAAATGTTGGTGCATCTTATATACCAAATACAGCCATTTTTGGCCTCCCAAAACACCTCCCCACACGTCCCGTTTTCAAAGTAATTTAATTTAATTTAATTTAATTTAATTTAATTTAATTTAATTTAATTTAATTTAATTTAATTTAATTTAATTTAATTTAATTTAATTTAATTTAATTTAATTTAATTTAATTTAATTTAATTTAATTTAATTTAATTTAATTTAATTTAATTTAATTTAAT
>WNWU01000139.1:610489-627607 GCA_012654045.1 Ptyas mucosa
ATTCTATTCTATTCTATTCTATTCTATTCTATTCTATTCTATTCTATTTATTGGTTTGATTTATATGCCGCCCTTCTCCGGAGACTCAGGGCGACTTACAATGCGTTATGTTAGATCAGGCGCAGGAAAGAAGACAAGACCAGCGGGGTCTGTTCAACAAGTTTTATTCAGCTCTTAACTAAGTCAGAACAGACGAACGGCTGTGCTGCCGGAGCCCTTTTTATAGCACTCCGGCAGACCAGCCGTCCAATGACAGCGGTTTAACTTTCCCGCCCGGAGGATTAACCAATCCCCGGCCGGATGTCCTTATAAGGACATAACACTCCTCCCCCCCTAGATAAAACATGGTTCAGCTCGTGTCAATCAACAAACGTAGTCACGCAGGTAGGCGGGACGTCTGGAAGCCCTGCTCGACCTGCGCAGTTCATTCTGTGCTCCGTTGTCCGTCTGGAAGGTGGCCGCTCCGGTGTCCTCCGACCCTCGCCCCCGGGATGCCTGCCGCAGGGTCGTTGAAGGTGCCGGTTCTGTCCGTGCGCCTCCGGCCTTGCTGCTGGGCTGCGAAGTGGTCGTTGCAGGTACCGGCTTCGGTGTGCCGCCTCCCGTCCCGCTGTTGGAATGCCTCTGCTGGTCCGGTTGGTCTCCTCCCTGGCCTGGGTGCCGATCATCGTAGGCCGGTAAGTGCCTTGGTTTAAGTTTGTGTTTCGATAAGTGTCCATTTTGTTGATTCTCGTGATGGTCGACCCTGTCTGGGTGGTGCAGGTCGACCTGGTCGGGACGTTGTTGTTGTTGCTCGAGTCGGGAGTCAGCTGGACGGGGGATTTCCCACGGGCGTTTCAGTTCCTGCGTGCAGGGGTGTCGTAGGCCTCCCTCACCGGGTTGTTGTTGGCCCCCTCGGTTGGGCATGTCCCGGTCTACTGGCGTTCCCTGGAGTTCCTTGCCGTCGGGGTGGCGTTGGGCTGCCTTGCCGGGGAGGCGTGAGTTTCTGTTGCCGTGGAGTCCCCTGTCTACTCGGCAGTTGCAGTACGGTAGCTGGTCTGCTGGCTGGCCGGTCATGTCGGGGTGGTACGGTCCTACCTCGACTGGGTGTTGCAGGGCTACCTCAAAAGGGTGGTGTTGTCCTGCCCTGCCAGGGTGGTGTTGCCCTACCTCGACGGGGAGGTTTTGTCCTGCCATGTAGGGGTGTTGTTGTCCTACCTCGTCAGGGTGGTTTTCGCCATCCCCTTCCCACCGCTTCCGGAGTTGGTCGATGTGACGTCTACAGACCACTCCATCTTGCAGTTCAATAGTGTAGGACTTCGGGCCGGTTGTGCTCTCGATTCTCCCCTTCAGCCATTTCGGCAGGCCGTGGAAATTAAGCGCGAAAACCGGATCTCCTGCAGAGAAGGCTCGGAGGGGGCGGCTCGCGGTTGCGGTGACCTCGGAGTGGTACAGGGGGTGTAGTCGGTCCAGGGGTGACCTCAGCTTCCTGCCCATCAGCAATTCGGCTGGGCTCTTTCTTGTGGTGGCATGCGGCGTAATGTGCTGTATCAAGAGGAAGTTGTCGATCTTCTCTTGCCAATCGCCCGGTCCCATCCTGGCAAGGGCCTCTTTAGTGAACCTCACCATCCTCTCAGCTTGTCCGTTGCCAGCCGGTCTGTAGGGGGCAGAGAGGGCATGGCGAATGCCCAAACTGGCCAGGAACTCCTCCATGGGTTTCGAGGTCAGCTGCGGGCCGTTGTCGGAAACAAGGACGTCCGGCAGCCCGTGGGTAGCAAATAGGCGCCGGAGGGCTCTAATGGTGACTTCAGTAGTGATGGATGCCAGGGGAATGACCTCAAGCCATTTGGAAAATGCGTCCACCACTATCAGAAGGAACTTTCCTTGCATCGGGCCCGCGAAGTCTATGTGTATTCGCGCCCACGGGTTGCTCGGTGTTTCCCATTCCGCAATAGGCGTTTGCGGAGGGGCGGGGCGGACTTCTTGGCACGGATCACATCTGGAGACCCAGTCCTCAATGTCTTTGTCCAGTGATGGCCACCAGACGTAGCTCCGTGCCAGTCCCTTCATGCGTACGATGCGAGGGTGCCCCTTGTGCAAGGTTTCCAAAGTCTTTAGGCGCAAGGCCTGGGGAACCACGACCCTGTCACCCCACAGCAGGCAGCCCTTCATGGTTGACAGTTCCTGCTGCCTCTTTGCAAACGGCTTGAAGTCGTCGGTCAACGGTCCCGCAGGCCAGCCGCGCAGCACCCAAGACATCACTTGTTTCAAAGTCCGGTCTTTCTGGGTTAGTGCCGCGACGTCTGCGGATGTGACTGGGCAAGCCAGGTCGCCATCGATATGATGCAGTCCCAGGGTGGGGGCAGGGTCCTCCACTAAGTCTTTTGACGGGCATCTGCTCAAGGCGTCAGCGTTGCTGATGTTACTGCCCGGCCTGTGGCAAAGTTCATAAGAGTACCCGGCCAAAAAAATTGCCCAGCGTGTCATCCTGGGCGATGAGTAGTTAGGTGTGGGCTTGCTTCCAGACAGAAGGCCCAGCAGGGGCTTGTGGTCTGTGATGACCATGAACCTCCGTCCGTATAAGTACTCATGGAAGCGCTTGACGCCAGCAACGATGGCCAGGGCCTCTTTGTCCAGCTGGCTGTAATTTCTCTCGGCGCTGGACAGCGTCTTCGAGAAATAGGCGATGGGTGCTTCCTTCCCGTCCGGGAATTGATGACTGAGGACTGCTCCGATGCCGTAGGGGGATGCGTCGCAAGTCAATAGCAGGGGGAGTGTCTCGTGGTATTGGATGAGGACACTCTCGGAAGAAAGCAGGTTCTTGACAGCTCTGAATGCTGCTTCCTCTTCCTTCCCCCACCTCCAGGAAACCGCCTTCCCCAGCAAGCGATGGAGCGGTTCAGCCACGGAGGCTTTCTGTTTCAGGAAAACACTGTAAAAATTCAGTAGTCCCAGAAACGCCTGAAGCTCCGTCTTGTTTTGGGGGGCTGGAGCTTCATGGATAGCCCTAACCTTAGATTTAGTGGGGTGAATGCCGTTCTTATCAATGAGATAACCCAGGAACTCGACCTCCTGGACCCCGATGATGCACTTGTCCCTCCTGACTCTCAAACCCTTCTCCTTGAATCGCTGTAAAACCATGCGCAGTCGCTCAAGTAGTTGGGTTTTGGAGTGGCCGGAGATCAAGACATCATCGAAGTAAGGGACCGCCCCTGGAATGCCTTGAAGAAGGCGTTCCATAAATGATTGAAAAATACCTGGGGCTGCGCTGACCCCAAATTGGAGGCGCGTGCATTTAAAGGCCCCTCTATGGGTGACAATGGTTTGTGCCTCCGCAGTTTTTTCATCCACTGGCAATTGCTGGTAAGCTTGGGCCAGGTCCAATTTCGCGAATATTGATCCGCTCCCAAGTGAATGCAACAGATGTTGCACCACTGGAACCGGATATGCGCTCTGCTGGAGGGCCTTATTTATCGAACACTTATAGTCGGCGCAGATGCGCACAGACCCATCATGCTTCATCGGGGTCACAATGGGGGTCTCCCATGTAGCATGATCGATCGGTTCCAGGACTCCTTGGGCGACAAGCTTATCTATCTGGGCGTCGACCTTGGGCCTCAAGGCGAACGGAACCCTGCGGGGCTTTAGCCTGATTGGGGTGACATTTTTGTCCAAATTGAAGGAAATAGGTTTCCCCACAAATCTCCCCAGCTTACCATCGAAGACTTCCTTGAACTCTTCGATGATGGCGTCGAGTTCGTCCCTACGAATTTGGTGGATCCCGCTGATAGACAGCCCCAATGGCTCGAACCACTCCATCCCCAGCAGGCTCGGGCGGTTGCGCCCCACAACGGTGATGGGTAGGACGCCCTGGAAGTCGTGGTAGGTGACCCGGAGCGAAGTCCTCCCCAGGATCTCGACAGGGTTGCCGCCGAAATCGACAAGACGGGCCCGTAGGGGCTTGAGGTCTTTCTTTGAGACGCCCGGTTTCAGACGCTTTAACTGATGCCAGTCTATGATGGAGTAGTTCGACCCCGAATCAACCTCCATAGAACAGGGTGTTCCCTCCACGATTACGGTGGCATGGAACTTTGCGGCCGCATCGTCAATGGTGTGGATGCCGGAGGACAGCTGATCAGTTCTGACTGCCGCGTAGCCGCCGCCTCGTTGCTGAGACCTGGCAGAGGACCGTTTGGATGGTCTCTGGTTGTCTTGCCGTTTCTCGCCCCAGCCGGGGGGAAACGGGCCCGGGGTAGGTGCTTCGGCCCTGCAGGCTTCAGCGATGTGCCCCCGCTTGTTGCAGCGTCGGCAGATAGCGTCTCTCCAACGGCACTTGGCCCTGGCATGGCTTCCTTTGCAGCTGCCGCAGGTCTCGATCCGGGCGCCATCTTGGTTGCGCTCGCGACGGTTTTGGCGGGAAACCTTGTGAACGGCCATTTCGTCGTCGGAGCAGGAGCTGGCAGACGACTCCTCAGACGAGCTTTTGGGGTGGCGTTGCAATTTGTGCACCCCTTTAGCCCTACTCATGGCGGCAGCTGCCTTTTCTGAGATCTCGGCTGCGATTGCCTCCTCAACAACGTCTTTCAACGCGATTTTCTTTCGGCTGAGGAACTTACGTTGCAGTCCAATGTCCCTCATGCCGAAGACAATACGGTCTCTGATGGCGTTCTCAACGTTGTCAAACTCGCAATTTGACGCGAGTTGCCGCAGAGCTGCCACAAAGTCCTTGATGGGCTCCCCTTCCAACTGATTCCTTTGTTGAAAGGTGAATCTGTTGGCAATGGGAGTTCCAGTGGGAGCGTAGTGCTCCTTTAGCACGTCTTGCAAATCGGCCCAAGACATCTCCTCGATGTTTCTTGGGGACACGAGGTCGATGGCCATCTCCAGCACCTCGGAGCCGCAATGCGCCAGGAACAGGGCTCGTTTCCGTTCATCGGAGAGGTCTTGATAGTTGTTTCCCCGCAGAAACTGGCGGAAACGAACCAGATAGGAGGTCCATTTCTCCACTCTGGGGTCGAATTTGGAGATCGGAGCCATCGCGGCTTGTGACGCCTCCATCTTCAGTGACTTCAGCTCAGTGAGGAATTCTCGATGAGTGACTTAGCTCCGCGTGGCGGTTCTTTTCAAGTCCTTCGTCGCCAGTGATAGATCAGGCGCAGGAAAGAAGACAAGACCAGCGGGGTCTGTTCAACAAGTTTTATTCAGCTCTTAACTAAGTCAGAACAGACGAACGGCTGTGCTGCCGGAGCCCTTTTTATAGCACTCCGGCAGACCAGCCGTCCAATGACAGCGGTTTAACTTTCCCGCCCGGAGGATTAACCAATCCCCGGCCGGATGTCCTTATAAGGACATAACACGTTAAGCAATAGCCTTCATACTTTTGCATATAACTGCTTAGTAGGGCTTTCAGCCCCCCCTAAGCGATGTTCTTTTTTATACAAAGTCAGCTTATTGCCCCCACAATCCGGGTCCTCATTTTACCTACCTCGGAAGGATGAAAGGCTGAGTCAACCTTGAGCCTGGTGAGATTTGATCTCGCAGTAATTGCAGGCAGCTGGCAGCTAAGTGCTACTTAACAGCGCTTTAGTCTGCTGCTCCACCAAGGCTCATTCTATTCTATTCTGTTCTGTTCTGTTCTGTTCTGTTCTGTTCTGTTCTGTTCTGTTCTGTCCTGTCCTATCCTATCCTATCCTATCCTATCCTATCCTATCCTATCCTATCCTATTCTCCTTTGTGCAACCATGGTGGTCTCATCTGGTGTTCTTTCTTTTTCTGTGGTACTGCTTTTGCTTGGGCCTTCATTATTTCATCTTTGAGGGTTTCCAATGCATCTTGAACATTTTTTATTTTTAGGATTTCCATCCATGAAATCCTTCCTAGTCTCACTCTTATCTTGAAATGATCTCTCTTAATGTCTAAAATAGTGGTTGAGTTACCTGTGGTTCAGTGGTGGGTTGCTATTGGTTCGCCCCAATTCAGACGAACCAGTAGTAGCGTCGGCAGGAGGCTCCGCCCACCCACCTGGAGATCATCAAATACGTTCTGCGTATGCGCAGAAATTTCTGCGCATGCGCAGAAGTGGTGCATGTGCAAGTGAAGCAAGCAAACCGGTAGCAAAGGTAAGTGGAACCCACCACTGCTGTGATTGTGTTATTGTGAATTCAAACATGAGAAGGTCACTCTCCCTCAAACGTTCTGCAGCTTCTAGTCCCTCAACCATTTTATCCTTATTGGTAAGAATTAAGTCCAGTATAGCTGTCACTCTATTTCCCTTCTCTACCTTCCCATAGGATAAACCTATCAGATAAGTATGTCAGGAATCTGTTTGATCTCACACTCATTGCAGACTTTGTTTCCCAGTTAATGTCAGGATATTTAAAGTCCCCCATTACTACAGGGGTATTGTTCCTGCACACCTCAGCTAACTGATTAGCAAAAAGTTTATGATCCTTTGATCTCTGCTATTCTATTTATGCAGGCAGATTAGAGGATGATTATCCAATATTACTCAGGTCTTCAGTCCTTGAATTCCATCCTGGTTTATCAACAGGTGTTGCCCCGTTCAGTGTGTAATGATCCCTGTCCTGCTGGCTATCAGAAGAAAAAGAAAGAAGGCGAGAAATTTTGTTGTTATGATTGTGATCCATGTTCTGAGGGGAAGATCTCAAACACTTTGGGTAAGTTATTCTGTTTTATTCTACTCTACTCTACCGCATTCTACTCTACTCTACTCTACTCTACTCTACTCCACTCCACTCCACTCCACTCCACTCCACTCCACTCCACTCCACTCCACTCCACTCCACTCCACTCTATTCCAGTCCATTCCACTCCATTCCACTCCATTCCTGTAACTTATTTTATTCTGTCCTATCCTATCCTATCCTATCCTATCCTATCCTATCCTATCCTATCCCATCCCATCCCATCCCATCCCATCCCATCCCATCCCTTCCCTTCCCTTCCCTTCCCTTCCCTTCCCTTCCCTTCTCTTCTCCTCCTATTCCTATTCCTATTCCTATTCCTATTCCTATTCCTATTCCTATTCCTATTCCTATTCCTATTCCTATTCCTATTCCTATTCCTATTCCTACTCTATTCTACTCTACTCTACTCTATTCTACTCTACTCTATTCTACTCTACTCCACTCCACTCTACTCCACTCCACTCCACTCCACTCCACTCTACTTTACCCTACCCTACCCTATTCTACCCTACTGTGAAACCTTCCAGTATGAGAATCAGAATTGCAATAACTGAAGCAAAAAAAAAATCAGCTGTGTATGTAAATAAAATTTACTATCAAATTTGCACTGAAACATCACAAAATAGAATACAGTAAAATAGGGTAGAGTAGAGATAGATAGATAGATAGATAGATAGATAGATAGATAGATAGAATGGTGGGATTCAGCCAGTTCGCATCACTTTGGGAGAACCGGTTGTTAACTTTCTGAGCAGTTTGGCAAACTGGTTGTTGGAAGAAATCATAAGGGCAGAGAACTCGTTGTTAACTTACTTGAATCCCACCACTGGATAGATAGATAGATGTACTCTATCACACACACAGAGAGAGAGAGAGAGAGAGAGAGACAGAGAGAGAGACAGAGAGACAGACAGACAGACAACAGACAGACAGGCAGACAGACAGACAGACAGACAGACAGATCCCCTACATGTATTTGTGACCATAGGTATAAACCAAGTTTGACCATATGATTGAAGCCTGATCCCTTGGTTTTATATATAAGAAATATTTTTGACACTTGTTTAAAATGTGCATGGCTTCAGTGACAGATTTGAAAATGGGCAAGACTTGAGTCATCTAGGTGTGCCCACGAATAAATTACCTTTATAGGAGATATCATGTAATGATTGCATTGAGTATTTTTCAGACTTAGCCACTTTAAGAGCTGTGCAAACCGACTCCCAAAATTCCCCAGACAGAATTTTGAGAATTGAAGTTCAGACTTCTTAAAGTGGCCAAGTATGAAAAACACTGAATTAATCCAACATAAATGATATATTTCACTTGGTGCTACCTCAGTCATGATGATTAGATTCCATGATTCATGGCCTCTCTCTTATTTTCAGACATGATTGCCTGTTCTGAATGTCCAGAAGATCAATATGCAAGTATGGACAAAGTTCAATGCATACCAAAAACCGTAACATTTCTAACTTACGAAGAACCTTTAGGAATCAGTTTAGCTGTGATTGTTGTATTATGTTCAATCATTACTGTGTTCATACTTGGAATATTTATTAAGTATAAAGACACCCCTATTGTTAAAGCTAACAACAAGGACCTCACCTATACCCTCCTCATCTCCCTTCTGCTTTGCTTCCTCTGCTCTTTTCTTTTCATTGGAAAACCTCTCCAACTGATTTGCTTCCTCCGACAATCAGTCTTTGGTATTATCTTCTCCGTGGCCATTTCTTCTGTGTTGGCCAAAACCATCATGGTCATTGCAGCTTTCATGGCCACTAAACCAGGGTCCAGGATGAGAAAATGGTTGGGGAAAAGACTGTCCTTCTTAATAGTTTTTTCAGGCTCCTTCATTCAAGGAGGCATCTGTCTGGCATGGATGATCACTTCTCCCCCCTTTCCAGAACTTAACATGAAATCAATGACTGAAGAGATCATAGCAGAATGTAATGAAGGGTCTGTTGTGATGTTTTATCTTGTCTTGGCCTACATGGGGTTTCTGTCTCTGGTCAGCTTCATGGCGGCTTTCCTGGCTAGGAACCTGCCAGACACATTCAATGAAGCCAAGTTCATCACTTTTAGCATGCTGGTGTTTTGCAGTGTTTGGTTATCTTTTGTTCCAACATATTTGAGCACCAAAGGAAAGTATGTGGTAGCTGTGGAGATCTTCTCCATTTTAGCTTCCAGTGCTGGGGTACTGGGATGTATCTTTTTCCCCAAATGCTTCATTATTTTGCTGAGGCCTGAGCTGAACCGCAAAGAACAACTTGTAAAAAGAAAGAATTTCTGACTATTAAATCACGACTATATGTATTTCTGCTGTAAAATGGAATTAAAAATCCTGTTCTAAATATAAAAGCTGGGCTTGTTTATTAGCTTTACCAATTTTACCAATATTGTATATCCTTGGCATGTATAATAGCGTGTGTCAAATTCTTATAAATGGAGTTGGACAATAGAATATTTCACTGTTTCATGAGTGACTCTACTTTTAATAATACATTAAGTTTTGATTATTTACCTGATCTATTTAATGAAGAGAATAATTAGGTCTTCTTTAAAAGAGATCTTCTGTTTGCCAACCATTAACAATAATCTAATATCTAGATAATATAGTTTGGATCTTATTATCATCAAGCAGTAATGGGAAAAACTCTGTGTTCTACTGCAAATCATTGAGCTAAAAGGATATCAGAATATCTCAGCAATTAGAAATGTATCTGATTTGTTTTTTTCCCCAAGACTTGTTTATTCTCATGTTCTCTTTAATTGATTTCTAACTGTCCAAATTTGAAGAAGAGAAATTGTCTTTAATATATTAGTTTTACATTTCTCTTCTCTTTGACATCTGGAACAATGATTTCACATATATACTCTAGTCTTTATTAAACTAGATTTTATTTTAAAAGAATAAAAACACTAGAGCCGTGATGGTGAACCTATGGCACGGGTATCACAGGTGGCACGTGGAGCCATATCAGTGGGCACGCGAGCTCAGCTCCAGCACGCATGCGTGTGCCGGCCAGCTGATTTTTGGGCCTTCTAGGCCCACCAAAAACCAGGAAACACACTGTTTCCGGCCTCCGGAGGGCCTCTGGGGGGGGGGGGAGGCCGTTTTTGCCCTCCCCAGGCTCCAGAGCCTTTCTAGGAGCCTGGGGAGAGTGATTAATGGGCTTACCGGGCTCACTGTGCCATCACGTGCCACAAGCAGAATTATGGATGTGGGCACACGTGCGTGTGACCCCACCGTGCCCCCCACCCCGCTTTTGGCATGCGATGGCAAAAAGGTTAGCCATCACTGCACTAGAGGAATGGCCCATAAATTAAAATTAATGAATTAAATGAAAGGGGGGGGGGGAGAATTGGTTTCCAATCTTCTGAAAGGACAGTTTCAAGTACATTTAAGTTGCAAGGATAATATAATGTTAAAATTGACGAACATGCTGAATGAAGGGACTTGATGTTATGGCAATTGTAGCACCTGGGGGGGGGGTGTCACATGATGAAGATTCAGGCGCTTGCTAGCTTTCCTACCCTTAACCACAGGGGCACATCCCCGTCCCACATTTTTGGCACTTCCATCTGGCTTCATTGCATCAACTGACATTCAGTATTTTATAGAATAACAAAGTTGAAAGGGATTATTATTATTATTATTATTATTATTATTATTATTATTATTATTTTATTTCTATACCGCCCTTCTCCCGAAGGACTCAGGGTGGTGTACAGCCTATTAAAAGCACAAGACAGACATCAATTAAAATAATTTAAAATTTTTAAATAATTTTGGCTCACTTTAAAGCCCCAAAATTTAAAACACCCGATTAAAATTACGTTGATAGCCCAGCCTGATGGAACAACAGGGTCTTAAGGGCACAGCGAAACACCCAGAGGTCAGAGATCTTACGCATTTCCGGGGGCAGTTCATTCCACAGGGCTCCCACAGAGAAGGCCCTCCCCCTGGGTGTCGCCAGTCGACATAACTTGGCCGATGGCACCCTGAGGAGCCCCTCTCTGTGGGAGCGAACTGGTCGGTGGGAGGCTATTGGTGGCAGAAGGCGGTCTTGAAGGTACCCGGGTCCTATGCCATGGAGCGCTTTAAAGGTGGTGACCAACACCTTGAATCGCACCCAGAAGACCACTGGGAGCCAGTGCAGCTCGCACAGGAGGGGTGTCACATGGGCACACCGGGTTGCGCCCATAACCACCCGCGCGGCCGCATTCTGGACCAGTTGGAGCCTCCGAGTGCTCTTCAAGGGGAGCCCCGTGTAGAGAGCATTACAATAGTCCAACCGGGAGGTGACAAGGGTGTGAGTGACCATGCGCAGGGCATCCCAATCCAGAAAGGGCTGCAACTGGTAAATCAGGCGGACCTGATAAAAGGCCCCCCTGGCCACGGCTGTCATATGCTCTTCTAAAGACAGCCGTGCATCCAGGAGGACACCCAGATTGTGAGCCCTCTCTGTAGGGGGCAGTGATTCACCCCCAATAGTCAGCGATGGCACCAGCTGACTATATCGGGACGCCGGGAGCCACAGCCACTCAGTCTTGGAAGGGTTGAGTCTGAGCCTGTTCCTCCCCATCCAGACCCACATGGCCTCCAGGCAGCGGGACATCACATCAAGGGCATCATTGGAGTGGTCTGGGGTGGAGATGTACAGCTGAGAATCATCAGCGTACAGATGACACTTCATCCCAAAACCACGGATGATCTCACCCAATGGCTTCACATAAATGTTGAACAGAAGGGGCGAGAGGACCGACCCTTGCGGCACTCCCCATGCGAGGCGCCTTGAGGTCGACCTCTGCCCCTCTGCCAACACAAACTGAACGGTCAGAGAGGAAGGAGGAGAACCACTGCAGAACGGTGCCCCCTATTCCTAACCCCCTCAACCGCTGCAGCATGATACCATGGTCGATGGTATCAAAAGCCGCTGAGAGATCTAATAGGACTAGGACAGAGGAGCAACCCCTGTCCCTAGCCCTCCAGAGATCATCCACCAATGCGACCAATGCTGTTTCTGTGCTGTACCCCTGCCTGAAACCCGACTTGTATGGGTCCAGATAAATAGCTTCATCCAGGTGCCGGGGAAGTTGTCGTGCTACCGCGCACTCAACAACCTTCGCCACAAAATGAAGGTTGGAGACCGGACGGTAGTTAGCTAATTCAACCAGGTCCTGGGACGGCTTCTTGAGGAGGGGCCTCACCACCGCCTCTTTCAAGGCGGCAGGAAAGGCACCCTCCCTCAGAGAGGCACTTGTAATTCCCTGGAGCCAGCATCGTGTAACCTCCCGGGAGGCCAGTGCCAGCCAGGAGGGACACGGGTCCAATAAACACGGATCTTGGAGGTCTTCTAATTCAACCTCTTGCTTAAGCAGGAGACCCTTTACCAGTGATGGCTAACCTTTTTGCCATCGTGTGCCAGGAAGGGGGGGAGGCGGTGGAGGTTCGTGTGCACATGTTCCCACACCCATAATTCTATGCATCCTGCCCTGTGCATGTGACCATCCTCCCCCTGCTCCTAGCACACAATGGCCCGGTAGACCCGTTTTTCTTTCTCACCTGGCTCCAGATCCTCTCTATGCATCTGGGGAGGGCAAAAACAACCTTCCCCACCCCATTGGAGGCCCAAAATAGCCTGTTTCCCAACTTCTGGTTGGACAGGAAGTGACATTTTTTGCTGTCCCCAGCCTCCAGAGACTCCGACGCATGTGCACCGGAGCTGAGCTGGTGTGCCAGGTGACATGGCTCCCACCGGAAGTCAGGAAACTGGCTGTTTCCAGCCTCCGGAAGACCTCTGGGGGGCGGGGGATGGGGAAGGCTGTTTTTGGCCTCCCAGGCTCCTAGAAAGCCTCTGGAGCCTGGAGAGGGAGAAACTTGGGCCTACCGGGCCCACTGTGCCAAAAACAGGGGGAAGTGTGTGTGTGGGGGTCATGTGTGCATGCGCAGGAGGGTGAGGCACATTGAATTATGGATGTGGGCACCCGCACCCGCAGCCCCCGATGCTCCCCCCGCTTTTGGTACGCGACAGCAAAAAGGTTAACCATCACTCCCCTAGTCCTTCTTTTTCTAGAGATAACCCAATTCTTGCAACCTTAGCCTCCAGCCTCCTAATCATCCTTGTAGGTCAGTGGGTCAAGGGTCACGGTGCCAGACTGTAGCAGCACAGTGCCGGCTTGGGCTCCATGGGTCTTTCCATCTTACCTCACTATTGGCTCGGATGTGGATGATCTAATATAATCTCACCTAGAGAAGATGGCAACTTGGGTGGGGGGTGAATAAGTTATCCAATCAGAATACTGTTACTGTGCTACCTTTTATCTGCTTGTGTAATACTGTATAAAAAATAAAGCTCTCTACGAAGTCGGGAGAGACATCTTAGAGACATCTTGAAAACATCATGAAACAGCGCAACAACATGAGTTACAACACATCCTTGTTGATCTTTTCTGCATTCTTTACCGAGTTTCTACATCTTTTTTATAACATGGTGACCAAAACTGGATGCAGTATTCCAAGTGTGGTCTTACTACGGTGTTAGAAAGTGGTAGTAATACTTTATATGATCTTGATTCTATCCCTCTGTTAATGCAATGTATTCGGGATGGGCTGCTTGGGGTTTGCAGTGGTTTGTGACAAACTCTAACTAAGATTCTGTGCAGTTCGGAGAAAACCGAAATCCCACTCCTGGCTGGCCTCACCCACCCCACCCCACTCCGCCCCTTCCAGGAATCCCCACACGGCCTGTTTTGGATGCAGGTAAGTGCACGGCACATGCGGAGGCTTGGTGAGGGTGAAAAATGGGCCTACCAGAAGTTTGGGAAGGGCCACCGGAGCCTGGGGAGGCCATGAGATATACAAAAATTATCACCATGTCAGTTCATCCTTAGTTGGGTAACCTTTAGCATGAATTAAGGTCTTACAATGTCTTCCCATGGAGTGAACCAAGTCTTTTAGTTCTGCAGCTGTTCTAATGTGAAACCAAGATTGAATGATTGCTTCTATTAAATGGATCGCTTCTGACTAACAAGTTTCTTTAATTGGTTCCATAGATTTTCAATTGTGTTAAGGTCTGGGCTATTCCCAGGCCATTCCAGCAGTGGAATAGGATTCTCTTGAAACTCCAAAAAAAAAAAAAAAAGTGGTGTTATTAGCCATCAAACCTCAAAAATACACTTTTCCCAAAAGGGTTTCCACAATTTTGGCCACTACTGTAAACTAGATTTTGGTCCCAACAGATGCTTGCATTCTGCAGCGACAGTTCAATTCTGGGGAATATCTGTTTGGCTCGAAGGGTTGCCAAAAGGTACCCTGAAGTTACCCCAGTCACTCCACAAAACCATTTTTTTCTTTTCTCTGGATTTGAAAAGTTGCACAGCTCTATCTGATAATAGCAGTCGGGACAAACATGGGAATACTACTCAAACTCAGTCTGCGCTCCCCCATGTCATTTCCATAGAGATCCAAACAAGAGTTGAAATAATGATCTTCCTCCATTTGACCAATATCTTTATGCAAATTTCCCTTGGAGGGAAAAGATAATAATGAAGCATCACATACGACACAGAAGGTTTTCGTCTGTTTGTTTACAACCGAGGCCATATTCCCTTTGCTTTTGTCAGGTTACTGCTCCGGAGTCAAATTTCCCTATGGAATTGCGAGCCGATGTGAAAATCATATGACTTACCCTATGACTTACCAATGCCTCCCCCATAGACAATTATTTCTATGCAATTATCAGACTCTCACGATTCCCCCAACCTCCAATTGCTTCCCAACAGCTACCAGAAAAAGCATTTTTTTAAAAAAAGCCATGAGTCTGAATTAACTCATTTGAGGTTTCCATTCAGGGCAGGTGTGGAAGGAAAACAGGACTCTTCATCATTTTATCCGGAGCACTTTTGTTCCCAATCCTTCCATTCAATGCTAATGGCATTAATAGCGATCATGCAACTGTAAGGGGGGGGGGGAGGTGTCTGTCACAGTGGGACCTCTGACACCTGACGGCGATGCTAGTCCTGGTTTTCTTCCTTTTTACGCCCACGGTGTGCAAATTTGCGGCAGAGACATGCTCCAAAAATGATCCTCTCCCAGTTCGACATGAGTGGCAGCAACCAGGAGACGTCCTCCTGGGTGGGATGTCATCACAGATTATTTATATTTTCTATCCACTTTCCTTCGAGAAACATCCTTCAGAAGAGCTGGAGGCTGATTTTCCCATGTAAGGATTTCATTCCCCCTCCCCACCACTTTTTTTTTTTTTTTTGCTGTTAGGAACCCAAATGCTTTGACAAACTTGGAGCCTTGGATAGTACAGTGGTCTAAAGCATCCTGTTATTAACACCAGCTGCCTGCAATTATTGCAGGTTCGAATCTCACCAAGGCTCAAGGTTGACTCAGCCTTCCATCCTTTCTAAGGTAGGTAAATTGAGGACCCAGGTTGTGGGGGCAATAAGCTGACTTTGTATAAATATACAAAAGTATGAAGGCTATTGCTTAGCGCATTGTAAGCCGCCCTGAGTCTCCGGAGAAGGGCGGCATATAAATCTAATTTTAAAAAAAAAACAAAAAAACCCCCTCAGTTTTACTGAATCAGAAAGGCAGGAATGGAGTATATCTAGTTTAATGAAAAGGAGGACTAGGGGGTGATATGATAAGCAGTCTTCCAATATCAAAGGGTCTACCACAGGGAAGAGGGGGTCAACCTATTCTCCAAAGACACTTGAAGACAGAATAAGAAGCAACGAGTGGAAACTAATCAAGGAGAGAAGCAACGTAGAACTTTTTATTTGAATATTGAGATATAAGAGTCAGAATGATGTAGTGATTATGGCACTGGTTTAGAAACTGAGGGACTGTGAGTTCTAGTACTGCCTTAGGCATGAAGCTCGCTGGGTGATTTTTGGACCAATTCCCCTCTATCAAACCTAGGAAGAAAGCCAGGGAATTTCTTTAAAAAAATAATAATATTGGACAACTACCTAAGGTGTCCATCTAGCCAGCAGAAGTGCAAAATGACATGAAGGCGTATGTAAATAGAAATCGGATTTGCTCGAATACCATCTCAGATTGAATTTAAAAAGGAAACAACAAAGGAATGGAAAAGAGGGGAGGAGTAGAAAGGGGAAAGTAGGGGAGCTGGGAGGTGAGAAGAAGAGAAAGGAAGAATGGAAAAAGGAGAGGAAGAAGGAAGGGGAAAGAAGAGCAGTAGAGAAGGTAAGAAGGGGAGGAAGAAGAGAGGAGAGGGGAAAGAGGAAAGGAAGTAGGAAAGAAAGGAGAGAAGGAATGAGGAAAGAAGAAAGAAAGGAGGAGAAAGAAGGGAAGGGAAAAAGGAAAGGCTGTAGTGAAACAGAAGAAGGAAATGGTAAAAGAGCAGACCCGGACAAATAATTAATTAATTACCTAATGGAAGTTAAAGAAGAAGATGAACAAACAATGTATAAGGATGGATATAAGACTGTACATTTAAACATGTTGATGAAAAATAAAAATAAAAAACTTTTTTTCAAAATGACGGGAAGGCAAGTAAGGAATAAAGGTGGGAAGGTAGTATTTGTTCAGAGTCCACCTTTGAATCATTATTCTTTTAAAAGAAAAATACAACCGTGGCCACTGATTTTATTAAATGTTTTGGAAAGAGACCCTGGAAAAGGCTGAAACATTTGAAATCTTTTCAAATCATCATGCCTTCTGCTGAAGAATATTTTGATACAGCTTCAAGGTATGAATTAGAGTTTTTAATCTGTTCTTCTATCTATCTTTCTTTGCTAACATTTGAGCATTTCCCCCCTCCCCTAAATTTGGTGGCTTGCATTGGAGATTTAAATGGAGCTCATCCATTCCTTGCAGAAATGTTTGAAAGATTTCCCTGTCCCAGATTTTATATTCATTCTATAAGTTGTTTTATATGAATCATTCTCATGATGTATCTGGCTGCACCTATAAAATTAAGGTCAAAGAACAAGGCAGAAACCAAGCGAATGGCAATTGATTAACCTCAATGGTCAACACAAACATGTTTAAATATTGATTCCCTATATTTTTGTGAGCCAAGTACTTAAAATGCCTTAGATTAAATAGATACTTTTCTAAACTTCCTTCCTTCCTTCCTTCCTTCCTTCCTTTTAAGGAGGGACTGGACAACCATTTGTGTAAAATGGTAGACCTCCAAAGTCCCTTCCAACTCTTCCTTCCTTCCTTCCTTCCTTCCTTCCTTCCTTCCTTCCTTCCTTCCTTCCTTCCTTTTAAGGAGGGACTGGACAACCATTTGTGTAAAATGGTAGACCTCCAAAGTCCCTTCCAACTCTGTCTTCCTTCCTTCCTTCCTTCCTTCCTTCCTTCCTTCCTTCCTTCCTTCCTTCCTTTCTTCCTTCCTTCCTTCCTTCCCTCCCTCCCCCCTTCCTTCCTTTCTTCCTTCCTTCCTTCCCC
>WNWU01000139.1:649368-669771 GCA_012654045.1 Ptyas mucosa
TCTGTTCTGTTCTGTTCTGTTCTGTTCTGTTCTGTTCTATTCTATTCTATTCTATTCTATTCTATTCTATTCTATTCTACTCTACTCTACTCTACTCTACTCTACTCTACTCTACTCTACTCTACCCTACCCTACCCTACCCTATTCCTATTCCTATTCCTATTCCTATTCCTATTCCTATTCCTATTCCTATTCCTATTCCTATTCCTATTCCTATTCCTACTCCTATTCCTATTTATTTCTATTTCTATTCTATTCCTTCATATCAGTTGCTGAAGGGAGAAATGCTGTGTGAGACAGTAAAGATGGCCTCATATTTTACTCTCCCCATGACTACCCAGATGTCATTTCATTTGTAAATAGTAGCTTTGAAAACCTAAATTGTGTGGCATATTTTCTTGGTTTGTTTCTCCTAAAACCCGTTGCTGTTTTTTTTTTCCTATGTGGCAGGTACAACCTGTTTCCGTATGTACTGAGTCTTGCCTTCCAGGTTACCAGAAGAAAAAGAGAGAGAAGGATAAATTCTGCTGTTATGACTGTTCACCATGCCCAGAAGGGAAGATCTCAAAGTTGAAGGGTAGGCAATGCATTATATTCCACCACCACTACCTGCAGCATTATTTCAGATAAAGAAGTAGCAACTCTCCTCTTGTTCTTGCATTCATGAGATCCCCTAGGCCAGGGGTCCTCAAACTTTTTAAACAGGGGGTCAGTTCAAGGTCCCTCAGACTGTTGGAGGGCCGGACCAGCTGGGTGGATGTGGCTAGGTGGTCACGTAACTGGGTGGCAGGAGTGAAATGTAAAATTTGTTACTACCAGTTCTGTGGGCGTGGCTTGGGAGGGGTAATGTGACTGGGTGGGCGTAGCCAACTTTTTCTTTTTTAACTTTTCAAAGCATTTTTTCTACAACCTCTTCGGCCAAAGAGGTGGCAAAAAAAAATGCTTTGAAAAGCCTCTGCCGATCAGGCAACTCAGCTGGGATCGTCAGAGGCTTTTCAAAGCATTTGTTTTACCACCTCTTCGTCTGAAGAGGTTGCAGAAAAAAATGTTTTGAAAAGCCTCTCTGACGATCAGGCAACTCAGCTGGGATCATCAAAGAGGCTTTTAAAGGCATTTTTTTCCCTACAACCGCTTCGGCTAAAGAGGTTGCAGAAAAAAATGCTTTGAAAAGCCTCTGACGATCCCAGCTGAGCCGCACGATCATCAGAGGCTTTTCTTTTGACTTTTAAAAGCATGTTTTCGGCGGAAGAGGTTGTAGAAAAAATGCTTTTAAAAATAATTTTAAAAAGCCTCCGATGATTGCATGGCTCAGCTGGGCATTGGGGGGGGGGGGGAGAGGGATTTTTGCTACCGGTTCTCCGAACCACCTACCGCCATCGCTACCGGATCCGAACCGGGAGCATTTCACCCCTGAAAAAATATATGTGCTTACTAACCCATGTAAGCAATATGGAACTTTACAATCCATATCTGTCAGCAAAGAAGTTTTCCTTTTCCTTTTCCTCCTCCTCCTTCTCCTCTTCCTCCCCCTTCCCCTTCCCCCTCCCCCTCCTCCACTCCCCTTCTCATTGTTATCAATGTTATTATTGCTAGTTTTGAAGTTTTATTATCCAGCTGAAGAGAAAAAGCTATGGGATAGTATAACCAGAGCAAAATATAATTATAATGTCCGGGTTCCAAATAACACCCTTAACGAAAGAAGACTCCACACGATAATCAGAGGCTTTATTTTTTTACTTTTAAAAGCATTTTTTTTGGCGGAAGAGGTTGTAGAAAAAATGCTTTTAAAAGTAAAAAAGAAAAGCCTCTGATGATTGTGCGGCTCAGCTGGGCATGGTGGGGGGGGGGGTGCAGGGATTTTTGCTACTGGTTCTCCAAACCACCCACCGCCATCGCTACTGGATCAGGTGATCCGGTCTGAACCAGGAGCATTTCACCCCTGCTGGGTGGGCGTGGCTAGGTGGTCATGTGACTGGGTGTGCATGGCCAATTTAACAGTCCATTAAACAATACACACAAATTACAGTTTAATTTGTTATGCTCCTGGGGGTGGAAAATAGGTTAGTGAAGGGATGTGGCTGCCTTGGGGTATGTGTGAGGGAGTTCCATTTGTGTGTGTGTGTGTTTCTCTCTCTCTCTCTCTCTCTCTCCCTCCCCCCCCCCCTTTCTCTCTCTCTGGAGGCCGAGGAATACTGTTCTGCTGCCCAAAAACAGATCCATTTTTGGCCTCTTCGGCTTCCAGAAGATGGGTGGGGGCCAGTAGGTAGGTGGGGTGATGTGGGCGGGGCAGCCTTGTGGTCCCGTGTGGGCTGGATTAATGCCTTCAGCAGGCCATATGCGGCCTGCGGGCTATAGTTTGAGGACCCCTGCCCTAGACCTTTCTACCTAATATCAAATCAAAAGGAAGAAAGAAAAAGAAAACTAAATGAAAAAGATCACACTCTCCCATACTTTATACCAGCGATGGGTTTCACATTATGTTACTACTGGTTCACCCCCCACATGCACATGCTTGCTTTGTGCACACGGGTGCCCAATTCACATGGGTGCCTGCCTTCTGCACTTGCACCCGGCCTTCCGTGCATGCACTTTGCTCACACATGTCCCTTCCGTGCATGCTCCCGGCTCAAAAACTTGCCTAAATAGGATGGCATAGAGTCGGGGTGAGTGGGCGTCGGGGTGAGTGGGCAGGCCCGGGCCCACCCATGATTTCCACTACTGGTTCACGTGAACCAGTCCAAACCAGCTGAATACCACCTCTGCTTTATGTGTATCTCTGTAGTCAGCTGATACCTGTATTAATTCACACAATGATAGAATCTTAGATTTAGAAAATTGTGGAGCTGGATGGGGCCATAATGTGGCTCTAATCAGGTGATCGTGAGCCTATGGCATGCGTGCCACAGGTGGCACAGGTAGCCATATCACTGGGCACGTGAGCTCAGTGCTGGTGCGCACTGGCCAACTGATTTTTGGGCCCACCAGAAATGGGGAAACAGGCTGTTTCCTGCCTCCAGAGGGCCTTGGGGGGGGGGGGGAAGGTCCCCAGCCTCCAGAGCCTCTCTAGGAGTCTGGGGAGGGCAAAAACGGCCTTCCCCACCCCCCGGAGGTCCTCAGGAGGCTGAAAACAATGTTTGCCAACTTCTGGAAGTTGGCAAATGGGTCATTTTCAGCCTCCGGAGGACCTCTGTGGGGGTGGGGAAGGCTGTTTTCACCCTCCCCAGACTCCTAGAGAGGCTCTGGAGGCTGGGGACAGCAAAAAACGGGCCTTCAGGTCCTACTGGAAGTTTGCAAACGGGCCATTTCTGCCTCTGGAGGACCTCCATGGGGGTAGGGAAGGCTATTTTCACCCTCCCCAGACTCCTAGAAAGGTGCTGGAGCAGTGATGGCTAACCTTTTTGCCATTGTGTGCCAAAAGCTGGGAGAGCGCGGTGGGGTCACATGCATGCATGCCCACAGTCATAATTGTATGCGCCCTGCTCCCCCGTGCTCCCCCCGTTTTTGGCACATGATGGCATGGTGGGCCCGGTAGGCCCATTTTTTGCTCTTACCAGGCTCCAGAGCCTTTCTAAGAGCCTGGGGAGGGCAAAAACGGCCTTCCCCACCCCCCCGAGGCCCTCCGGAGGCCGGAAACAATGTGTTTCCTTACTTCTGATGGGCCCAGAAGGCCCGAAAATCAGCTGGCTGGCGCACGCATGCATGCCAGAGCTGAGCTCGCGTGCCCACCGATATGGCTCCACGTGCCACCTGTGGCACCCGTGCCATAGGTTCGCCATCATGGCTCTAGAGCCTACCAGGCCATCACATGCCAGGAGTGGAGGGTGGGGGGTTGTGTGCACATGCGCAGGGTCAGGGCACATAGAATTATAGATGTGGACATGCGCATGTGCGAGAACCCCCCCTCCTGACACCCCATGGCAAAAAGGTTAGCCATCACTGCTCTAATCCAACCCTCTGGAATCTGCAATGGAAACAATGAAACAAATTTGAAAGGAGGTTGTCCAATTGCTTTTTAAAAACCTTCAGCAATGGAGAACCCATAACATATGTAGATAGATCCTTCCATTGTTGAACAGAGTTGTTTCTCATTTATACAATATCTAAAAAGCTTCTAGATATTGTATATCTAGAAATACAACATCTATTTAGAAAACAAAACAAGATTAAAGTTTCAAAACTCTCTATTAACAAACTGTTACTGTAATCCACTCGTAGAAAGATTACCGTGGCATCTTATCGATCCCAAATTATCCTAAAAAAATTAAAACTAGTTTGTCCTGGATCAAATATCCATGTTTGTTTCTTAATGCGATGTCTTATCAACTGTTGTCTAATGATAGATTCAGTCTCTACAGTAAGTCTATCTTCCTATCAAGGTCCAAATAGAAGTGGTTTATGATTAGGTGTAATAAATCCATCCAATATTTCCTTTTCTTTTCTTTTTCAGATATGATTGATTGTATCGAATGCCCAGAAGATCAGTATGCTACCAAGAATAAGGATGGATGCATCCCCAAAACAATAAGCTTTCTTTCTTACAATGAACCTTTAGGAATCGGTTTAATGTCGGTGGCTGTTTCCTTTTCTTTGATCACAGTGTTGGTGTTGGGAACATTCATTAAGCACCGAGATACCCCTATTGTCAAAGCCAACAACCGAGATCTCACCTACCTTCTCCTTATCTCCCTTCTTGTTTGCTTCTTGTCTTCTTTGCTCTTTATTGGACAACCAAGGAAAGCAACTTGCTTTCTCCGACAATCTGTTTTTGGCATCATCTTCTCCATCGCAGTTTCTTCTGTGTTGGCCAAGACTATCACTGTGGTGGTAGCATTTATGGCCACCAAGCCAGGATCCAAGATGAGGACATATATGGGAAAAAGACTATCAAACTCTATTGTCATTTCCTGCTCTCTGGTTCAAGCAGTTATCTGTATTGTATGGGTGGCAACCACACCTCCATTCCCAAATTTAGATATGTACTCAGTTCCAGGGGAAATTGTAGTAGAATGTAATGAAGGAACCACCAATATGTTTTATCTTGTCTTGGGTTATATGGGTTTCCTATCCCTTATCAGCTTTACGGTGGCTTTCCTTGCCAGGAAGTTGCCAGATACTTTCAATGAAGCCAAATTTATCACTTTTAGCATGTTGGTGTTTTGTAGTGTTTGGTTGTCTTTTATTCCAACGTATTTGAGCACCAAAGGAAAGTATATGGTAGCTGTGGAGATCTTCTCCATCTTAGCTTCCAGTGCTGGGGTATTGGGTTGTATCTTTTCCCCCAAATGCTACATCATTCTTCTAAAGTCTGAACTGAACACCAAGGAACAGCTGATAAGAAGTAAAAGATGAGAAGTATTTTATTACCATAAAACAATGACCTACCTTTGTATACTAAAATAGGATTGTTTCTGATTTTATATGAAACTAGCTGATAACCCAGCATTGCCTGGGTATTTATTTATCCCAATCCTGTATTAGACAGGAAGAGCCCTGATTTTGGCAATAATTGAATTAGTTAAAAATGTTTTCCCTGTACCCCCAGAAGTGCAAGTAAACTGATAACACCTTGTCGTTTTGCTAGCTGATCCATGATCATTTGGTTTGCTTTTTTCTGATCTTGATTTAGAAGTCGCTTCTTGTCTGCGATATATGCACTAAGCTGTTCAACGTTGTAGTTCTTTTCTCGTATGTAATCTGCATGAAGTACATCATGTCAGTCTCGTAGTGGTGCAGGCAGGCTGAGTTGCAGTAATGTTTTGTTGATCATGGCCATAGATTTGTCCTCAAGAATAATCAAAGCCTTGTTGAAAATGTCTGGACCAAACATAATTTCTAATGTTGGATTTCCCCCCTTACCGGAGAGAGCTCCCTTGTGGAGTACTGTGAAGCCGTTACATGGCAACTCCACTGTGCTGCACAGTAGAAGCCATTCTAAGGCACAACAGGCTGTATCTTAACAGAACACACACCCTGAGGGGTGTTAGGGGTGTCTCACACCCACAATATTTTTTTCCAGAGGGTAAGTCATCTGTGTACCAAGTTTGGTTGAAATTGTTCGAGGCATTCCAGAGTTATACTGGAACTCACACACACACACAACCATATATATATAATATAGGGCAGCATGCCTAATCGATCAATTATCATTTGAACCAACCCACTTAAAGGTATTCAGTTATTCATACAAATATTGTGGCGGATTTATTTGAATTTGGAATGAAAAATAAAATCTGGGATAACCTATTCATTTATTTGTCATTCATGTAGTACCTAAATGTCATTTGGGGTATTCATTTGGAACAATTCCTCTCTACTGTTGCCAGATCATTCATATTTTCCAGAAACTAAACTTAAAGGACACCGGGTTTTTTTTCTTGCTTTAAGACAGCTGTGAAGACCGAATAGCCCATTAATCTTTAAACTAAACAAAACCGCATTACGTCAACTTGTAGATATAACAGTGGTGGGACTCATCTCTGGTGTGTGTGTGTGTGGGAGAGAGTCTGCCTATTGAGATGAAGTGGACTGGTTGCTTTCATGGTGTGGAGACAGTAATTTGGTCCTTAACATCAATAAGACCAAGGAGCCTATAGTGGACTACAGAAGGGATAGATCAGATATCCAGCCCTTGGTTATCAATGGAGACCGAGTGGAGCAAGTGGCCAGTTTTTAGTTTTTGGGTGTTATCATAAAAGAGGGCCTGACCTGGGGCACTTACATTGCAGCACTGGTCAAAAGGGCCCAGCAGAGATTATACTACCTGAGACTTCTCAGGAAACAAGAACTGAATGAAAAACTGCTGGTGACCTTCTACCGCTGCACTATAGACTTAGATTGAGGATCTCATGATTAAGAATCTTAGAAGCACAGTATTACAGAATTGGATGTGGCATAGGGTCACCTAATCCAACCCCCTGAAATATGTAGAAATTCCATTTAAAACACCATGAAAAGTAGCTATCCAACAACATCTTTAAAAGATCTATCTTCTCAGTATCATCCCCTCCTCTTCTGTTGTGGCCTGTCAGCGGCCTGTGCAGCTAGTAGCTGATTCCGACAACGAGGAGGCTGGTTTGGTGCTGCGCCAGCAGCCTGTGCAGCTGGCACTCGAGTCGGACAATGAGGAGGCTGGAGAAGATGTGCTGCCAGAGGCGGGGATTCAGCCAGGGCCTTCAGAACCTCCAGAAGCTCCCATAAGTGAAAAGGAAGAAGAGGAGGAGCCTCTTCTCAATGCACGGGCGCACAGAGCTGCCAAAAGGCAGGAGTGGCTCCTCAGGAGGAGGTCACCTCGAGAGTAAGGCTTGGGGCTAATTGGCCACTCCCTTAGCCTATTTAAGGAAGGACAACGACTGAGGCAATTTTCAGGGAATAACTTCGTTCACTCTCCTTCATGTCCTGATTTTAGTTCTCTTATCAGTTTCCTGCAAATTGCTTCTGGGCTTTCTGCCAACCATAGTAAGATTACGATTATTTATTCTTTGGATTCTTGTAGGCTGTTAAGAAAGTTAATTAACAGCCTTTGTTTGAAAAAGACTGATTTAATTTAGTAAACTAAGGTCTGTACAGACTTTGTGTGTTCTGCATTCTTTGGGGTCCGTAGCTGGGGCAGAACATCTTCTTCCACCTTGACTTTTTAAGTATTTTACCTAGTTTTTTTTTTTATTTGATTTATATGCCGCCCTTCTTCGGAGACTCAGGGCGGCTTACAGTGCATTAAGCAATAGCCTTCATACTTTTATATATTTATACAAAGTCAGCTTATTGCCCCCACAATCTGGGTCCTCATCTCACCTACCTTAGAAAGGATGGAAGGCTGAGTCAACCTTGAGCCTGGTGGGATTTGAACTTGCAGTAATTGCAAGCAGCTGATCTTAATAACAGGGAATTAGTCCACTGTGCCACCAGGACTCTTATGGTCATATTATTGATATTCCCCATATTTTATTAGCCTGGATCTTTATTTTTCAATGAAGAACCTATTGTGACAACATATTTCCTTGTCTTGGGGTACATGGGTTTTCTTTCCCTTATCAGTTTCACGATGGCCTTCCTAGCCAGGAACCTTCCAGAGACTTCCAATGAAGCCAAGTTCATCACCTTCAGTATGCTGCTGTTTTGCAGCATTTGGTTGGCTTTCCTTCCGGCCTACCTGAGAGTTCTGCCCCAGCTATGGACCCCAAAGAATGCAGCACACACAAAGTCTGTACAAACCTTAGTTTACTAAATTAAATCAGTCTTTTTCAAATAAAGGCTGTTAATTAACTTTCCTAACAGCCTACAAGAATCCAAAGAATAAATAATCGTAATCTTACTATGGTTGGCAGAAAGCCCAGAAGCAATTTGCAAGAAACTGATAAGACGAATAAGATCAGGACACGAAGGAGAGTGAACAAAGTTGTTCCCTGCAAATTGCCTCAGTCATTTGATTTACTGCCGTGCTACTTCATTTCTGGAATTCTCTATGTTGCTTGCCCTGCTGGATTAATTACATTGTCTTGCCTTGTTGGATTTTTAGTTTTCTGCTTACAACGTTTGGGACTGAAGTATTGTCAGCCAAAGATTATTACAGGTTGGTGGAAAAGATTGTTGTGGCTCCGACCCCCGAGCCCATCGTATCGGAGGAAGAAGGCTCCGAACATGAAGGAGAGGAGCCGGCCAGGCCTCCCTCCCCCGGCCCCTCCTCTCTGACAATTCCTCAGGTGTCGGCCGAAGGAGAGGAGATTGGCCAGGAGCCAGGTGTCTCTGATCGGTCAGAGAGTGATGAGGGAGACAAGTTGTGGCTGGACCCACTTCAGCGTCGGCGTGCTAAACGATCATAGCAGATGAGGAGGCATGCCAGGGATTAAGCTGAGTCACTGGACCACACCCCACAGGCTATATAATGGGGTGGCCGTTTAGCTTCTGTGATGGACAAAGTTAATTCTTGCAAGTTCCTTTGGTGCAAAGCCTTAGTCTGCTGAAAGATTGTGAATTGGACTGTTTTTTCCCAGCCGGTGTGTATTGTATTTGTTATCTGGTGGAGGAACACCCCCCTTCTTGTTCTAGTAAAGCCGGTTCCCATAGTGCTGCCAAGCCTCTGATAATGGAATGTTTGTGTGTGCCAATTATTTAACCCTCGACTGTCTGTGTGGGTTTGTGTGTGTGGAGGACGGGGACAGAACAGAGATCTCTCCAGGCCAGAGAATTGATAGGGACATTGGGGGCACAGTTGGTGATAATAAAGGGACTCATATCAGTTCTCTGGCTGTGTTGCCTTTGTGTCATACCCTGGGTCATCACAAAAGGGGTCTACATCTTCTACGATTTGGGCTAAATTTCACCTTTAGTTTCCATGTAAAATCTCTTTCTTCTTCTTGTGCCATATTTGTCATCACAATGTTGGCAATCATTTTGGCAATCCAGTGCTGCTGAGTTTTGTCCAAACTAGTCTCTTAGATTTTGAAGCCATGATGTTTTCCTTCTGCCTGGACCTCGTTTGCCTGTAATCTTTCCTTAAAGATTAAAGGAAGTTTAAGTGAAGTATACCATATATTTCTGGGTGTCACATCACATGTCTGCATGTAAAATGCACACTTCTCATTTATCAGATCAAATCACCCTTGATTATGGTAATAAGACAGGATACACTTTGAATAAATGATGAGGTAGCAGGAAGAATACATTTTGTTTCACTAAATGTTCTGTATTATTCAGTTAATAATATGATGATAAGTTGCAATAGAAATAGTTGGATGCATAGAGAGTCAGATGGATAGAGAGTCAGCACAAAAACTTTTTAAAGTAACATTACATGTACAGATTTTTTAAAAAATCCAGAAATACTGAATTTCAAACAAACCTAACCAATCCAAAACTGATACCTTATGACAGTGATGGCGAACCTTTTTGGCATTGCGTGCCAAAAGTCTAAGCGCACGTGTGCTGTCGCTCTCCCGCGTGCCGGAACCCATAATGCAATGCGCCCCCCCATTTACGCATGTGTGCACGACAACTCCCACGCTCCCTCTACACATGCGCCCACACTGTGCATGCATGCCCCCCCAATGCGCCCCCCCCCACTTTTTCCAAGTGGGCCGGCATATCTCTTACCAGAGGACAACTAGGTACCAGCCGTTCCCTGGTGAGACAGCTGTTCCCCGCCTGGTGCATGGCGCTGCCAAGATGGCTTGGCTAATGATCAGGCAACTCCAAAGTTTCCTGCTAAACGTGTTCGTTCTTCTTTCCCTGTTTAAAAGAGCCGCGCTTGTAGGGGGGAGAGATCTGGCTAAAGAGCTGTGCTTTAGCTGTGCTAAAGAGCTGCCTCCTGCCTTCCACGATCTCCAAGGTTCCTCTCCCCATGGAATCCTAGCGTTTTCCTGCCTTCCACGATCTCCAAAGTTCCTCCCCCCATGGAATCCTAGCGTTTTCCTGCCTTCCACGATCTCCAAAGTTCCTCCCCTGATTGACTGCCTCCTGCCTTCCGTGCCTCCTCAGATTTTTGCAGTTTCTCCCCCCATCTCGTGCTAGCTTTCTCCTGCTTTCCTGCCACGGAGAGGCAGAACCTGCAGAGATCGGGGAAGGCCCTGCTTCTGTTCATCCGTGGCAGAGACCAGAAGACCAGCTGGCCAATTGGAGGTGCGCGCATGTGTGGTGGACCTGGGGTGGGCCGACGGCTGGCGTGCCAGCAGAAAGGGCTCTGCATGCCACCTGTGGCACGCGTGCCATAGGTTCGCCATCACAGCCTTATGACATTGTGTTAAATACATGTTTATTTCAAATCCCTTGGAATAAAAAGAAACTCACAATCTTATACAATACATTCAAAATAAGAAAGGGTTAGGTTAAATGAATGGTTGAAAATGTAGCAGGCTGAACATTTCTTTTGGAATGGATGCCCATAATAAATCTCAGTAAACATTATTTGTTGTTGTTGTGTCACGAGTATTTTCAGGGTTTCTGCGGCTACATGATTAGCCACAAAAGAGGTATGGCCTCAATCAACCCATCTGCTGTAAGCAATTACCTGCAAGCCTTCCCCGCCCTAGATAATTGCAGGTTTGCTCACAATATAAGCAAGCACCTTTCGGCTTGCTACTTGGGCCTCGACAACCGATCGGGCCTGATCCAGCTAGTGTTCACTGCTGGAAGAAGATTGCAGAGCCCAGCACGATGATGTAGAAGGGAGGAGTGCAGATAAGGACTCCAGACGCCGGCTGCTGAGATACTCCCACAGATGCTTGTGTTTTTGCTGTTTTTAAGCACACAAGCCAACGGTTAGGTTGTGCTGGAAATTCTTCTCTACACAGACCCTCAAGCCACGTTGGTGCTTGAACTGCTTTTATTCTCAGGTGACTTTTTTATTGTGAAGTCTACGCTGCTGCCTTCGTTTGCCTTGATGACGTGTCAATGCCAAAGACATCCACCTTTGTATTAACCTTTGTTTCTTGTGAACTGTTTTTGGTATTGTGGAGAGGAATCTAGGGAGATAGCCTGGCTTCACATACCCAGATAAAACTTTGCTTTTAATGTGGTTTTTAAAGGCACAGCGTCTTTTTAAGTATTTGAAATTAAATTATATATTTATTCAAGGCTCCTTTGTCGGCTTTATTTCAATCCCAGTGCTTTTGCCCATGAGCTGGTTCGCGGTCCGGGGTACCCCTCAATCCCACACCCCACATGTTGTTAGTAGTGAAGTCATGTCCGACCCATTGCGACCCCATGGACAACGTTCCTCCAGGCCTTCCTGTCCTCTACCATCCTCTGGAGTCCATTTAAGCTCCCGCTGACTGCTTCAGTGACTCCATCCAGCCATCTCACTCTCTGCCATCCCCCCCTTCTTTTGCCCTCAATAGTTCCCAGCATTAGGCTCTTCTCCAGTGAGTCCTTCCTTCTCATTAGGTGGTCAAAGTCTTTGAGTTTCATCTTCAAGATCTGGCCTCCTAAAGAGCAGTCAGGGTTGATCTCCTGTAGGAATGACCAGTTTGATTGCCTTGCAGTCCAAGGGATTCACAGGAGTCTTCTCCAGCACCATAGTTCAAAGGCCTCAATTTTTTTGGTGCTCAGCCTTTCTTATGGTCCAACTTTCACAGCCAGACATTGCAACTGGGAAAACCATAGCCTTGACTATACTCACTTTTGTTGGCAGGGTTATGTTTCTGCTTTTTAGTAAGCTATTTATATTTGCTATAGCTTTCCTCCCCAGGAGCAAGCGTCTTTTAATTTCTTGGCTGCAGTCTTCATTTGTGGTGATCTTGGAGCCCAGGAAAATAAAATCTGTCACTACCTCCATTTCTTCCCCATCTAGGAGTAAACATAATAATCCTCCATAAAGGATTATTGAAAGAAATTTTGAAAGAAATAACTACTTCTATAGGTTTCTATTCTTTTTTTTTTTGTCTGCAATTTTTCCTAGCAAGAAAGAAGCCATGGGGTACTAATTTCGCTTTATGAGTTGCTCCCTGTGGTTGAGGTCAGGCCTCAAAACAATGATGAAGCACTTTGGCAAGAATATGCATCCCAGTAATGCAGCGCTGGAGGACAAGATGGAGAAGACCTCCACAGCTACCATGGCTTTGCCTTTTGTGCTCAGATAGGCTGGAAAGAAGGAGATCCACACACTGCAAAAGGCCAACATGCTGAAGGTGATCAACTTGGCTTCATTAAAGCTGTCCGGTAATTTACGGGCAAGAAAAGCCACAATAAAGCTGATGATGGCCAAGATGCCCATGTAGCCCAAGACACAGTAGAAGAAGAAAGCTGAACCTTCATTACATTGTAAAATCATTTCCTGGAGCTCTGAGTGCATGTCCAACTCCGGGAATGGAGGTGATGTTGACAACCAAAGAATACAAATACACACTTGGCAGAGAGAACAGGAAAAGACAGCCCAAAAAGCCAATCTTTTCCCCACCCATTTTCTCAACTGAGATCCTGGTTTAGTGGCCATGAAAGCCACAACCACGGTGATGGTTTTGGCCAATACACTAGAAATGGCCACTGAGAAGGTGATGCCAAAAGTTGGTTGTCGGAGAAGGCAGGTCACCTTGCCAGGTTGGCTGAGGAACAACAAAGAGGAGAGAAAACAGAGCTGAAGAGAGACAAGCAAGGTGTAGGTGAGAAATCGGTTGTTGGCTTTGACAATAGGAGTATCCCTATGTTTAATAAAAGTTCCAAGGATCCAAGATGTCAAGAAGAAGAAACAAACAGAAGTTGAGGCTAAAGAATGTCCTAAAGTTTCTTCAAAAGTTAGAAACATGACCGGTTTCAGGATGCATCCTTTCTTTTCTTTATTTGGATAATGATCTTGTGAACATTCAAAACAATCATCCATATCTGGAAGAAAAGTCAAGACATTTTTCATTTATGTATTCCATAGCAATAGCCTAAGAGTCTGTCTTTTCTAATGGACCAAGCTGGGATGGTTGACAGGTCTTTTATACCAGGTTTTGCAAGACATGCTTGAGCATGACATTCAGTATACACAATGAGTGTAGTTCATTAGAAGCTTGCTAATAAGGCCAACTTCCAATCACACCATTCCAGTCAAAATGAGAAAGATCACACTATTTGACAGACATGAATTCATACTTTTGCATCAGCAGATTGTGTTTCACTTTTTAGCAATAGTGTTGTGACTCCAATCCCCGAATCTGTCCTAACAGAGGGAGAGGACTCAGAAGGTGAAGGAGAGGATTTGGCAAGGCCTCCCTCTCCAGGACCCTCCTCTCTGGCAATGCCTCAGTTTTCCTCCGAAGGCCAAGAGATATGCCAGGAGCAAGGCACTGAGGAGCAGCCACAGATAGAGAGCGAGGGGGATGAGTTTTGGCTGGATCCCAGACAGCGTCGGAAGGATAAGCGCACGCAGCAGAGAAAGAGGCATGGGCATGTCAGAGATTGAGCTGAGTCACTGGGCCGCACCCCACAAGGGATAAAAGGGGGTGTGTCGGCTATTCAGGCCTTGTGACGGACAAATTGAAAAGCTCGGAAGTCATATCATGTTTCTAGAACCCCGTTAGAATCTCTTTTTGGATTTCTTCGGACTGGACTTTGACAATTCTTTGCTTTGTGGAATTAATTTGGTATATCGGACTGAGGAGAAAAAACCTCCTTTAGTGAGTAAAATCTCTTGGCAGGCAGTTCATGGTTTGCTGCTAAGATTGTTATCTTAAAGGAATTCCTGACTGTTTGATTCATTAACTCCTGGCTGTCTGTTTGTGTGCATGCGTGCGATGGGGACAGAACAAATAACACTTATTTATTTATTTTATTAGTCATATTTCTATGCTGCCCACTCTCCGAGGACTCTGGGCGGCTTACACCAAAGACAGTATACTAAATAGCATATTGCCCCCAACAATCAGGGTCCTCATTTTACCCACCTCGGAAGTAGGTGGAAGGCTGAGTCAACCTTGAGCCGGTGAGATTTGATCCGCTGATCTGCTGAACTAGCAGCCAGCTGAAGTAGCTGCAGTACTGCACTCTAACCACTGCGCCACCTTCCAGCTTAGAGTTATATACCACTTCACAGTGCTTTACGGCCCTTTCTAAGCTGTTCACAGAGTCAGCATATTGCCCCCCAACAATCTGGGTTTTCTATTCAGAATGATGGAAGGTTAAGGCAACTTGATTCAGTCAGGATCGAACTCCTGGCAGTGAGCAGTGTTAGCCTGCAATACTTCATTCTAACCACTGCATCACCACAGCTCCTAGCCATAATTTGGTTGGTTGCCAACTATTATTCTATTTTGAGTTCTTTCTACGTTACCAGTTGGATCTTGTTTCTATGAAAATGCATTTTTCCTACCCCCCACCCCCAGTTTTTTATTTTATATTATTTATACATATCAATGTGTAAATAGTGTGATACCCGGGCATCACAAATAGACATAATATTATTACTCATAGTTATTACATTTCATTTTCATTGTTTCATATTGTTTAAACATACCTAATACTGCCGCCCTTCAATTTCTAGACCTCCCTCTTATTATTACATATATCTTGTATATATTATATACTATTATTCCCCTTATTTCTATCCCTATTTTAACTTTTCCCCCATGTCACCATAATATTCAAAGACTTTTCTTTTCTATCTTTCCATCTTTCCATCTTTCACCTGCTTTCTTATTCATATTTCCCTTATTTAACTCTTCACATCTATTTATATTAAAGTTTCATCCTTCATTCTTTCATAGTTCAGGGTTTCAATCAGGGGTGGGTTCTAAAAATTTTTACTACCGGTTCTGTGGGCATGGCTTATTTTGTGGGTGTGGTTTGATGGTCATGTGACAATTCTTTAGGATTTAGCAGAGGTACTGGTCTACCAGGCTTTTAACTGCTTGCAGAGCTGTACTGGTCTACCCATTTGTTTTTGGAGGAAGTGGTATACCCATTTATTTTTCGAGCGCACTGGTCTACCACCACACTGCCTTTTAACACTGATCAGCTGTAGAGTGGCCCTTTGAAGCCCCACGGCAAGAGTTTAAACAGTTTTTTTCCTTCTAGCCGATCAGCTGAGACTCGGGAGGCAGCAAATAGATTGGGGGTGGGGCCAAATAAAAGGTAAGAATAACGTGGGGGAGGGGTGGGGGAGGGGTGGGGGAGGGGTGGGGGAGGGGTGGGAGGGCCCAGCTCCCAAACAAACAGAATTGGTTCAGTGGCATCATATCGTCACCGCTACTGGTCAGCCGAACCGGGCCGAACCGGGAGGAACCCACCACTGATTTCAATGTACACCTCTAGTACCAATCACAATCATCTAAACATATAGAAGAAATCTATTCATGTTCTTTCCAATCATCCAAACTGTGTGATTCTACTATTGATACACATGTTTACATTAAAATATATTCTTTCATTATCTATTCTCCCATTGTTTAATTTTATCATTTCACTGCTCATCGTAATATTTTTTTGCGCGTTTAATAATACCATCATGAAGGGAATAGTAATTATTGTTGCCATTTATTGGCATAAATGAAAGGAAGAGCCATGGTGGCCCAGTGGTTAAAATGCAATACTGCAGGATAACTGCAGTATTAGTTGATGAGCCGAGGTGGCGCAGTGGTTAGAATGCAGTACTGCAGCTACTTCAGCTGACTGCTAGTTCAGCAGATCAGTGGATCAAATCTCACCGGCTCAAGGTTGACTCAGCCTTCCATCCTTTCGAGGTAGGTAAAATGAGGACCCAGATTGTTGGAGGCAATATGCTATTTAGTATACTGTCTTTGATGTAAGCCGCCCAGAGTCCTCGGAGAATGGGCGGCATAGAAATATGACTAATAAATAAATAAAATAAATAATAACTCACTGCTCACTCCAGCAGTTCAATTCTAAATGGCTCAAGGTTGACTCAGCCTTCCATCCTTCCGACGTTGGTAAAATGAGGACCCAGATTATTGGGGGCAATACGCTGATTCTGTAAACCACTTAGAGAGGGCTGTAAAGCACTATAAAGTGGTATATACAGTCATGGCCGTAAATGTTGGCACCCCTGAAATTTTTCCAGAAAATGAAGTATTTCTCACAGAAAAGTATTGCAGTAACACATGTTTTGCTATACACATCTTTATTCCCTTTGTGTGTATTGGAACAAAACCAAAAAAGGGAGGAAAAAAAGCAAATTGGACATAATGTCACACAAAACTCCAAAAATGGGCTGGACAAAATCATTGGCACCCTTTACTTAATATTTGGTTGCACACCCTTTGAAATAAATAACTGAAATCAGTCGCTTCCGATAACCATCAATAAGCTTCTTACACCTCTCGCCCGGAATTTTGGACCACTCTTCCTTTGCAAACTGCTCCAGGTCTCTGTTATTGGAAGGGCGCCTCTTCCCAACAGCACTTTTAAGATCTCTCCACAGGTCTTCAATGGGATTGAGATCTAGATTCATTGCTGGCCACTTCAGACTTTTTTTCCTCCCTTTTTTGGTTTTGTTCCAATACACACAAAGGGAATAAACATGTGTATAGCAAAACATGTGTTACTGCAATACTTTTCTGTGAGAAATACTTCATTTTCTGGAAAAATTTCAGAGGTGCCAACATTTACGGCCATGACTGTAAGTCTAAGTGCTATTGCTATTCTTTGAAATGCAATTTTCCCCAACATTTTCAAATTTATTACAATATAGGCAATGTGGATTTTCCCATTTACCCAAAACATAGAAAAAATAACTGTGATGATGGATATATAACAAATAAGAGAATGAGAAGTACGGACTCTGAGGTGCAAATAATCTAATTCATTTAACTCCGTTTAGCTTTCCTCCTTCCTAAATAGTGAGTAAATTAAGAAAAGATCAGTATTTTAATTCCGAAAAAAAGGTGGGGACCAAGAAGCATAAGTAGACATTCATTATTTAGACTTTAATCAGAAGTTTAAGTTTAATTTTTAATATTTTTATCTGGGGAAAAAAAAGATAAAATAAGTCAATGGCCATAAACTCCAATGTTCACGTTTTTCGTAAGAAGAAAGTATTTTGCTGTTGTCTTTTCTAGCATTCTTTTCCTTTAATTCTGAGTCTACTCTAAGAAATGTCATTGGCTGGTCTTCCCTCATTCATATATTTATTTGGTCAGACATTGCATAGCTGGATTCATAAGGAGTAGGTTGTCATCACAAGCAATTCGGCTCAGCATATAATCTAGGAAATATTAGGAATCAGTGCCTGGTATTGAAAATTCCTACATCCATATAGCACTCAAAGTTAATTAAAATAATGGATCACCATCAGTATTCTCGATATTTGATATTGTTACATGAAAACTGAAAATCACAGAAACAAAAACACCAATACAAAAGAAATTTGAATTGTGAATATTAGCTCCTTCTGCTTCTCCTTCTTCTCCTAATCATCTCCTTTTTTTCCTCCCCCTCCCCCTCCTCCCCTTCCCCCTCCTCATTTCAGTGGTGAAATAAAATTTATATCTATCCATCATCTATCTATCTATCTATCTATCTATCTATCTATCTATCTATCTATCATCCATCCATCCATCCATCCATCCATCATCAACTCACAAAGCATCCCTGGCCTGCTCTCAAGTTGCCATAGGCCGGGGAGATGGGAAACCGGCAAAATGGCACAGCAGCCAAAGACAGATTAACATTCCACGCTTATCTCTCTCAAGGCTGTACCCCATGGTCACCTACAGCAGCTGGAGGGGAGCAACCTCTACTACCCACGAAATTGCTCCATTGGCGAATGTGATTGATGACACACCCTGGGGGGAGGGGGGTAAACAGGGTCATAATTGGAGCGTGAATTATGTAGGGTGAGAGCTGGCTTCACCTGGGAACATGGCAACATGAATCTCCTAATAAATAACTGGATTTCTTTTGAAGCTTGGCTTTAGGTTCATGATTTAATTAGGGCATCTGTTGGAACCCTGACATCATCTCTATCTATCTATCTGTCTGTCTGTCTATCTATCTATCTATCTATCTATCTATCTATCTATCTATCTATCCATCCATCCATCCATCCATCCATCCATCCATCCATTAATATCTATCCATCATCTATCTATCTATCTATCTATCTATCTATCTATCTATCTATCTATCTATCTATCTATCTATCCCCAGTGGAATAATAGTTACAGGTTTCCCATAAACAAATTTGGGAATCAGCTAAAAATATTCCCCATTAAAAATTGGTAAAACTTTTATTATACAAATACACATCCAGGACATTACATTTCTTTGAAGCATATATAATGAATGGCTAATGAATGAAAAATTAATGATGTAATACCCCCCAAAATATTGTGAAAATACCAGCTTGATTTGAAATCTTGGCTTCTGGGCACGGAACACAATCATAACAACAGAACGCTTTCCCTTCAGCCCTTTTCTTCCAGTAACCTGGAGAGCAGGCATCATTACAGAGAGAAATAGGCAGAACCTAGGGACATAGATGTAGATATGAAAGAATATAGATTAGGCAATGGAAATTATCTAAATTGGATTATATGAATGACCTTTGACATTATTAGTATTTGGGGGAAGGGTTGTAGAAATTCCTGAAATCATAGGGACAAGAACAACAAGCAGACAAGATTAGAAAGTCTGAATAATAACAACTACCGTATTTTTTGGAGTATAAGACACACCTTTTTCCCCCTTAAAAGGCGGGGAAAATTTAAATGCGTCTTATAGACCGAATGTAGCCCCATACACCCACTCCCCCCCTCCTTTGGCCTCTGCCTCCCAGCAGTTACCTCCTTGCAGCAAGCAGCAAGAAGAAACAGCTCGTTTCAGCTTCGGCATAGCCTAATTAGCACAAGTTGATTGGATTGGCCTCCCGACTCTCAGCTGTTTTGCCAGGGCTCTAATGCTTGCTGGAGCAGATTTTTTTTTCCTTGTGCTCGTCAAACTATGCTGAAAACGAAAATGAAAGTAAAGCAGGCTGTTTGCTGTTTGCTGCAATGAGGCAAAATTGCTGGGAGGCAGAGGCAGAGGCAGATTTCTTTTTCTTCTTTTCCTCACCAAAAAAAGTAGGTGTGTCTTATAGTCCGGTGCATCTTATACTCCGAAAAATACAGTACTTCTAATATAAATGAAAGGTCACCTGGTGAAATAAAATATAGCAATTTCCTTCCTTCCTTCCTTCCTTCCTTCCTTCCTTCCTTCCTTCCTTCCTTCCTTCCTTCCTTCCTTCTTTTTTCTTTTTTCTTTTTCTTTCTGACAGAGTGTACAATAGCTCATAGATATCTTTTATTTACAGACAACAGATTTTGATCTATGTGAATAGACTGAATATTCACTCTTGAAAATTAGTGCAGTTAGTAACAATGCATATACAATTGCAAGAATTGCATTCATTTAAGCCTATATAATATAAAGGTGAAAAAAATTGGGGGAGAGATGAAATATTTGTAGGCATAAAAAATAAATATATCAGAAGTAGATATTCCCTTTAGCTTTTTTTCTCGCTTCTCTGTCTTCCATTCCCTCTCTCTTTCTCTCTCATCCATCCATCCATCCATCCATCCATCCATCCATCCATCCATCCATCTATCTATCTATCTATCTATCTATCTATCTATCTATCTATCCATCTATCCATCTATCTGGCAGTTAGAACAATTAATCAGTGGAACAACTTGCCTCCAGAAGTTGGAAATGCTCCAACACTGCAAGTTTTTAAGAAGATGTTGGATAACCATTTGTCTGAAGTGGTGTAGGGTTTCCTGCCTAGGCAGTGGGTTGGACTAGAAGACCTCCAAGGTCCCTTCCAACTCTGTTATTTTATTCTATTCTATTCTATTCTATTCTATTCTATTCTATTCTATTCTATTCTATTCTATTCTATTCTATTCTATTCTATTATCTAGCTATCCATCCATCATCTATCCATCCATCCATCTATCTATCTATCTATCTATCTATCTATCTATCTATCTATCTATC
>WNWU01000139.1:676353-688577 GCA_012654045.1 Ptyas mucosa
CTCTTCTCTTCTCTTCTCTTCTCTTCTCTTCTCTTCTCTTCTCTTCCCTTCCCTTCCCTTCCCTTCCCTTCCCTTCCCTTCTCTTCATATGTTTTAACCTCCAGCCCCTTAATTATCTTTGTCGCTTTTCTCTGCACTCTTTGTAGAGTGCAGAAAGGGTACATTTGAAACACAAAGTAGCCAAAACCCAGATATATCTGAAACACAGAGAAGCCATAGATTTTATACAAAACTTTTTCTTTACGCTCAAAATGCTTTCACTCCTATAAGCAATTTTTGGGGATTGTGGTTAAGATTATAAGATTCATGGGAAGAAGGGGGGAAAAAAATCCTTACATTGGTAAATCATACTGTGTGAGAGACGGATGTTCCTTGAAGTCAATTTCATTAAAATGGTAGAAAAACTGAGACATCATCGCCCCAATGATAAAGTCGCCAAGTTGGTACCACTCATGTGGAACAAGGAAAGCATCCCTTGCAGGGCAGCTCAGGGTAATCTGTTTGTGCCCCCAAAATATCAGAAGAAACAACATTTTGACTCTTTAGTTATGGTGAAAATGTCCATCTCTTTTTATCAAATGCATAGGAAAGTAATCCAACATTCATCCAATGATTGAGCTAAGGTTTATATCTGAAAGTTCACCTAATGACAAAAATCCATCACTATCTAGTTGATGATCCTTGTGAGTGCATATTCATGTCTTGGCTAGCACCAGGATATGAATAGACATTCTGGCAGATGGGACTTGTAGAAAGGACCCTTTAGCAATGAATCCAACTGATCCATTTCCCCCTTTGTGCCCATCTCCCTGTGGGTCAAGAGATACTTCATAAGCAAACAGATGCTTGCATCTTGATTGTTGTTGAATTTAAACATGCTTTTTCTCAGCAAGTCTGGGCCTAAGTAAGAAAATATTATGATTCCCTTAGGAAGCAATTATTTTGTTATTGGTGAGATAATAAGTGTCTGGTGCTTTAATATGGAGAAGATGCCAATAAAAAAGAAAAAACAAAAAACAAGGACGATAAAAATAGGCTTCGTTGTTCAAATTCACGTTCATTCCTTATGAAAGGATTAGAGCACGTACAGAATGTAACCTAACTCAACTTTTGATTCCCTGCAGAGCTGAGCTCCATAATGCGCTACCTGCAAAGATAAAACCTGCCAAGTAGCCTAGCTAAGTAACTTGTTGTGAAATGCAAAAGGTGAATTTTGAGCCGAGGTGGCGCAGTGGTTAGAGTGCAGTACTGCAGCTACTTCAGCTGACTGCTCGTTCAGGAGATCAGCCGCTCAAATCTCACCGGCTCAAGGTTGACTCAGCCTTCCATCCTTCCGAGGTGGGTGAAATGAGGACCCAGATTGTTGGGGGCAATATGCTATTTAGTATACTGTCTTTGGTGTAAGCCACCCAGAGTCCTCGGAGAGTGGGCGCCATAGAAATATGACTAATAAATAATAAATAAATAAATAAATAAAATTCTGCCTGTTTGCTGTAACATAATGTGAGATAAAGGGATGTGGTGGCTCAGTGGCTAAGATACTGAACTTGTCGATCGAAAGGTCGGCAGTTCAGCGGTTCAAATCCCTAGTGCCACATAACGGGGTGAGCTCCCATTACTTGTCCCAGCTTCTGCCAACCTAGCAGTTCGAAAGTATCTAAAAAATGCAAGTAGAAAAATAGGGACCACCTTTGGTGGGAAGATAACAGCGTTCCGTGCACCTTTGGCATTTACTCATACTGGCTACATGACCACAGAGACGTCTTTGGACAACACTGGCTCTTTGGCTTTGAAACAGAGATGAGCACTGCCCCCTAGAGTCAGGAACGACTAATACATATGCGTGAGGGGAACCTTTACCTTTACCTTTAATGTGATATAATAATGCTAGTAAACTCGGCTATATGCCGGAAAATGTATTCTTTTCCCTTTCTGAGGTGCATTGTTCTTAAATGCTGAGAAAATCATGAAAACAATGGATAGAAATTATCTTTCTAACGCCAGAACAATCTGTGCAAGCTGTGTAAACTATAAGAAGTTCGAGCAAAAGATGTTTTTTTTATTTTTGCGCTCCTGCTTTTTCTCTCTCTGCCTGCTCTGTTTAAGGCAGGAGGTTAAAAATGCCCAGCTTTGATCTTGATCAATAATAAAGCTGATTATCAATTGATTCGTCTTCAGAGTTTCATTGGATTAATGGAGATTCTGAGCTGCACAAAAACCTAGCACTTACAATGGAGCAGGACTCCCGTTTACCATGTAAAACGAACAGATTCGTTTAATAGAGAAGACGAAACTTTTTTTTTTACTTATTAAGGAATGACAGTAAAACCAGATAGACATTTGGATGAGGAGTTCATCCACATTTCCAGGCAGAGAATGCTAATGTGAATCAACAGCAATACTGACATCATGGAATTAGCATACACACCAAGATGCAGACACACATTTTATTATTTTTTAAAATAATTCAGGGCATAGAACATATCAAACACACCTTCATCTTCCTATCCCCTCCCCCCCAAATAACAACCTGTGAGATGGGTTGGGCTGAGAGAGAGAGAGAGGGACTGTCCTAAAATCACACAGTTGGCTTCCATGGTTAAACTGGGACTCGAACTTATGGTCTCCTCCTTTCTAGCCTGGTGTGCTATTTTATTAGATATTGCATAATGGAAAGGGCTCAGTGGGATCCACAAGCTCAGCAATGGCTCAGTGGCTAAGACACTGAGCTTGTCGATCAAAAGGTCCACAGTTCAGAGGTTCGAATCTCTAGTTCCACATAATGGGGTGAGCTCCCGTTACTTGTCCCAGCTTCTGCCAACCTAACAGTTCGAAAGCATGTCAAAAATGCAAGTAGAAAAATAGGGACCACCTTTGGTGGGAAGGTAACAGCACTCTGTGCAGCCACCACATGACCACGGAGACATCTTTGGATAATGTTGGCTTTTTGGCTTTGAAACAGAGATGAGCACCGCCCCCTAGAGTTGGGAACGACTAGCACATATGTGCGAGGGGAACCTTTACCTTTACCTTTTTAATGGAAAGGGTCTCGTCCAAAAGAGTAATAGAAGACACACCCAAAACAAACCAAATTAAATCCAATGATATGTTAGATGGAAGACTATGTTTTATATAATGCCTCTAAATTGCAACATTATTAAAATTGGATGATTAAGTACAGTAGAAAGACACTGGTGGACGGCGAATGAATGGTTTTGACCTTTTGTGAAAGCTTTTTCAAAAACACAGTTAAACGTATGTTAAATGTCCAAAAAAAATTTCTAACTTTTACATTTCAAAGAAGACCAATCAATTCAAAACAGATACCCTACGATACTGTGTTAAATACACATCTATAAAATATTCATTAGCTTTCCCCCATATTTATACAGTGGTTTAGAAAGTGAAGCTATAAAAACCATGAACTGCAAGCTGCAAACCTCTAGATATCCTTAAAGTAAATAGCTCAAATCTCCTAAGAATATAAAGAGATAGAGGCTCAAAATCTTGTTAGCTTGATGTAGTCAAAGGAAAAAAGGGTTAGGTTAAACAATTTTGGAGAATGTCTCAAAATGTAGCAAAATGAGTACTTCATTTGGAAAAGACAACAATATGTTTTAATAATAAACCGAATCCTATTGGTATATAAAATCTTGTTTGATAGAAATAATTATGTCTATAATTTCCTGTAGATAGCAGGCTCTCTACTCTTTTTTCTTAATCATTTTCCATAGCCAGAAAGAACACATGATGTGCTAATTCCTCCTTATGAGTTGCTCCTTGTGGTTGAGGTCAGGCTGGAAAACAATGATGTAGCATTTGGGCAGGAATATGCATCCCAGTAATGCAGCGCTGGAGGCCAAGATGGAGAAGACCTCCACAGCTACCATGGCTTTGCCTTTTGTGCTTAGATAGGCTGGAAAGAAGGAGATCCACACACTGCAAAAGGCCAACATGCTGAACGTGATGAACTTGGCTTCATTAAAGCTGTCAGGTAATTTACGGGCAAGAAAAGCCACAATAAAGCTGGCGATGGCCAAGATACCCATGTAGCCCAAGACACAGTAGAAGAAAAAAGCTGACCCCTCATTGCACTGTAAAATTATTTCTTGGAGCTCTGTGTGCATGTCCAAATCAGGGAATGGGGGAGATGTTGACAACCAAATTATACAAATACATACTTGGAAGAGAGAGCATGAGAGGACAATAGAAAAAGCCAATCTCTTCCCCACCCATCTCCTCATCTGAGATCCTGGTTTTGTGGCCATGAAAGCCACAACCACAGTGATGGTTTTGGCCAGTACACTAGAAATGGCCACAGAGAAAGTGATGCCAAAAGTTGATTGTCGGAGAAGGCAGGTCGCTTCGCAAGGTTGGCTGAGGAAGAGCAAAGAGGAGAGAAAACAGAACAAAAGAGAGACAAGGAGGGTGTAGGTGAGGGACCGGTTGTTGGCTTTGACAATAGGAGTATCCCTGTGCTTAATAAATGTTCCAAGTATCCAAGATGTCAAGAAGAAGAAACAAAGAGCTGCTGAGACCAAGCTCATTCCTAAGGGTTCTTCGAAATTTAGAAAGGCCAGTAGTTTCAGGATACAGTCTTCCTTTTCTTTATTTGGATAATGATCTTGTGAACATTCAAAACAGTCATCCGCATCTAGAAAGAAAAGCCAATGAATTTTTTTTAAAAAAATTGATTTATATGCCGCCCTTCTCCGGAGACTCAGGGTGGCTTACAATGCACTAAGCAATAGCCTTCATACTTTTGTATATTTATACAAAGTCAGCTTATTGCCCCCACAAACTGGGTCCTCAATTTACCTACCTTAGAAAGGATGGAAGGCTGAGTCAACCTTGAGCCTGGTGAGATTCGAACCTGCAATAATTGCAGGCAGCTGGTGTTAATAACAGGGTGCTTTAGACCACTGTGCTACCAAGGCTCTGAATTTATCAGCTATCCATTCCATATTTTTGAAAAACATAGCCTGAGTTCTTATTCTTTCTTATAATGTACCTTTCTGATAAAGGGATATTATCGGTTCCCTGTATTTTATCCTGACTTTAGGAATTTTTTGGCATCTATGAGAGGAACTTGAGTTGGTTTTCCAAATCCCCACCCGGTGTGCCTTGGATGATGGAATAGCTGATCCATTCGCAAGGCTTCTTTTCTCTAGTGAAACTCCTTCGCTTTCACATATTCTCAGGTTTTCCTGGAAGTTAAAACTTGGAGAAAGGCAGATCACGTGGAAAAGAAATGTTGCATTCGTTACAGAACTGACCTTTTATTAGTTTACAGAACCCAGACTGTTGTTTCTTCAGCTTTACGCCACTGTTTACTCAAAGTTTAAGTTGAAATTTAACTCGATTGTGCTTACTTCTATACTATCTTTAAAAGAGGAGCTTATTTGCCCACAAATCAGTGGTGAAATCTGAACTGGTTTGCTACTGGTTTGCTGGCCGCGCATGGGTGCTGCGCACCAAGCCCGTGCTGCACAGGCACATGCACAGCGCATGCCAAATGTGCGCTGCGAGCACATGTGCAGTACACACCTAAAGGAGGTTTGGGAAGGTAAGCAGAACATCGAGGGGAGGTCAGCTGTCCTGTGTGATTTAGCTTTGCTAGAAAGCAGGATTTCCTGCTTTCTAGCAAAGCTAAGCTGCACAGCAGAGCTGATTGTCGGAGTAACCTGTAGCTTTTTTAAACTACTGGTTCGACCGAACTGGTAGCTATTTTTTTTAAAACTTCTGGTTCACCCAAACCGATAGTTTTTATCACTACCGGTTTGCCCGATCTGGCACAAACCGGTAGCGTTTCACCCCTGCCAGAAATCATACATTCAGCCCAAAAGAACAGATCAAGGAATTTCTCAATTAAGCCCATGCATCTAAATTCAGACAGATAGTGCCTTGGGCTCGGCTGCACGCAAGAACCCTTCACTGGTTCCTGCTCCCATACCAACGGTCAGGCAACAGCAGCTCTCAGACCAAGGTATGTGTTTCCCCAGAGGTGTTGATCTCCCTCGGGTGGTGGATGTCTCCAGAGCTGGACAAGAGCTGTCTCTTCCAGGAGCTCAGTCACATCACAATAACATCAGATGCCAGCCTCTTTGGGTGGGGGGCTCATCTTCAGGGCCACATGGCTCATGGCTGCTGGACTCCAGCGGACCTGACCCACAACATCAATTGGCAGCACACCTTGCCCTTCGCCACTTCAAGACCTCAGTACAAGGCCAACACATTCTCATTCTTACGGACAACGTCACGGCCAAGGCACACATAAACCGTCAAAGAGGCACTCATTCCAGGAGCCTCATGACGGAAGTGGAGCTCCTGGGGACGTGGGCGAAAAAGCATTTGCTTTCCCTCAACACGGAGCATATCGCGGGGGCGGCAAACACTCAGGCGGATTGCCTCAGGAGGTCCACAACAGGCCTAGTGGTCTTTTTTCTTGAGAAGGATTAAATATTTCACCCATGTCTTTTTCCACCACTGGAAAGTCTACTCTGCTGGTCCTATAATAGGCTGGACATCTCCCACTCATAAACTGGCTAGATCAGACATGGCTTAGCTGGATATATTGAGCTATATTGAGATTGAGGCCCAACACATAATCAGGAATCAACATCACAACACCCTGTGTTCTGACTCAGTTCCCAAACATGACAAACTGTCTGTAGTTAACTAAATGTTCCTTTATTAGGAGTGCCAGCAGCCCTGGCAAAATGTCTCTCTTTCTCTCACACACAACAGGCTAACAAGTCTTTCAGTGCCTGTGGAAAGTGAAGCTTGCTCCCTTCCCCCTAAAATGGCCCCACACACCAGGAGTCTCTCTCTCTCTCTCTCTCTCCACACTCACACAAGAAGTCCTGGAAAGTGTGCTCGTTCTTTACCAGCAGCAGAGACACACACACTCAGAAAGCACACCCAACTCTCAGCAGATTCAAAGGAAGAATTCTGATCAGTTCCAGACAGGATTCAGAAGTCAGGTTATCAGTGGTTGACCAAAGAGGAGACGAATAGTTGTCTGCCACAGCTGTTCATCTCCTCCACCTGCCTTTTATCCCCAGAGCTAGGGTGGGGCTTAGCTAGCAAAGGTAGTTCTTCTGTCCCAAGGACTGGCCCATAGATTCTCCTCTCCTCTGCCTTCTGCGCATCCACGTGTCAGGCACTGGACCCAGCTGTTCCTCCTCTTCCTCATCAGCCACCTCTAGACCTGGGGACTGTTGACTCTCCATCTGAGGGCTGATGGATGGCCCAAGCTTTGCCTCTGTCTCTCTCTCTGACAGCTCCACTCCCTCAGAGCTCTAAGATTGCCTTGATGCTGGCCCCGACTCCCACACTGATTCCTCAGCTGATTCAGCTACCATCTGAATTTTCCATGTACGATGATTAAAACCAGCAGTTGTGGCAGCTGACAGGCCACAACATCTGGTTTTAATCATCATACATGGAAAATTCCTCTGCCCACCTAGCATCCAAAGTTCATTAAGACAATGGATGACCATCGGTGTTCACAATATGTGTTACTGTTGCATGAGCACAGAAAACCTAGGGGCTAGAAGGCTGATGCAAAGGAGAATGCAAGTGTGAACAAAAGCAACTTCCACTCTAATACAAAATAAAGTTTTTGTGATGACGGTGAGCTTGTGGATCAAAAGGTTGGCAGTTCAGCGGTTAGAATCCCTAATGCCGCATAACGGCGTGAGCTCCCGTTACTCGTCCCAGCTTCTGCCAACCTAGCTGTTCAAAAGCATGTCAAAAATGCAAGTAGAAAAATAGGGACCACCTTTGGTGGGAAGGTAACAGCATTCTGTTTGCCTTTGGCATTTAATCATGCTGGCCACATGACCATGGAGACGTCTTCGGGCAGTGCTGGCTCTTTGGCTTTGAAATAGAGATGAGCACCACCCCTCCCTAGAGTCAGGAATGACTAGCACATATGCGCGAGGGGAACCTTTACCTTTACCTTAAGGTCTGCTTGCCTGCCTGTTTTATGTTTAATTTAAGAAATAACAATGTGTTGAAGAAAAATATGTATGGTGAAACTGAGAACCTACCAATATGATTAGAAATCTTTCCTTCTGGGCATGGAACACAGTCATAGCAACAGAACTGACTGCCTTCAGCTCCTCTCTTCCAGTATCCAGGGGTACAGTGGTCATTACACAAAGAAACAGGAAGAACCTACAGATATAAACATAGCCATTGATTTGAAAGAATCCCATTTAGACTATGGAAATGGTCTACATTGGATTATGCGATTACCCTTAACATTGCTAACATTTTACAGAGGGAATGTGTTCCTTTGTATGTGAACAAGATTGAGCCATGGTGGTGCAGTGGTTAGAATGCAGTATTGCAGGCTAACTCTGCCCATTGCCAGAAGTTCAATCCTCACCGGCTCAAAGTTCCATCCTTCTGGGGGCAGTAAAATGAAAACCCAGATTGTTGGGGGCAATATCCTGACTGTGTAAACCATTTAGAGAGTACTATAAAGCATTATGAACACTAGTGGGTTCCTCTTACCTTCGCTACTGGTTCGGAACCGGGAGCGTGTGTGTGTGGGTTTCACTTTGCTCGTGCATGGAAGTTCTGCATATGTGCAGAACCTTCTGTGCATGCACAGAGTGTCTGTGATGACGCCCATGCGGGTGGATGTAGCCTCCTGCTGCCATCACTACCGGTTGGCCCGAATTGGGGCGAACCAGTAGAAACCTACCACTGATTATGAAGTGATACATACCCTATTTTTGGAGTATAAGATGCACCTTTTTCCCTAAAAGAAGAGGGCAAAAATCTAGGTGCGTCTTATACTCTGAATGTAGCCCTACCCAACTTCTCAAATGGAGGTTTCAGAGGCTGAAAAAAGCATCAGAAACAAAGCTTCAGAAAAAGAGCCTCCAAACAGAGCTTCAGAAAAGCCTCCAAACAGAGCTTCCAAAACAGAGCTTCAGAGGCTTTTTTTCTGAAGCTCTGTTTTGGAGGCTTTTGCAGGAAAAAAAGCAAAAAAAAGCAAGGCACGGAGTTCACAACCAACAAATCTGTTGCTAAAATTCACCTCTGGGAACAGCTGATTGGGGGTATTCCGTCAATCAGCTTTTTTCTTATTTTCCTTCCCAAAAACTAAGGTGTGTCTTATACTCTGGTGCATCTTATACTCCGAAAAATACAGTAAGTCTAAGTACTATTTCAATTCATACCTGGTTAAAACCAGGGTGCCAAACAATTGTGTTCTCAATGATAACTTCTTTTCCTTTTGGAGCCTTGGGGTGTAACTTTCCAACTTTAACTCTCTGAAAGGATCTGTTTGGGAAAGTGATCATGTTGATGATGTCAAAGCCACCTGGACCTTCTCTTCTGTCTTTAAAGAAGATTCTTTCTCCAGCTGAGTTGTTAAAAGAAATCCCTTGAAGAAATTTGTGGAGCTACTTGAAGGAGAAGTAGAAAGAGGGAGTTAAAAAGGAAATAATGCATTGGGGATTGATTAAAGTTTCTCTTTTTTTTACTCTTCCTTCCAAGGAAACCAAACAACATTCCTTGGCTTCAAATAGAGAAGGAGAAAATCTCAACACACCAAATACAATCAATAACTGAGATATGGAACTCACTCCATTAATTAATTATCCTAAGGACTTTGAAGCCAGCAAACTCAGTAATTCTTCTGGTAATTTACCACAAATCTAAAAACCAATATCATTTGATGGAAATAATGCACCTCTACTACAGTAGAAAGGGATGTGGTGGCTCAGCGGCTGAGATGCTGAGCTTGTCGATCAAAAGGTCGGCAGTTCAGTGGTTCAAATCCCTAGTGCCATGTAATGGGGTGAGCTCCCATTACTTGTCCCAGCTTCTGCCAACCTAGCAGTTTGAAAGCATGTAAAAAATGCAAGTAGGAAAATAGGGACCACCTTTGGTGGAAAGGTAACAGTGTTCCGTGCGCCTTTGGCGTTAAATCATGCTGGCCACATGACCATGGAGATGTCTTCGGACAGTACTGACTCTTTGGCTTAGAAACGGAGATGAGCACTGCCCCCTAGAGCCGGGAATGACTAGCACATATGTGCGAGGGGAACCTTTACCTTTACCTATTACAACAGAAGAAACTGTCATAAACTCTACGTCCCCAGGCTCCTAAACCTGTCTTCAAAAAACTAATTAAAAAATGAAATGTTCCCATTTAAGAAACATTTGTTGTGCCAAGAAACAAAATTCAACAGATGCTTCTCTGTTGAATTCTTGGAACCAGAGCTGATGAATTTATAAGTTGGGCAAGAAGAAATGGTGGTTAATGGAATGATGATAGATGCACATATCCCATTGATGAGGCCAAAAAATTGCAAAAGCAGTATTACTTTTTTTTTTTTAATTTGATTTATATGCCGCCCTTCTCCGGAGACTCAGGACGGCTTACAATGCGCTAAGCAATAGTCTTCATACTTTTGTATATTTATACAAAGTCAGCTTATTGCCCCCACAAACTGGGTCCTCATTTAACCTACCTTAGAAAGGATGGAAGGCTGAGTCAACCTTGAGCCTGGTGAGATTCGAACCTGCAATAATTGCAGGCAGCTGGTGTTAATAACAGGGTGCTTTAGACCACTGTACTACCAAGGCTCTTTACTCTGAAAACTCTTTTATTTTATAATATGGAGTGATTTCTTACAAAAAATAGTGGTTGCTTTAGGACCATGAGGGTGATCCTATGGCACCCATGCCAGAACTGGCATGCAGTGCCCACTCTGTGGGCATGAGAGCTGTCACCCCAGTTCAGCTCTGTTGCACATCAACACGTGCCTTCCACCGGCCAGCTAGTCTATGGGTCTTTGCCGTGCATGCACAGGAAGGCATGTAGAAGGCTGCACATGCATGTGCAGGGGTGGGGAACATATGGGGGGGCACATGAGGGGATGTGTGCATGCACAAGGGGCAGGGCAAATGCATGGGGGCTGCACACACATTGCATTTTGGGGGTTCATGCTCACGCTTTGGGTACTTGATCCGGAAAAGGTTACCCATCACTGCTTTAGGATCTCTATTGATGTGTGGCCATAGGGCAGGGCAAACAAGTCATAACAGATTGTGGTTGAGAATGACTATTTGCTAAGACAAAACATAGGTATGGCATGGGGAGATTACCTGCCAAGGCTGCAGATCTGGAAATTCGGCCCTTTGAATTGTTGTCCATTTGGGTCTTGATCTCACTGCCTCATGCAAAGAATGGGCCACTGCATAAACAGCATTGTAGATACTGTAGCTTTGGCCAGTCATCTGAAATTCAAAAAATGGTGCAGGCAGATCATCCAAATTTTCTTCCCCACTACAAGTTCCACTGATAGTTGAAGGTAAGTCTGTGTTTGAAAATATACAGTCAAACAATTGTTGCCAAACGTCTTGAAGAAATCCATCTTTCTGGGTTGAAGGTTTGAGGACTTGAAGAAATTCTTTGAAGCCTCGAACTTCTCTTGAATGCACAGTAAAGGAAAGAGCCCCATGGTACACCTGGAGATCCCAACTCCTTTGAGTTCCCGTCAGGATGAAATCAATCGGATTCATCAGGATCCAAACCTTCCTAAACAATGCGCTCTCTTTATTTTCAGGATCACGTAGAAACATGACAGTTCTGAGCCACACTATTGTGAAGGATTCTCCGTAGACAAGAAAAACATTCGCTTTTCGATCCATCAATTTATTCGAAATAATTGAGACTGAATCTAACAATTCTGGGAAATCTTCCAAGTGGATATGTTGTGGAATTTGTTGTGTAAAAGCTAAACAGATCCCGTTCTGTGAAAACAACGGCTGCATTTTCTGCAAAAAATGTTCTCCCTTAGTTTCAAAAGCAAAGACTCCAATCCACGTCCATCCAAAATGGACGAAAAGTTGTATAACTCCAGTGTACTGATAGTCCTCATTTGGGACCATGCAGTAAAGTGAAGATAATTTGGTACTGTGAAACTCTTCATGTGCAAAAGAGCCATAAGTCAACTAAAGGAAAAGAAATGAAAGAAGGGATGAAGGAAAGAAGGAAGAAAGGGAGGGAGGAAGGAGGGGAGGGGAGGGGAGGGGAGGGAAGGGAAGGGAAGAGAAGAGAAGAGAAGAGAAGAGAAGAGAAGAGAAGAGAAGAGAAGAGAAGAGAAGAGAAGAGAAGAGAAGAGAAGAGAAGAGAAGAGAAGAGAAGGGAAGGAAAGGAAAGGAAAGGAAAGGAAAGGAAAGGAAAGGAAAGGAAA
>WNWU01000140.1:0-12675 GCA_012654045.1 Ptyas mucosa
AAAAAAACTAACCAAGTTTAAAACAAATCAAGCTTGACACGCAAAACGGCTGGGCCTTTTTAACGCATCCGGTTCAGCAGGTTTCCCGCTGGTGCCGTTGTGGCGAAGGACTCTGTAAAACGAGTTTCTTTTCTTTCTTTCTCCCAAGCCTCCCCGTTGGTTTCCCGGGTAAAACAGCTGAGTTTGCGTCGTGACGACTTCGAGATCCTGAAGGTGATCGGGAGAGGAGCTTTTGGGGAGGTGAGTCCCCGGAAGGTTTTAAAGCCACAGCTGACTCAGGAGACACTTTGGGGTACCCCGAGCCCTGTCAGAAGAGGCTCGCATTCACACAACAGCCTGACCTGCATTACGGGAAATCCTCGACTTACAGTTGTCCGTTAATGACCGTTCAAAGTTGCTACGGCACTGATAAAAGTGACTTAATCATGAAACTCGCACTTACGACTGCCACAGTCACAGACCCCCCTCCCCCACGGACACATGATCAAAATTTGGGCACTGGGCAACTGGCCTATTATTTATGACATTTGAATTATCCTGTATTCATTAGATCGCCGTTTATGGCCTTCCCAGCTGGCTTCCGACAAGCAAAGTGATGGGCAGAAGCTGGATTCGCTTAACGACTGATTGCAGTGATTCGCTTAGCAACTAGGGGGAAAAAAATCATAACATCAAGCCTGATTCATTTAACCATTTTGCTTAGCAACATAATTTTTTTTTTTGTCTTATAATGAGCCCATAATCCCTTGTATCAGGGTGGAGTCGGGGCAACTCAATGCAGCTGAGCGTTTACTGGCCGGATGCCCTTCCTGTCACCAATGCGGAGTTCACAGCAGATATATTCTCATTGTGCCCAAAGAGAAAGAAAGAGAGAAGGAGAGAGATCTGACCGATTCACTTCTTGCTTAGCAACAGAAACACCGGCAAAAATGGATGTTATATGTTGAGAACCCCCTCTACTGCATAAATTCATTTTTCATTTCTGGTCTTGGACTGGGCATTAGATCTGGCACAATGCCCTAAACAGACCAAGCTTCCCACTGGGGTATTTGCGTAGGGGCAGAATCTACATCCACTGAAGCGAAACGCCTAGGTTGCATCAACAGAGGGACAGTATCAGAATAACAGAGTCGGAAGGGACCTCGGAGGTCTTCTAGTCCAACCCCCTGCTCAGGCAGGAGACCCTTTGCCATTCCAGAAAAAACAGCTGTCCAGTCTCTTCTTGAAAACCTCCAGTGATGGAGCACCCACGGCTTCTGAAGACAAGCCGTCCCAGTGGATAATTGTTCACTGGTTAATCGTTAATTATATCAGGATCACATTAGGTGCTGGTACCATTTTATACCGAACTGGTTTGACCGTACTGCATCCAGTTTTTGGTCGCCACGATGTAAAAATGATGTGGAGACTCTAAGAAAAAGTGCAGAGAAGAGCAACCAGGATGACGAGGCGATTGGAGGCTCAAACATACGATGAACGGTTGCAGGAACTGGGCCTGGCTAGTCTAGGGAAGAGAAGGACCAGGGGAGACAGGAGAGCATCTTCCAATATTTGAGGGGCTGCCCCAGAGAGGAGGAAGGGGGTCAAGCTCTTTTCCAAAGCACCAGAAGGAGGACAAGAAGAAATGGATGGAAACTGATCAAGGAGAGCTTCAACCTGGAAATAAGGACGAATTTCCTGACAGTGAGAACAATGAATCAGTGGAACAGCTTGCCACCAGAAGTTGTGAGTGCACCAACACAGGAGGTCTTCAAGACAACCATTTGTCTGGAATGATATATAGGGTCTCCTGCTTGAGTAGGGGATTGACCCCCAAGGTCCCTTCCAGCTCAGTTATTCTATGATTTATTTATTGTTTATTTATTGGTTCGATTTATATGCCGCCCTTCTCCGGAGACTCAGGGCGGCTTACAATGCGTTAAGCAATAGCCTTCATACTTTTGTATATACCTGCTTAGTAGGGCTTTCGGGGGGCCCCTAAGCAGTGTTCTTTTTTATACAAAGTCAGCTTATTGCCCCCACAGTCCGGGTCCTCATTTTACCTACCTCGGAAGGATGGAAGGCTGAGTCAACCTTGAGCCTGGTGAGATTCGAACTCGCAGTAATTGCAGGCAGCTGGTGCTACTTAACAGCACTTTAGTCTGCTGCGCCACCAAGGCTCTTATATTTTTATTCTAAAGGCTCCCCACCCCCACCCCAATCTCTGTCCTGCTCTCTCCTCCCAGGTGGCCGTTGTGCGAATGAAGCAGACGGAGAAAATCTACGCCATGAAGATCCTGCACAAGTGGGAAATGCTGAAGAGAACCGAGGTGACGATTCCCAGGCCCTGGGATCCATCTGCCAAAGTCTCAGCAAGTTAGGGTTAGACCGCGGAGGGGAGACCACTAAGAGATCACCAAGCTAGCCCAGGAAAGCAGCTGGAGACAGGCGGCATGAAACCATTTTTGTGCCGTTGTCAAGAAAATGACAGATAGGGAATTTGGCCATTTGGGGAATCTCTCGCCACGCTCTTAATTTTCATTGATTCCTTCGTTTCGTAAATCCAGAAAATTTCTTAGCCATCAAGTGGGTTGCTTGGTTGTAGGAAGATGGGGAAAACGTGGCCCTCAACCCCACGCAAAGACCCCGCTCTTCCTCGAATTCAAATTAAATTATTGTCATTTCTTTCTTGGTTGTGAGCCTCGCGGAATTGTGGAAGAGTCGGTGGCATATAAATGGAATAAATTGTGATTATTGTGGGTCGTGAAGAGTTAGATTCACAATCTAAGGTGGGTGAGAAAACCAAATAATTCAAAGCCCTAACCAAGGATCTGAGAATTATTTTTTATGATTAGGATTTATTAAGGGCGATTTCATTAGTTTATTAAGGCGATTCATTAAATGGCTGTCATATTAATATTTTACATTTTATAGTTTTTGTGACCAATTTACAGCCAGTTTCGGACAAGCAAAGTCAAAGGGGAAGCTGACAGGAAAGATTGCAAGTCATAGTCATGTGGTGTCCTGCTTAATAGCTGACCACTTAATGACCGCACCACTTAATGACAAATAGTCCTCGACATATGACCACACTGACTTACAACCAAAATGCCGGTCCCAATTGTGGGCGTAAGTCGAGGAGCATCTGTACGCTTTTTCTGCGCCAGATAGCAGAGCTGATCAGGTGTGCTAAGCTTTGTGCTAAGATTTGCACCCAGCGTCACCTTCTGTCTCCTTTCAGACGGCTTGTTTTCGAGAGGAACGGGACGTCCTCGTGCATGGAGATCGGCAGTGGATTACCACGTTGCATTACGCCTTCCAGGACGAGCACTACCTGGTGAGGCCGAGACGCGTTTTCGAATCCAGGAAATTTCGAACAGGGTTTCCTTTCGGATGTCAGTCTGTTGGGAACTGGCAATAGTGGTTTCCGTCTCTGGGGTGGAGCATGGGGACGAAGTGAAGAGAGAAAAGGGTTTGGTGCAATGGCTACTGACCCCATTTTTGCCTCCAAATCAGTTGCTTGCTTTGCAAACCTGATTTCCTCCATTCACATGACATGCTAAACCCAGCCTGGGTAGCAAGTCACAGGTTCTGTGTGCGTGTTGTGTGAATCGAGAAAATCGGGCGCCAACGGAGGTAGAAGCTTGTAAAAATTTGAACCTGCTTTGGAAGGAGGGAGGGAGCTATACTTGTGGCAATAGATTTGCTAAGGTTCAACTAGGAGGGTTTATAAGGGTTTTTTGGTCTTTCCTAATTCACATTTTTAATGTTCTTGTCCAGTTTTGTTTGGTCTTTGTTAAATGTTTTTTTTTCTTTCTTTGGGGTTTTGCATTTTAATCTTTTTTGAATCAAATAAAAAATTAGGGGAGGGGGGAAAAGGTGCACTCAGCCAAGTTGCTTGCATTTTGCAAGCATGGAGATTTAGCTATGAGGTTACGTGTGAATGAGGGGGTGCGACGCATGTGTGCATGTGACAGAATATGAGGGCGAATGTTTTCTCTTCCGTGGTACGGTCCTCTCTGAAGCCCATCCCTACCAGTCAGGAGCATCTGTGGTGCTGGGTTCAGATGTTGCTAAAAGGGATGGGAAAACTGTCATTTCTGTGCAAAATTTCAGAAAATTCACCTGCCACCTCTCTGCCCACTGATCGTGACTGCCCAATGCTAGAATTCAGCTTTCTAAAAAAAAAAAAGGAGGTGCTGGCTTTTCTTGATGCCCTGCTCCCTAAAACATGGTCTGCCTTTGCAAGAATGTGGCGTCAGTAAATCTAGTAACGATTGAACCGCCATCTGACTCAGGAAAATTGATTAGTACCGTATTTCCTCACAGTGGACTAGAAACCTGAAAAGGCCACTAGCTTTGGGTTTCTAAATGCAGCCTGAGGTAACCAGGTGAACCTGAGGTAAAAACAAGAGATTGGCCATGGCTGATTTTCCTCACCAGTTTTTCCTCAATCTGGGCAGCTATAAAAATGGGTGGACTTCAACTCCCAGAATTCCCCAGCCAGCTGTGCTGACGGATGGACTTCAACTCCCAGAATTCTCTGATGTGCTGGCTGGGGAATTCTGGGAGTTGAAGTCCACCTGTCTTAAAACTGCCCAGATGGAGAACACAATTCCACACTCTCACCCACAAATATTGTCCCACAATTGTGGGCTGAGGATGCTGGGCTTTGCCATCTCCACCAAGTGAGATTTTGCACCCAAAACATTCTCGGAAGCTGCCATCATCTGAAATTCAGGGAGGAAACGGGTTATGGGCCACTCAGGTGTGTTCACCTCACCTTCCCCAGCCGCAGGGAAGGTGTGAACTTCAGCTCCCAGAATTCTCAGCAAACAACCTCGCTGCCGGGGGGAATTCTGGGAGTCGAAGTCCCCACCTGCAGAACGCAGATTGGGAAGGATGCTAGAGGTTGGCGGTTTTTTTGACAGTACCTGGTGATGGATTATTACGCCGGAGGAGACCTACTCACCCTGCTGAGCAAGTTTGAGGACCGGCTGCCAGAAGACTTGGCTTGCTTTTACCTGGCCGAGATGGTCCTGGCCATCCATTCCCTCCATCAGCTCCAGTATGTGCACAGGTACGTCTCTTCTTGCTTTTTCCTTCTGTTATTTATTTATTTATTTGGTTCAATTTATATGCCGCCCTTCTCCGGAGACTCAGGGCGGCTTATAATGCGTTAAGCAATAGCCTTCCTACTTTTGTATCTACCTGCTTAGTAGGGCTTTCGCGCCCCCCCCCCAAGTGGTGTTCTTTTTTATACAAAGTCAGCTTATTGCCCCCACAATCCGGGTCCTCATTTTACCTACCTCGGAAGGATGGAAGGTCAACCTTGAGCCTGGTGTGATTTGAACTTGCAGTAATTGCAGGCAGCTGGTGCTAGTTAACAGCACTTTAGTCTGCTGCACCACCAAGGTTATTAACGTTGGCCGTGGATTGGGAGGGTCCCTGGGGTGGGTCAAAAAGCCACAAGGCGACTTATGCTGGCATAATTGCTCTTTGTGGGTTGTCCTTGACTTACAACAGTTATTATTATTATTATTTTGAGCCACGGTGGCGCAGTGGTCAGAGTGCGGTACTGCAGGCTACTTCTGCTGACTGCCGGCTGCCTGCAATTTGGCAGTTCAAATCTCACGAGGCTCAAGGTTGACTCAGCCTTCCTGTTCTGACCCAGCCTCAGAAGAAACAAGAAACAGACTCCTTGTCACAAAAGAAACCCCCTCTTTATTTACCTCTTGTGAATTAATGGCATTCCCCCACCGAAAAGTCCAGGCAAGAGTCCTTCAAGGAGTTAACTGCAGCAACAGACCTTATCAGTTCCTTGCGATAATTGCAAGGATTTTACTGACCTGGGAAAGATGGAAGGCTGAGTCAACCTTGAGCCGGTGAGGATCGAACTCCTGGCAGTCGGCAGAGTCAACCTGCAATACTGCACTTTAACCACTGCACCACCGCGGCTCTAAAAGTCAACCCTCCCCATGTTTGAGGGGTTGGCCACCTGGTCCTTCCCTGAGGGCCCCACAGTCCCCCCAACCTTTCTACTTTTCTGAGGTCCCACCACTTACCAATGGAGGCCCTTCTCTCCACAGGGACATCAAGCCGGACAATATTCTGATTGACACCAGCGGGCACATCCGCCTGGCGGACTTCGGGTCCTGCCTTCGCCTGGCTCCGGACGGCACGGTGAGCTTGGCCTGGGGTCTGATGGGGATCGGCGTCCAGGCCTGATTGGGGAAGGCTGGCCTGGATGGTGTAGATAGGGTCTCACGGCAGTGAACTAGGGTCAGCTTGAAGAGGGTGGGGTCTTTGCCAGTGTATCGTGGGCACCAGCTTTGATGGGAACCAGTTCATTTCCTGAAGATGGTCTGTTTAGTTGCACATGGCACGTTTTGTTAAACTAAGACCAAGTTTAGAGCACATCCAAGTTTAGAATTAAGCCAGGTTTAGAACTAAGCCAGGTTTAGAGCTAAACCAGGTTTAGAGTTAAGCCAGGTTCAGAATTAAGCCAGGTTTAGAGCTAAGCTGGTCTTAGAGCTAAACCAGATTTAGAGCTAAGCCAGGTTTAGAGCTGAGCCAGGTTTAGAGTTAAGCCAGGTTCAGAATTAAGCCAGGTTTAGAGCTAAGCTGGGCTCAGAATGGGGGGCTCCAACATTGGAGGTTTTTAAGAAGATGTTGGACAAACATTTGCCTGAAATTATATAGGGTTTCCTGCCTGAGCAGGGGATTGGACTAGAAGACCTCCAAGGTCCCTTCCAACTCTGTATTTCTATTCTATTCTGTTCTCCCAGGTGGAGTCCTCGGTGGCAGTGGGCACTCCCGATTATATCTCCCCAGAGATCTTGCAAGCCATGGAGGACCGAAAGGGCAAATACGGCCCCGAGTGTGACTGGTGGTCTCTGGGGGTCTGCATGTACGAGCTGCTTTTCGGGGAAACCCCTTTCTACGCCGAATCCCTGGTGGAGACGTACGGCAAGATCATGAACCACGAGGTGAGGCACGCCGGCACCGTAGGTGAGGGAGGCCGCAGGAAGCAAATGAGTGCAGTTTATCTTAGAGAGAATGTGTTGTATATTAAAACGTTTGACGGGTGGTCCTTGACTTACGACCACAATGGAGCCAGTGGTGGGATTCAAATAATTTAACAACTGGTTCTCTGCCCTAATGGGTGGTGTGGGTGTGGCCATAGTGGTGTGACAGGCAGCACTCGGCCTTCTGCACCCCCCTGGGACCAAAAACATGCCACCGGGTGGGGGGGATGCGCCGCCCCTCCCCCGTGCCCCATTTTGGGCCTAGTAGGCCTTCCTGACTCCATTTTACCTGGGAGCCAAAATGGGGCACGTGGGGAGTCCTGGAAGTGGCAGGGCGGGGCCAGCCAGCAATTTAATTACCGATTCACCCGAACCGGCTGAATCCCATCACTGGGATCCCAGTGAAAATCACTGACAGCTAAGCGAGACAGTTGTGAAGCGATTGTGCCCCCATTTTTACGACCTTTCTTGCCACTGTTGTTAAGTGAAGCACTGCAGTTAGTGACACGAATCTGGCTTCCCCCACTGATTTGGCTTGTCAGAAAGGTCGCATAAGGGGATCAACACGACCCCCAGGATACGGCGACGGTCGTAAATCCGAGTCAGTTGCCGAGAGTCTGAATTTTGATCACACATGCCATAGGGATGGTGCAACGTTCGTAAGTGTGAAAAACAGTTACGAGTCTTTTTTTTTTCTTTCAGTGCCTTCAAACGGTCACCAAATGAACCGTTGTAAGTCGAGGCTACCTGTATTTACTTGTTTGCAAGTGCTTATGCAGACATGATTGCCAAACACTGGTTCACAATTGGTTTCAAGGAACAGCCAACACCCCAGAAGATAAGCTCAGAATCCAAAAAGATCTTAACTGACTTGAAATGTCCACCAAAAAAAAAATTGGTTGCAGAATTATTGGAGATGTCTATAACGATTATTGGAAAAATGCATTTACTGACATTTTTATCGGCTCTCCACGCATGTAAATTAGGGAGTGACCCTAACGGTTTGAGATCATGTATTTTCATAACAGGGATGGTATTATTCACGATTGATGTCAGTATTATTTTTAATTTATTGTATGTCTACTGCTGGTCGCAATAAAGTTTTTATTCTTGAACAATGGGACCTATCCAACAAAATGAAATTTAATGGGAAGAAAAGCGAATTTTCTACATTTAGGCAGGAAAAAAAACTAAAGGTACAAGCACAAATTAGGCCAGACCTGGCTCCGAAACTGTCAGAGGGACCTTGGAGTCAGATAGACAGATTATACAGATTAACAGAGTTGGAAGGGACCTTGGAGGTCATCTAGGCCAGCCCCCCGCCTAAGCAGGAGACCCTATACCATTTCTGACAGATGGCAGCCCAGTCTCTTCTTGAAAGCCTCCAGGGATGAGGCTCCCACAACATTATCCCTTAAACATGAGCCAGCCATGTGCAGCAGCAGCTAAAAAACCTAATACAATCCTTGGTTTTATAAATAGAGGCGTAGAATCACGTGAAGTATTAATATAAAATTTTATAAATCCTTGGTATGGCCACACCTGGAATTCCGCATCCAGTTTTGGTCCCCGCGTTACAAAAAAGAGATTGGGATTTTGGAAAAAGTGCAGAGAAGAGCAACTAAGATGATCAAAAGGCCTGGAGACTAAAACATAGGAAGAACGGCTGCAGGATTTGGGTCTGGCTAGTCTAGAGAAAAGAAGAATTAGGGGTGACAGGATAGCAGTCTTCCGGTATTGGAGGGGCTGCCCCAAAGAAGAGGGAAGGGTCAACTTATTTTCCAAAGCACCAGAAGGCAGGACAAGAAACAATGGATGGAAACCAGTCAAGGAGAGAAGCAACCTGGAATTGAGGAGAAACTTCCTAACAGGGAGGAAAATTAACCAGTGGAACTGCTTGCCACCAGAAGTTGTGAGTGCTCCATCACTGGAGGTTTTTAAGGCTCCCCCCACACACACACACTCCCCACGCTTTTGACACGCTATGGCACAGTGTCATATTTGCTCTCCCCGTATTTTTGCTCTCCCCAGACTCCAGAAGGGACTGGAAGTCAGCAAACGGGCCATTTCCAGCCTCCGGAGGGCCTTCAGGGGGTTGGGGAAGGGCGTTTTTGCCCTCCCCAGGCTCCTAGAGAGGCTCTGGAGCCTGGGGAGAGCAAAATACGGGCCTTCCCCACCCACCCCAGGCCCTCCGGAGGCAGGAAACGGCCCGTTTCCCTACTTCCGGTGGGACCAGAAGGCCCGAAAATCAGCTGAGTTCGCGTGCCCACCGATACGGCTCCATGTGCCAGCTGTGGCATGCGTGCCATAGGTTCACCATCACGGCTGTAGGATCTCCTGCTTGAGCAGGGGGCTGGACTAGAAGACCTCCAAGGTCCCTTCGTACATCTTCCATTTGTCGGCCTCAACAGCTGGATTTTGCACCCGTTCAGTAGCTGACGGACCACACTTTTTTGCCTAGGGCCAAAATTCAGACAACTCCCTCCCTGAGTCAAATTGGCTGCCAGCCTTGGGTGTGAGCTTTACCCCTCCCAATACAGCTTGGCTCGCTTTTCACGAGTCACCTCAAATGATCCCACTGCAGGGCCTTTCTTCCTCTACGTCCAGTAGTGGCACAAACGTATGGCCACCGTTCAGCCCAAAATGTCCGTTCCTGAGCGAGACAGTTGTGAAGTTTTTGCCCTGTTTTACAACCTTCCATGCCCCAGCTGTTCAGTGAATCACTCCCGTTGTTATTTTGGAACAAGGTCGTTAAGTGAATCCGGCTACCCCCATGGTCTTTGCTGGCCAGAAGGTTGCAAAAGGGGATGACCCCAGGACGACCACAGCAACCGTCATAAGTATGAGTCAGTTGCCAAGCATCTAAATTGCGATCACATGACCCATGGAGATGCTGCAACGGTCATAAGTGTGAAAAACGCTCATAAATTCAGTTTTTCACGGCCTGTTGCAACTTTGAATGGACTTACAACGAATGGTTAACTGTAGTCGGTTCTTGGAGGGTGAGCTTGCCACTTTAATTCTATTAATGCAGGGTGAATTCTAACAGGTGTGCAACTTTCCTCTTGCCCTTGCTTAAACCCTGATCTGTTGCTTTCACAATCTCGGTTACCTTGCTTAAACCCTGATCTGTTAGTTTCATGATCTAGGTTACCTTGCTTAAACCCTGATCTGTTGCTTTCATGATCTCGGTTAGCTTGATTAAACCCTGATCTGTTGCTTTCACGATCTCGGTTACTGTGCTTAAACCCTGATCTGTTGCTTTCATGATCTAGGTTACTGTGCTTAAACCCTGATCTGTTGCTTTCATGATCTTGTTTACCTTGCTTAAACCCTGATCTGTTGCTTTCACGATCTCGGTTACCTTGCTTAAACCCTGATCTGTTGCTTTCACGATCTCGGTTACCTTGCTTAAACCCTGATCTTTTGCTTTCATGAGCCCAGTTAGTCCAGGAATTTTGGCTTCTGGAATCCTTGGCGGAGCACAGCGCCCCCTATCGATACCAGCTGCCCAAGGGTAGCAGATAGACCCCTTGAGATGTCGGAGACCCCCTTGCATCCCCCCTTCTGTTTCCTCTTCCAGGACCATCTGCAGTTCCCCACGGATATCACCGACGTCTCGGAGAGCGCCAAGGACCTGATCCGCGAACTCTTGTGCCGCCAAGAAGTCCGTCTGGGCCAGAAGGGCATCGAGGACTTCACGCGCCACCCCTTCTTCGAGGGCATCGCCTGGGAGGACCTCCGCAAGAGCCCTCCCCCCTTGGTCCCCGAGGTGGCCAGTCCGGCCGACACCTCCAACTTCGATGTCGACGACGACACCCTCAAAGAAGCGGTAACGATCCGTGACGGTGCTCGCGAATGAGTGCGGATGCCAAGGGCTCGTGCCAGGCTGCTGGGGGTGGGGGTGGGGGCATGTGAGATGGGCAGGGACCCCAGCAGTTGCCAAGCAGACCCTGACTTCCCTGCCCAAGAAAGGAGTGGGGGTGGCCAAATTTGAGGGCTGATGAAAACCTGAGATGCCACGGCGGGCTGGCAAGCCACTCTTGGTGCCACTGCCTTGGTTGTAGGCTCCACATGTCGCAGGGGTGAAATGCTCCCAGTTCGGACCGGATCTCCCGATCCGGTAGCGATGGAGGCGGGTGGTTCGGAGAACCGGTAGCAAAAATCCCTGCCCCCCCCCCATGCCCAGCTGAGCCGCACAATCATCAGAGGCTTTCTTTTTTTACTTTTAAAAGCATTTTTTTCAGCCGAAGAGGTTGTAAAAAAAATGCTTTTAAAAGTAAAAAAAGAAAGCCTCTGATGATCGCGCGGCTCAGCTGGGATCGTCAGAGGCATTTAAAAGAAAAAAAAGGGTTTTTTTCTTTTAAATGCCTCTGATGATCCCAGCTGAGTTGCCTGATCGTCAGAAGCATTTAAAAGAAAAAAAACCTGCCGATCAGGCAACTCAGCTGGGATCATCAGAGCCTTTTGAAAGCAATTTTTTTACAACCTCTTCGAGGAAGCGGTTGTAGAAAAAAATGGTTTTAAAAGGGGAAAAAAATTGGCCATGCCCACCCAGTCACATTACCCCCCCACCCCCACCAAGCCACGCCTGCAGAACCGGTAGTCACAAATTTTAGATTTCACCACTGACGTGTGGTCAGTCCTAAACCCAAAGATGCCACTGAAATCCAGTCTAATCCCGTCCTTTATTTGCTTACACCTTAGATTTAAACTCAGAATAACTTTATTATTCTCATTTTGAATGTATGCTAATCGGCATACGTTAAAATGAAATTTCGTCGCATCCAGCTCTCAAACCCAGGTGGTTCTTGACTTACGACTTAGGACATCATCCATGCCACCTCTTTGGGAGTGAATGGGGAAGTAGGGAGTCACACGGACCCTTCAATAACAAATAGTCCTCCGTTTAGGACCATAATCGAGCCCAGAATTATGCTGGTAAATTATGTTGCTCGCTAAGCAGGACGTCGGGCAGCTAGTCCTCAACATACCAAGAGCCTTGGTAGTACAGTGGTCTAAAGCACCCTGTTATTAACACCAGCTGCCTGCAATTATTGCAGGTTCGAATCTCACCAGGCTCAAGGTTGACTCAGCCTTCCATCCTTTCTAAGGTAGGTAAAATGAGGACCCAGATTGTGGGGGCAATAAGCTGACTTTGTATAAATATACAAAAGTATGAAGGCTATTGCTTAACACGTTGTAAGCCGCCCTGAGTCTCCGGAGAAGGGCGGCATGTAAATCAAATTAAAAAAAAAAAGTACGACCACAATTGAGCCCAACATTTCTGTTGCTAAGCAAGATAGTTGTTAAGTGACTTTTGCTCCATTTTACAACCTTTCTTGCCACTGTTGTTAAGTGAATCACCGCAGTTGTTAACGTTAGTAACATAGCAATAGCTCTTAGACTTATATACAGCTTCATAATGCTTTCCAGCCCTCTCTAAGCGGTTTGCAGAGTCAGTCTATTTCCCTCAACAATCTGGGTCCTCATTTTACTGACCTGGAAAGGACAGAAGGCTGAGTCAACCTTGAGCCGGTCAGGATCGAACTGCTGGCAGTCAGCAGAGTTAGCCTGCAATTCTGCATTCTGACCACTGCGCCACCATAGGAATAGAATAGAATAGAATAGAATAGAATAGAATAGAATAGAATAGAATAGAATAGAA
>WNWU01000140.1:42145-52515 GCA_012654045.1 Ptyas mucosa
TCTTAAAGCAGGTTGGCTGGGGAATTCTGGGAGTTGAAGTCCACCCAACTTCAAGTTGCCAAGGTTGAGAAGCTCTGGGTTAGATTTTTGGCTGCCTGGTTAGGTATCTTAGGCGAACCCAGCGATGATTCGTAGGGTGGCTCAGAGGAATTTGAGGCTTGGGTCAAATTGATGGGCCAGATTACGTTCCTGGGATGGAAGCAGAGGTGGTATTCAGACGGTTCTGACCAGTTCTGGAGAACCAGTAGCAGAAATTCTGAGTAATTCGGAGAACCGGTAAATACCACCTCTGACTAGCCCCGCCCCCATCTATTCTCTGCCTCCCGAGTCCCAGCTGATCGGAAGGAAATGGGGATTTTGCAGTAACCTTCCCCTACCATGCCCCCCAAGCCACGCCCACCAAGCCAAGCCACGCCCACAGAACTGGTAGTAAAAAAAAAATTTGAATCCCACCACTGGATGGAAGTTCCCAACCTCTATGATGTTACAACCGTTTTCTCTACTCACTGATGCTAAAAAGATGTTGGGACTCTAGAAAGAGTGCAGAGAAGAACAACAGAGATTATTGGGGGCCTGGAAACTAAAACATACGAAGAACAGTTGCAGAAATTGGTTATGGCTAGTCTAATGGAAAGAAGGACTAGGGGTGACCTGATAGCAGTCTTCCAGGACTTGAGCGGCTGCCACAAAGAGGAGGGGGTCAACTTATTCTCCAAACCACCTGAAGGCAAGACAAGAAACAATGGATGGAAACCAATCAAGGAGAGAAGCAATTTAGAACTAAGGAGGAATCTTCTAATAGTGGGAATAATTAATCAGTGAAATGATTTATCTTAAGAAGTTGTGGCTGCTCCATCACTGGAGGTTTTCAAGAAGAGACTGGACAGCCATTTGTCTAAAATGGTACAAGGTCTCCGGCTTGAGCAAGGGGTTGGAGTAGAAGATCTCCGGAGTCCCTTCCAACTCTATTATTCTGTTAGTCACTCCTCAGAAGGAACTAGGTAGGATTTTTTTTCTCACCCGTTTTTTTATCCCGGCGACAGGGATGAGCAGTTTTCCGTGGCTCCTGTCCTGGCCTCTGATGTCATCCACGCCAGCAATAAAGATGTGCCTTGTATCTTTCGGGTAAGAACTAGAAGGGACGAGAGAAGCCCAGTGTCCGGTGCTTGCTGATGTTTCAAGTTGTGGTTAGTGCAAGACCTAAGAGCAATGAACGAGACCTGTTGAGCGGCCAACAAGGCTCTCCCAGCTCGATTGCAAAGATAGCAGGAATCCTAAACGGAGGTTTCTCCGTGAGAGGCAGCTGCTGAGTCCCTTCTCGTCACCAAGGGGGGGCTTCCCAAGACTAAAGCTCAAAAAAGGGGGTCTGTGCCAGGTTTTGGGGGAAAGGGCCTCTGAAAAAGCAGGATTTGAAAATGTCTGAAGGGGAAGGAACAGATGGGGCCCATCCCAGATGCACATACGCGTAGAGAGGAAAGGAGAGGAGAGCAAAGGAAAGCAATAAGCCGGCTCTCAGGGAAAAGCAGAAGTAGATGCTAGCCAGATCCTCCTTGGTTGGGAAATAAATAGGAGGGGTTTGAGAGTGGTCTGTTGTCACAGACAACTGTTCGTTTCTAGTATACAGCAAGCAATTTGGATTTCTTGGCCCGAACCAGGTTTGTTGGGATTCATTATGTTTGATTTTTTTTTGTTTATCCCTGTGAATAAAAAGACTGTTACTGCCCTGTTATTTAAAAAAGGGGATTGTTTTACTCACAAGTCAACATCTTATCACTACTTGCGAAGGCTGGGTCAGAACCAGGGGTGAAATCCAGCAGGTTGTGACAGGTTCTGGCAAACCGGTAGCGGAAATTTTGAGCAGTTCGGGGAACCGGCAAATACCACCTCTGGCTGGCCCCAGAGTGAGGTGGGAATGGGGATTTTGCATTATCCTTCCCCCAGGACTGGAGAGGGAATGGGGATTTTTCAGTATCCCTCCCCTGCCACGCCCACCAAGCCACGCCACGCCCACAGAACCAGTAGTAAAAAAATAAATTGGATTTCACCACTGGTCAGAACAAAACCTAAAATCAAAGTTTCATTCTTTTTTTTTTCACCCCAAGACAAAGTCCAGGAGTGGCCCCAGCTGTTTTTAATGTGCATCCAGATTTGTCCGAGTTCCTGCATGCGGTCTAGCTCCTTCTCCCTTGCAGCATCCAGCTTAGAGCATTGCCGGGCACCGGCTGGCGTCCAGCTTGCTCACCCCATTCCTTCCGCAGGTGATGTCCACTCAACTCTCCTGCCCTCCCACCACCAGCTCCATGCTCTTCCTGGCCGACAGCGAGGCGGAGATGCGGAGGTGGACACAGGTGCTGAGTGAGCTGCAGCAGCTGCTGCGACAGAACCGGCACTCCGACCGGGCAGTCTACGTGCTGAAGGAGGCCTACGACAACGGGCTGCCTTTCATCCCCCACACCCTCTCGGCCGCAATCATAGGTGCTGCCTGAAATTACGGTTCTGGGGGTCGGAGTGGGTGGATCTCGTCTGCTCCACCAGTTCATTGTCTCTGGAGCAGGGACAAGGGCCTTGATTTGTGGTGGAGCACACGCGGGGTCTCCAACCTTTCCGGTTTTACGGACTGGCGGGGTGGGGGAGGGAGTGGTTGCGTGCAAGCATTGGGAGCGGGCCCTTGCATGCACAGCTCCATTTACATGAGTGGTGGATGCACGTGTGCGCCACTTGTGCAAATGGAGCTTTCCACCCAAACACGAGCATGCACCACTCGTGCAAACGGAACTTCCTGTGCTTGCCTGCGGCTTGTGTGGTCCGGTTCTGAACTGTCTACAGCCCGGTAGTGCAGCCTAGGAGTTGGAGACCCCTGGACTACACTAACTGTGATGGTGTGTCTTTTTTTGCAGACCGGGAAAGGCTCACTTTGGGTACGGATTACGGACTTTTCCTCGTTAATCTCAGGACAAACGGTGAGCAATCCAGTTAATCCCAGCTGAGCTTTCTCTCTCTCTCTCACACTCTCACTCTCATTCTCACTCTCACTCTCTCTGTCTCTTTCTTTCTCTCTCTGTCTCTTTTCTCTCTCTCTTTCTCTCTCTGTCTCTTTTTTCTCTCTCCTTTTTTCTTTCTTTCTCTGCCTCTCTCTCTTTTTTCCCTCTCTCTCTGTCTCTCTCTCTTTTCCTCTCTCTGTCTCTCTCTCTCTGTCTTTCTTTTTCTCTCTGTCTCTCTCTTTTTTCCTCTCTCTCTGTCTCTTTCTTTCTCTCTGTCTGTCTCTTTTTTCTGTCCCTCTCTGTCTTTTTCTCTTTCTTTCTTTGTCTCTCTCTCTGTGTCTCTCTCTTTTTTTTCTCTGTCTCTCTCTCTCTTTCTCTCTCTGTCTCTCTTCTGTGTCTCTCTTTTTTCTCTCTCTTTTTTCCTCTCTCTCTCTGTCTCTCTTTTTCTCTCTCTCTGTCTCTCTTCATCTCTCTCTCTCCATGTCTTTCTTTTTTCTCTCTCGCTGTCTCTTTTCTCTCACTTTCTTTCTGTCTTTTTCTTTTTCTGTCTCTCTTCTGTCTCTCTGTCTTTTTCTCTCTCTCTTTCTTTCTCTGTCTCTTCCTCTCTCTCTGTGTCTCTTTCTCTTTTCTCTCTCTCTTTTCTCTTTCTTTCTCTTTTTCTCATTCCCTTTTTCTCTCTCTGTTTCTGTTTCTTTCTCTCTCTTCTGTGTCTCTCTCTTTCTCTCTTTTCTCTCTCTCTCTGTCTCTCTCTTTTTTCCTCTCTTTCTCTGTCTCTCTGTCTCTGCCTCTCTCTGTCTCTCTTTTTTTCTCTCTGTCTCTGTTTCTCTTTCTGTCTCTCTCTTTCTCTTTTTTTCCCTGTCTCTGTCTCTGACTCTCTCTTACAGGCTTAGCACACAGGTTAGTCCTCGACTTCCATCGCTAAGAAGTGAGGTCGTAAAGTGGGGCCCATTTTGCAACCTTTCTTGCTGCGGTTGTTCACCGAATCGCACGGTCATTGATCAAATCCAAAGTCGCATCGTAAATACATTCTTGGTCGCCAAGCATCCCAATTTTGATCATGTGACCGTGAGGCTGGAATGACGGCTATAAGTGCGAGGACTGGTTGTAAGACTGTTTTCAACGCTGTCGTAACTTCCACTAAGAAAATGGTCCTAAGTAACTCAAGGCCCATAGGTAGTCCTTGACTTACAACTGTTCATTTAGTGACCGTTCGAAGTTACAGCAGCACTGGCAAAAGTGACTTGTGACCATTTTTCACCCTTACGACCGTTGAAGCATTCCCTACGATCACGTGATCAAAATCCAGGCACTTGGCATATATCTCGGGATCCCCATTTGTTAAAGAGCTGAGGTGGCGCAGTGGTTAGAGTGCTGTACTGCAGCTACTTCAGCTGACTGCTAGTTCAGCAGATCAGCGGATCAAATCTCACCGGCTCAAGGTTGACTCAGCCTTCCATCCTTCCGAGGTGGATAAAATGAGGACCCAGATTGTTAGGGGGAAATATGCTATTTAGTATACTGTCCTTGGTGTAAGCCGCCCAGAGTCCTCAGTGGGTGGCATAGAAATATGAATAATAATAATAATAATAATAATAATAATAATAATAATAATAAAAAATAAAACTTTCCCAGCCGGCTTCCGACAAGCCAAGCCAATGGGATTCACTTGCAAACACAGGATTCGCTTAACAACGGTGGCAAGAAAGGTTGTAAAATGAGGCACAGCTCCTATAACAACCACCCGGCTTAGCAAGCGAAGTTTTTCAGCTCCGTTGTGGTCCTAAGTCAAGGACTACCTCTAGTCGCATTGTGTTCTGAAACTGGCTTGTTCTATAAAGCTAGAAGCTCACTCGATTTGGGAAGCCAGCTAAAGGGTCTCGCGTGCTTTCGAAGCAACATGGTACAGGGAGTTCCTAATTTACAACCAGCCTTGAGCCGAAAATTCCTGTTGCTAAGCAAGACAGTTGTTAAGTGATTTTTTAAAAAAATTATTTATATGCTGCCCTTCTCCGGAGACTCAGGGCAGCTTACAATGGGTTAAGCAATAGCCTTCATACTTTTGTATATTTACACAAAGTCAGCTTATTGCCCCCCAATCTGGGTCCTTATTTCACCCACCTTAGAAAGGATGGAAGGCTGAGTCAACCTTGAGGCTGGTGAGAATTGAACTCACAGTAATTGCAGGCATGTTAAATGCTGCCTTAGTAGGAGGCATTAGCCTCCTACGCCACTCAAGCTCTGGTTTTACAAACTCTCTTGCCGTAGTGGTTAAGGGAATCGTTGCAGTTGTTGAGTGGTTAAGATAAAAGCCAACGCAACCCTAAATTGCATTAACAGAGGGATACAATCAAATTCAAATAGAATAGAATAACAGAGTTGGAAGGGACCTTGGAGGTCTTCTAGTCCAACCCCCTGCTTAGGCAGGAAACCCTACAACAGAGGTCTTCAAACTTGGCAGCTTTAAGACTTGTGGACTTCAACTCCCAGAATTCTCCAGCCAGCTTGCTGGGAGTTGAAGTCCACAAGTCTTAAAGCTGCCAAGTTTGAAAATCTCTGCCCTACACCACTTCAGACAAATGGTTATCCAACATGATCAAGGGAGGTACTACTACCACTCTCTAAAGCCTTAGTAAGGCCACACCTAGAATCCTGCATCCAGCTTTGGTCACCACACTATAAAAAAGATGTGGAGACTCTAGAAAAAGTGCAGAGAAAAGCAACCAGGATGATGAGGGGACTGGAGGCTCAAATAGACAGTGAAAGATTGCAGGAGTTGGGGTATGTCTAGTCTGGTAAAGAGAAGGACCAGGGGAGACAGGAGAGCATCTTCCAATATTTGAGGGGCTGCCCCAGAGAGGAGGAAGGGGGTCAAGCTGTTTTCCAAAGCACCCGAAGGCCAGAGAAGGAAGAATGGATGGAAACTGATCAAGGAGAGATTCAACCTGGAAATAAGGAAGAATTTTCTGACAGTGAGAGCAATCAACCCATGGAACAGAAGTGGCCTTCGGAAGTTGTGGGAGCTTCATCATTGGATGCTTTCAAGAAGAGACTGGGCTGCCATCTGTCAGAAATGGCGTAGGGTCTCCTGCTTGGGTGGGAGGTTGGACTAGATGACCCACCAGGTCCCTTCCAACTCTGTTAATCTGTTAATAATACGAGTTGTTAAGTGAATCCGACTTCCCCATTGACTTTGCTTGTCAGAAGGTTGCAAAAAGGGGATCATATAACTCCGGGGCACTGCAACGGTCATAAATATCAGATGCCAAGTGGCCAAATTTTGATCACGTGACCATGGGGAAGCTGCAATGGTCATAAGTGTGAACAACGGTCCTCGGTCGCTTTTTACAGTGCCGTTGTAATTTGGGTCACTGAATGAACGATGGTAAGTCAAAGACTAGCTGTATTTCTTCCTAATGTTGACACCACAATTTTCCTGCTCCTGATTTTCCACCGTTGTGGCCAGAAGGGCGTTGTGGTGGCCGCAGCTGCCGACCCCTGACCGCGAGCCTCGACCCCTTGTCTCCCCTCCAGATGTGCTGCGAGTGGGCGACTGCCGGCGGGTGCAGCTGTTGCTGGTCTCCCCTGAAGTTCAGCTGCTCTCCGTGCTCTGCGGCAAGAACCACGGACTCCGCATCTTCTCGTGGGCGGAGCTGGAGACTCCCGAAGCGCCGGGAACCAAGGTGGTGGAGGCCAAAGGCTGCCAAGCGGTGGCCGTGGGGTTGATCTGCCGCGGCACGACCCCCGTGCTCTGCGTGGCCTGCAAACGCCAGGTCCTGTGCTTCCAGCTGACCGCCACGCACCCGCCCCACCGTCGTATCAAGGAGATCCAAGCGCCGGGATACGTCCAGTGCCTGGATGTTTTGGGGGACCGGCTCTGCGTGGGCTATCCGTCCGGCTTCTCCCTCTACCCTCTGCTCAACGAAGGGTCCCCGGTCAGTCTGCCTCACGCGGACAATGTCCGAACAACCGCCGTGGCCCAGATGGAAGCGTTGAAAGCCGTGGAGGTCAGCCTGAGTGAATTCATCTTGTGCTTCAGCGGTTTTGGACTCTACGTGGACATGAACGGCCACCGCAGCCGTGCCCAGGAGCTGATGTGGCCGGCCACTCCTCTCAGCTGCTGTGAGTGGGTCGCGGATTTGGAAGAGGGTGGTGGTGGTGGGGGGGGCCTTTGGCTGGGGATGATGGGTATTGTGGTCCATCCAGGGGTGAAATGCTCCCAGTTTGGACCGGATCACCCGATCTGGTAGCGATGGCGGCGGGTGGTTCGGAGAAGCGGCAGAAAAAAATGCTTGGAAAAGCCTCTGACGATCCCAGCTGAGCCGCGCGATCATCAGAGGCTGTTTTTTTAAACTTTTAAAAACATTTTTTTCTACTTCTTCCACCAAAAAAATGCTTTTAGAAGTAAAAAAAAAAGCCTCTGATGATCGTGCGGCTCAGCTGGGATCGCCAGAGGCTTTTCAAAGCATTTTTTTCTGCAACCTCTTCAGCCGAAGAGGTTGTAGGGGAAAAAAAATGCCTTTAAAAGCCTCTGGCGATCCCAGCTGAGTTGCCTGATCGTCAGAGGCTTCTAAAAGCATTATTTTTCTGCAACCTCTTAAGCTTGTAGAAAAAATGCTTTTAAAAGTGAAAAAAAAAAAGTTGGCCACGCCCACCCAGTCACATTACCCACCACCAAGCCACGGCCACAGAACCGGTAGTAACAAATTTTAGATTTCACCCCGAGTCTGTCCCTTCCGGTGGGAGCTGTGCGTGCCACTGGGTTCTGTCAGGTTTCCAAGTAAGAATATTTGTAATTCTAATTTGACGTAAATGAATGCAGGCGGCGTGGCCTCCTCGGCTACAAAGCCCAGCCCATTCTGGTTTATTTGGTAAACCAGCATTAAGCCAACCGCAGCGTAATTGGCAGGGTTGCGGGAGAATGTAGGTGGCTGCGGGCATGAGAGGTAGACTTGCCACAACTGAGATTAACTTCTTTTCCGTTTTCAGGCTACAATGCTCCTTATTTGTCAGTATTCAGCGAAAACAGCCTAGATATCTTCGACGTCCGGAAGGCCGAGTGGATTCAGACCATCTGTTTGAAAAAGGTGCCCACCGTGTTTTCTATCCCCCCCCCCCCAAAAAAAGCTTAAAACTTTACTAAAGGAAAAAGGTGCCGGATCAGCGATCAGGATGCAGGCTTGGCAGCCGGCCGTGAGCGCTTTCACAAAATGGACACCGCGGTGTGTGAGGCTGCTGCCCGCCCAAAAGGCCTCCCTCCCTGGACGTAAAATAGTTTGATAGGGTGGCTAGTGTTGTGACCCAGGCCCGCATAGTTGATGTTAAATGCAAAACAGTTCCAAAAAACAAACAGATTTTATTTAAAACAGCTCAGAATTAACTCATTCTCAGCGTATTCCCAATGAAATGAAAGCAAAGTCCTCAAAACACCATTCTTCAGTTTATCTCTGACCTTGGGATAATTAGCCGAGGTGGCGCAGTACTGCAGCTACTTCAGCGGACTGCTAGTTCAGCAGATCAAGCGGATCAAATCTCACCGGCTCAAGGTTGACTCAGCCTTCCATCCTTCCAAGGTGGGTAAAATGAGGACCCAGATTGTTGGGGGGCAATTTGTTATTTAGTATACTGTCTTTGGTGTAAGCCACCCAGAGTCCTCGGAGAGTGGGTGGCATAGAAAGATGACTAATAAAATAAATAAAATAAATTAGGCAAACTGCCAAAGGCTTTTCTTGGCAACAGTTCAGGAACTGAAGAAATAACTACAGCCAAACAAGAAGCAATTCTCTCAACGGTTGTTTTCTGGCAAAGAGGCCAAGAGCCGTTGCTGGTCTTTTAAGCCATATGGGAGGGGCTAATCATCTCCTGGCCTTACTCCTGAGTCGTCCTCTTTGCTTTAGCTGCTCCTGCCTCCTGGCAGCTCTTCTCATACGTGCACTAGGAACAGGCTCCTTCTGTTCCTCTGCCTCTCTACTGTCAGCCTCTGGAGACTCCAGAGTCCGCACATCATTCCCCGATGGCCCCGGCCCCATCTCTGCCTCCGACGCAGAGCCCTCATCCGGGCCTTCCCCAGCTTCCAGGACTGGTCCCTGTTCTTCCTCAGCCTCATCGCTGTCCGACTCCGCTGCCAGCTCCTCAGGCTACTGGCGGACCACAACAGCTACGGCCTTTAAGCCACGAGTTTAGCAGTACGGTAGTCTTCTACGTACAAGCCTTGGTTTTAGTGACTGCTCTAAGTTACAACAGCATTGAAGAAAGGGATTTATGGTGGTCTTTCACACTTATGACCTTTGCAGCATCCCCGTGATCAACTTGGCAACAGGCTCATATTTATGACGGTTGCAGCGTCCGGGGTGTGTGTGTGTGTGTGCGTGTGTGTGTGTCACATGATTCCCCCTTTTATGACCTCCTGACAACTTTCTGTGGCTAAGCGAGACAGTTTGTTAAGTGAGCTGTGCCCTGTTTTACGACTTTTCTTGCTAGTTGTTAAAGAGAATCACGGCAGCTGCTAAGTTCCTAACACGTTCGTTAAGTGAGTCTGGCTTCCCCGCTGACTTTGCTTGTCAGAAGGGTGGCAAAAGGGGATCACGTGACCCTGGGGTTTTGCAACCGTCATAACTATGAGTCAGTTGCCGAGCGTCTGAATTTTGAACCCAAGACCCTGGGGATGCTGCAATGGTTGTTAAATGTGAAAAACGGTCATAAGTCTGTTGTATCTTCCAACTGTCAGTGAACGAATGGTTGTAACTCGAGGAAGTGAAGTGAAGATGGTGCCGACAGGGTACATACAACCTGTTGTCGTACCCAGTCCTGCTTCTTCTAAGGCCAGGGGACTCGGTGTGTACCTGGGAACAGGTGGGGGTGTCTCGAATGATATGCCGGCAAGCGATGCATCCCCAAATATTTTCTCTTTGGGTTGCTGTAGAGAAAGGAGGGGTTGGCTTGCTTGCGATAGGAATGGATGGTTGTCCTCCATGGGGGGGGATGTTTGTGCGTGCGTGGTGTTGTTGTGTTTGTGTGTAGTCTTGTGTCTATCCTTGATGTTGAAGGTATATGTTGCTGATGTTGAAGAAGAGCGGTTTGACCATTGGGGGTTTAGGATTCAGCCATTGATAGCAATAGCAATAGACCTTAGACTTATATAGCACTTCACAATGTTTTTATAGCTCCTTCTAAGTAGTTTACAGAGTCAGCCTCTTGCCCCCAACAATCTGGGTCCTCATTTTACCCACCTTGGAAGGATGGAAGGAAGGCTGAGTCAACCTTGAGCCGATCAGAATCGAACTCCTGGCAGTGGGCAGAGTCAGCCTGCAATACTGCACTCTAACCACTGCACCACCACGGCCCTTCCTTCCTTCCTTCCTTCCTTCCTTCCTTCCTTCCTTCCTTCCTTCC
>WNWU01000140.1:53017-66600 GCA_012654045.1 Ptyas mucosa
TTCCTTCCTTCCTTCCTTCCTTCCTTCCTTCCTTCCTTCCTTCCTTCTTTCCTTCCCAAGCAATAGCACGTCAGACACTGCTTCATGGTGCTTTCCAGCCCTGTCTAAGCGGTTTACACAGTCAGCCTCTTGCCCCCAAAAATCTGGGTCCTCATTTCACCCACCTCAGAAGGATGGAAGGCTGAGTCACTCTTGAGCGGGTCAGGATCGAACTGCTGGCAGTCAGCAGATTTAACCTGCAATGCTGCATTAAGGAAGGAAGGAAGGAAGGAAGGAAGGAAGGAAGGAAGGATGGAGGGAAGGAAGGAAAGAGGGAAGGAAGGAAAGAGGGAAGGAAGGAAGGAAGGAAAAAGGAAGGATGGATGGTGGGAAGGAAGGAAAGAAGGAAGGAAGGAAGGGAAAAGGAAGGATGGAGGGAGGGAAGGAAGGAAGGAAGGAGGGAAGGAAGGAATAGCAATAGCACTTAGACTCATATTTCACTTCACAGTCTTCTCGAAGCGGTTTACAGTCAGTCTATTGCCTCCACCCCCACCCCAAATCTGGGTCTTCATTTTACCGACCTCAGAAGGATGGAAGGCCGAGTCAACCTTCAGCCGGTCAGGATTGAACTCTAGGCTGTGGGGCAGAGTCTACCTACTGTGCTACTCCGGCAAGAATAGCATAGCATAGCAATAGCACTTAGGACTTATCTACCGCTTCACAGTGCTTCCCAGCCCTCTCTAAGCGGTTTACAGAGTCAGCCTCTTGCCCCCAACAATCTGGGTCCTTATTTTATCCACCTCGGAAGGACGGAAGGAACCTTGAGCCTGGTGAGATTCGAACTGCCAAATTGCAGGCAGCCGGCAGTCAGCAGAAGTAGCCTGCAGTACTGCACTCTAACCACTGGGCCACCGCGGCTCATCCCCGTCTCCTTCGTTCAGGTGCGCGCACTGAACCCCGAAGGCTCGTTGTGCACCTTTGGCAGCGAAAAAGTCCGGCTGACCTACCTCAGGAACAAAGGCGCAGGTAAGGAGGGGATGCCAAGCAGGTAAAAGCGCGAGACCCAGGACTTTGCAGAGGGAATGGGAGCCGCATTCGCACACAACGATCTGATCCGTGTCTAAATGCAATTATTTTGTGGACCCACAGATTTATTGATTTGTTTATTAAATTTGCTCGCCATCCATCTCGCTGGGCGGCTTATATTAAAATGAAACCAGAATATATATATATATATATATATATATATATATATATATATATATATATATGATATATATATATATGATATATGATATATATATATATATCAGAGGTGAAATCCAGCAGGTTCTGACAGGTTCTGGAGAACCGGTAGCGGAAATTGTGAGTAGTTCGGAGAATCGGCAAATGCCACCTCTGGCTGGCCCCAGAGTGTGGAGGGAATGGGGATTTTGCAATATCCTCCTGCCAGGAGTGGGGCGGGAATGGGGGTTTTGCAATATCCTCCTAGCAGGATGGGGAAGGAATGGGGATTTTGCAGTATCCTTCCCCTGGAATGGGATGGGAATGGAGATTTTGCAATATCCTTTCCACTGGAGTAGGGTGGGAATGGGGATTTTGCAGTATTCTTCCCCTGCCACGCCCACCAAGCCACGCCCACAGAAGCGGTAGTAAAAAAAAATTGGATTTCACCACTGATATATATATATATACAGATAGTCCTCGACTTACAACACTTCATTCGGTGACAGTTCAAAGTTACAAGGGCACTGAAAAACGTGACTTAAGACCGTTTTTCACACTTATGACCATTGCAGCATCCCCAGGGTCATGTGATCAAAATTCAGAGGCTTGGCAAGTGATTCATATTTATGACCGTTGCTGTGTCTCAAGTACACGTGATTCCCTTTTGCGATCTTCTGGCAAGCAAAGTCAACAGGGAAGCCAGATTAATTACTTAACGACCGGTTGACTAAAGTTAGCAGCTGCAGTGATTCGCTTAACAACTGCGGCAAGAAAGGTCCTTAAAACGGGGCAAAACTCACTTCAACAATGTCTCACTTAGCAGCAGAAATTTTGGGGCTCAGTTGTGATCAGAAGTCAAGGACCGCCTGTATTTATAAATTTAAAATTCGCATTAAAATTGCAATAAAGCACAAGTTTATTAAGCTTGCACTGCATCTGAGAATAACCAACTAGCCAAGAGGTCCTAATATCACTCTGTAAAGCCTTAGTAAGGCCACACCTAGAGTCCTGCATCCAGTTTTGGTCACCACACTATAAAAAAGATGTTGAGACTCTAGAAAGAGTGCAGAGAAGAGCAACCAGGATGATGAGGGGACTGGAGGCTCAAACATACGATGAACGGTTGCAGGAACTGGGCGTGGTTAGTCTAGGGAATAGAAGGACCAGGGGAGACAGGAGAGCATCTTCCAATATTTGAGGGGCTCCCCAGAGAGGAGGAAGGGGGTCAAGCTGTTTTCCAAAGCACCTTTGAAGGCCAGACAAGGAATAATAATGGATGGAAACTGACCAAGGAGAGAATCAACCTAGAAATAAAGAGGAATTTTCCGAAAGTGAGCAATCAAACAACGGAACAGAAGTTGCCTTCGGAAATTGTGGGAGCTTCGTCCCTGGAGGCTTTCAAGAAGAGACTGGACTGCCCTCTGTTAGAAATGGTGTAGGGTCTACTTGGGCAGTGGGTTGGACTAGATGCCTCCAAGGTCCCTTCCAACTTATTTATTTATTTGTTTGATTTATATGCTGCCCTTCTCCGGAGACTCAGGGCGGCTTACAATGCATTAAGCAATAGAATAATAACAGAATAACTCTGTTATTCTGTTATTATTCTGTTGTTCAGAAGTTGTGGGAGCTTCATCACTAGAAGCTTTCAAGAAGAGACTGGACTGCCATCGGTCAGAAATGGTGTAGGGTCTCCTGCTTGGGCGGGGGGCTGGACTAGATGACCTCCCAGGTCCCTTCCGACTCTGTCATTCTCTTAATTAAATCACTTACTAACATCAGTGCGTTGTGCAAATCTAAATTTGATGTGAGGAGCCTGAATTTCCTGTCCTTCTCCAGACCAAGATGAGTTCGAAATCCCCCAGACCACTGATAACAGCCGGCGGTACCTCATGAGGACTAGACACAAGCGGTACTTCTCTTTCCGGATCTCCGAGGAGGAGCGGCAACATCAGAGGAGGTGAGGCTGATCAGAGAGGGGCAACCCAGGGATTTTCACACCGCTGCTATTCAGAACTTAACACAAGCTGTCGCAAAATCTGTTCTCGTTTACCTCAATTAGCGAAAAGTTTCCATTTTTGGTTCACTGAAATCCTGGTTAATTTTGATGTGGCTCAGCATATTATGCAAATCCAAATGGCTGGATATTTTTATTCTTTATTTCTTATTTATTAAATTTGTTCGCCACCCATCTCACCACAAGGCGACTCTCTAGCTTACCACAAATTTTTGCTTCACAGGTAGTCCTCGACTTACCAACTTAGTTTGTTATATGTAATAACAAACAACTTAGTTTGTTGTATGTAATAAACCTCGACTTAGTTTATTTACTGTTCAAACTTACAATGGCACTGAAAAAAGGGACTTATGACCAGAGATAGGCTGCTGGGGGTTCGCAGGGGTTCGGGAGAACCTGTAGCTAAGATTCTGTGCAGCTCAGAAAACCCCCAAATTCCACTCCTGGCTCACCCCACCCACCCTGCCCCTCCCTTCCCAGGTGTCCCCATGCGGCCCCTTTTGAATGCAGGGAAGTGCAGGTCGTGTGTGGAGGGTCAGGGAGGATGAAAAACAGGCCGACCGGAATTTCGGGAAGGCCAAAACCAGGCCCCAGAGAGCCTCCGGAGCCTGGGGAGGCCGTTTTCGCCCTCCCGGAGGCTCGAGGAAAGCCTCCCGGAGCCTGGGGAGGGCAAAAATGCCCCCCCCCGATGCAGAATGCCGAATAGGCCACACCCACCATGACCACGCCCACCCACCAACCAGCCAGAGAACCCCTTGCAAAAAAAAAAAAATTTGAAGCCCACCCCTGCTTATGACCATTTTTCCACAGTTAACGGCCGTTGCAGCATCCCCATGGTCACGTGATCAAAAAATTCAGATGCTTGGCAACTGGCATGTACTTGTGACAGTTTCAGTGTCGGGCGGGGTGTCACGTGATCCCCTTTTCGGACCTTCTGACAAGCAAAGTCAGTGGGGAGATTCACCCGATTCACTTCATAACCGTGTTACCAACTTCACAATGGCAGTGCTTCAACTTAACAATGGCGGCGAGAAAGGTCGTAAAATGAGACTAAATTCACTTAACCGTCTCGTTTGACAGTAGACATTCTGGGGTTTAGTTGTCCTAAGTTGAGGACTACCTGTATGCTAGATAAAAAAATAATTCTGCATTGCCTACCAACGGAAATTCTAGCCCCGAGTGCCGTCATAAGTTGTGCCAGAAGATAAATGGAGGGAGCAAGTTAAGACGGTTGTGTGAACCCCGCCAGGAAGTATCTCAGGGAGTTGTGTGGTTTTGATCTGCTGCCAGCTGGCTGGCACCTCTGAGCAGGGTGCCCCGTGCTAGGTGCTGCCCCTCTTCTGTCCCTCAGAGAGATGATGCATAACCCCAGTCTCCGCGCCAGGCTCATCTCTTCCCCGAGTAACTTCAACCACCTGGTTCACGTCGGGCCGAGCGAAAAGCAGCGTCAACTACAGGATCTACACTTGGTGAGTAAACGCAGTTCAGCTACCCTTTGCATCAGGGTCCCCAACTCATGGGCCGGTACTGGCCCGTTTGGAACCGGTCCGCGCAAGAGCAAACGCATGTGTTCACCTGCTGCTCGCACGGAACCATATCCTCTCCATCCATGGCCGGTTCCCAAAGCCGGAAAGATTGGGGACCACAATTGTGATGACAACGCACAAAGGTAACACAGGCAGCTGGCAATTCAAACCGCCCCTTTATTGCTCCAAATTTCCCCAAATGCTCCCACGTTTCTGGCAAGTCCCAGAGCAGAGTGATAACAAACCCCCACACAAACCTCAAGCAGCCTCTGGCTACAAATAGTCCATCCCAATGCTGTGAGCATCGCGGCTGCAAAGCAAGAAATCCGGAAAGAATGCAAGAAATCCAGGAACGTTCAAACGTCGGCACTCAACACTCCAGGAATTCAGTGTTTCTTCCCGACAAATGCCCCTCCCCACAGCGTCTCCTTAAGTCTCAATCCCCAGATGTGCCTTGTGAAGAGGGGCGGGGCGCTCTCCCCTTGAGTAGCTGGGTTAGTCTACGCTGTTCCCGCCTTCTCTCCACTCTCCGTGCTCGAGGATCAGGAGGGGATGGTCCTTGCTCCTCGCCTGAGCTCTGCCTCTCATGTTCATCCTGCCCTAATTACTCCCTGCCTACAAGCGGTCCCAATCCTGAAAGGTCCTGGCCTGACTGCCCCCACTCCTCCCCATTTTCCTCCCAAGCCAACGAAGCTGCCCCCACAATCTCCGTCAGCCTCTGCAGATTCAGGCTCCGACGGTGAGCATGACACAGCCGATTTCTCCCTTCTCCCAATCTCTCACCAGCCTCCCTCCCCATCGGATCAGGCAGCTGATCCAGTGGTTCAGTCAGGGTGTGTGTTACGCCAAGCCACAACACGAGTCAGCTCATGTTGGACTGTGATGGTGGTATGGGGGGGAAGCAGAATAAGTGAATCTGTGCAACTGTAGGTGATATTTGCCTGTTAAAACAGCCCCACCCACATTATGGGAAATCTAGGGGTGCCACAAACAACATAAATCATGTTTTGTGCCCTCCTGACTTAATGCCAGAGGCGAAACCAATAGCTGTAATACACAAGCCACAGTTTATTATAAATATATTATATTATAATCGCCTAGGCCGGTGCTCTTCAATATGTGGTTTGGAGGCTCCTGGGCCTCCCCAAAGTCAAATTTTAAAACATCTCAGTTTCTATTTCTAATACAATAAATATACTCTGGTTTCTCTTCAGAATACTCTGGTTTCTCTTCAGATCATATAAATCTTTCGCCTTTTAATAAATATCAATAGATAAAACGAACCAACGCTTTTCGGGATCCTCCCATCGTTTTAAAGAATGGAAAGAGGTCCCCAAGCAGGGGTGAAATGCTCCTGGTTCGGACCGGTTCGCCCGATCCGGTAGCGATGGCGGCAGGTGGTTCAGAGAACCGGTAGCAAAAATCCCTGCACCCCTCCACCATGCCCAGCTGAGCCGCGCAATCATCAGAGGCTTTTTTTTTACTTTTAAAAGCATTTTTTCTACCACTTCTTCCGATGAAAAAATGCTTTTAAAAGTAAAAAAAAAAGCCTCTGACGATCGCACGGCTCAACTGGGATCGTCAGAAGCTTTTCAAAGCATTTTTTTCTGCAACCTCTTAGCCGAAGGAGGTGGTTAAAAAAAAACACTTTGAAAAGCCTCTCTGACGATCCCAGCTGAGTTGCCTGATCGGCAGAGAGGCTTTTCAAAGCATTAGAAAAAATGCTTTGAAAAGTTTTTTTTAAAAAACTTGGCCACGCCCACCCGTCACATTACCCCCACCACCAAGCCATGCCCACAGAACCGATAGTAACAAATATGTTGGACCTGTCCCCAAGTCCAAAATATTTGAGAACAGCTGGTCTAGGACCAGGATTGACAGCCAAACTCACGATGGACCAAATCATGGTTTGGTTGGAAAGAGGCAAACTCAGCCTGCAATTCTTCAGCTTTGCAGCCCCAGCAAAAGGAAATGCTGCCCCGTTACGATCTCCGCCCCGTTAGGCATCGAATCAAAATCACGTGAAGTATTAGTACTGCTTTATAAAACTTTCGTAAGGCCACACCTGGAATCGGGGGTGAAATGCTACGTAGTAATAAAAGCTACCGATTCAGTAGTTTAAAAAAAAGCTTTCCGACGATCAGCTGTGCCGCGGGATTTATATTCCTAAATCGCGCGGCACAGCTGTTTCCCCGCCCTCGCTGTTCTACTTAGCTTCAAACGGCTCCTTTTTCCGTGTGCAGCTTGCATTTGGTGCACGCTGCATGCACGCATGTGTTTGGCGTGCACTGCGCACGCGCGGGCAGTGACCTGGTGGCAACCCGCGGAGGATTTCACCGCTGCCTGGAATATTGCATCCAGTTTTGGTCCCCACGTTACAAAAAGTTGTTGAGAGTTTGGGAAAAAAATGTGCAAAGAAGAGCGACTAAGATGATCAAAAGGCCTGGAGACTAAAACATAGGAGGAACGGTTTTGCAGGAATTAGGTCTGGCTAGTCTAGAGAAAAGGAGGACTAGGGGTGTTGGAGGACTAGGTGGTATTTGGAAAAGGAGGACTAGGGGTGGTATTTGAGGGGCTGCCACAAAGAAGAGGGGGTCCACCTATTCTCCAAAGCACCAGAAGGCAGGACAAGAAGCAATGGATGGAAACTAATAGAGAGAATTAAGGAGAAATTTCCTAACAGTGAGGACAATTAACCAGTGGAACAACTTGCCACCAGAAGTTGTGGTTGCTCCATCACTGGAGGCTTTTAAAAAGAGACTGGCCAGCCACTTGTCCCAAATTGTATAGGATCTCCTGCTTAAGCAGGGGGCTGGATTAGAAGACCTCCAAGGTCCCTTCCAGCTCTATTGTGATTGATCGTTCTTAAAATTATGGTTTATTGCGCATGCAAGAATTGGGCGTTTCTTAAACTGCTGCTGTAGATAATTCAGTCAGGAGTCCTTCCAGGGGTGAAATGCTCCCGGTTCGGACCGGATCACCCGATCCGGTAGCGATGGCGGCGGGTGGTTCGGAGAGCCGGTAGCAAAGATCCCTGCCCCCCCCCACCCCCCATTGCCCAGCTGAGCCGTGCAATCATCAGAGGCTTTTTTTTTAACTTTTAAAAGCATTTTTTCTACAACCTCTTTGGCCGAAAAATGCTTTTAAAAGTTAAAAAAAAAAAAAGCTTCTGATGATCGCGCGGCTCGGCTGGGATCGTCAGAGGCTTTAAAAGCATTTTTTTTTTCAACCTCTTCAGCCGGAGAGGTTGTAGAAAAAATGATTTTAAAAGGAAAAAAAAACTGTTGGCCACGGCCACTCAGTCATATTACCCCACCACCACCACCAAGCAACAGAACCGGTAGTAACAAATTTTACATTTCACCACTGAGTCCTTCAAACCCAACAGTGTTTATTCTCCACCCTACTTCTTAACCCGACTTCCAGGCGCAGGAAGAGAAGAGGCGGGAGGCTGACGTCCGAATGCGCTGCAGTAGCCTCTCCGAGATACGACGGCCATCGCCTGAGGGCCACAACGGGACCCCTTTGGGGTCTGTTTCCTCACGTAAGAAGCAGCCTGGGAAACAGGGGCCGCTTGGGATGTGCATGGAGGGGCTTTTAAGGGGTCCTGGAGCAGCGGGGTGGGGAATACGGGCAGTCCTCGACTTACGACCACAGCGGAGCCCAAAATTTCCATTGCTAAGTGAGTTTTCCCCCATTTTGCGACCTTTCTTGCCACCGCTGTTAAGTGAATTGTTGCGGTTCGTTACACGGTTGTGTGACTAGCCTAACAAACCGGAACGCTTCACTTAACAACGGTGGCAAGAAAGGTCGCAAAATGAATCTGGCTTCCCCCTTGGCTTGTCAGAAAGGTTGCAAAAGGGGATCGCGTGACCCTGGGACAGTGCGACCGTCATAAATGTGAGCCAGTTGCCGAGTGATACAATTTGGATCACATGTCCATAAGGACACTGAAGCGGTCATAAGCGTGAAAAACGATCCCTAAGTCACTATTTTCAGTGCCGTTGTACAGTTAGCAGCCAAAACTGTGGAAGCCTTTTGGGAAAAGTGTATTTTCTAAAACTAGCTAATAACACCACTTTTTGGGGGGAGTAGTACCATAAAATTATATATCAGTGGAAAGATAATTTAATCCAGAATGTAATGCAATAACTTTTAGGAAGGATTTGCTATTAGAATAGCAGTGATAGTATGAAGAAGAAGAAAAAAATGATCCCCATAGAAAAAACGAGCTATACAGAAATTATCCCCATGTCAGTTAATCCTTCATTGGGTAACCTTTAGATGAATGACAGCCTTACAACGTCTTCCCATGGAGGGAACAGAGTCTTTTAGTTCTGCAGCTGTTCTCATGTGAAACCAAGATTGAATGATGGCTTCTATGAACTGGGTTTTATTGCTGGGTCTCTTCTGACTAACCGGTTTCTTTAGTCGCCTCCATAGATTTTCCATGGGGTGAAGGTCTGGGCTATTCCCAAGGCCATTCCAGCAGTGGATTAGGATTATCTTGAAACACCAAAAAAAAAGTGGTGTTAGTAGCCATCAAACCTCAAAAATACACTTTCCCCAAAAGGTTTCCACAATTTTGGCCACTACTGTAACTTCAAAAGGTCACTCACACAAACTGTTGTTAAGTACCAAAGACTACCTGTAATTACAGGTATGGTCTTCCAGCTCAGCCTTCAGAATTCTCAGTAGTAGCTATGATCATTAGGAAATTCTGGGAATTGACGTCAGCATTGTATAAACAGAGGCATAGAACCAAGATCACGTGACATATTAGTACCACTTTATGAAGCCTTAGTAAAGGCCACACCTGGAATCCTGCATCCAGTTTTGGTCCCCGCATTACAAAAAACATGTTGAGACTTTGGAAAAAGTTCAGGGAAGAGCCACTAAGAGGATCAAAGGCCTGGAGACTAAAACATAGGAAGAACGGCTGCAGGATTTGGGTCTGGCTAGTCTAAAGAAAAGAAGAATTAGGAGTAACATGATAGCAGCATTCCAGTATTTGAGGGGCTGCCCCAAAGAAGAGGGAGTGAAATTATTCTCCAAAGCACCAGAAGGTAAGACTAGAAACAATGGAGGGAAACTAACTAAAGAGAGAAGCAACCTGGAATTAAGGAGAAACTTCCTAACAGCGAAGACAATTTAACCAGTGGAACTGCTTGCCACCAGAAATTGTAGGTGCTCCATCACTGGACTTTTTTTAAGAAAAGACTGGATAGCCATTTGTCTGAGATGATATAAGTTGTCCTGCTTGAGCAGGGGGCTGGACTAGAAGACCTTCTATTTAATGTAATGTAATGTAATGTAATGTAATGTAATGTAATGTAATGTAATGTAATGTAATTTAATGTAATTTAATTTAATTTAATTTAATTTAATTTAATTTAATTTAACTAATCGTATTTCTCTGCCACCCAACTCCCAAGGGACTCCTGTTCTGTTCTGTTCTGTTCTGTTCTATTCTATTCTCCTCTTCTAATATTCTATTCTATTCCTATATTCTATTCTTTTATTCTACTCTTTTCTTCTTCTCCTATTCTCTTCTCTTCTCTTCTCATATTCTATTCTGTTCCTATATTCTATTCCTATATTCTCTTCTCTTCTTCTCCTCTCCTCTCCTCTCCTCTCCCCTCCCCTCCCCTCCCCTCCCCTCCCCTCCCCTCCCCTTCCTATTTCTATTCTAAATTCACCCAGGGCCACTCTTGGAAGAAAATGTCCCCTGCAGCCTCATGCTAATTCCCTTCTCTATTTTCTCGTCACACAGTAAGACTCAAGTCAGCCAGTTCAATCTCTGACAACTCCTCGGTGTCTCCGCAGTCTCTCTTCTCCGCCGTTTCGTCACTGGGAGAGGTAAGGGACGGCAAAAACGGAAACTGGGAGCGCGGAACTGGGGGTGGGGTTTTCTCGACGTGCCCCAAGTGCGTTTGGTTGAGCAGAGCTGCCATAAAAAGCCAACGCAATCCTAGGCTGCATTAACAAGAGGGAGTCTTCCAGATTTCTGGCGCGCATGAACATGACACAATCAATTGGCCAGCTCTTCCAGTTTCCGGGACTTGGTCAGCTGATCATCGCGCGCGCGCGCGCCAGAAACCTGGAAGAGGAACGGGTGACGCCATGCATTCGGGCACGCCTGCCATAGGTTCACCATCACAGGTCTAGGGTCTCCTAGTTACGAGTTAGACTAGAAGACCTCCAAGGTCCCTTCCAACTCTTTGTTATTCTCTCTCCTTTGGAGTTTCTTCTCTAAAATACCACAACCCAGATTGGTTCTTTCTTTTAAGTTCTCGCTTTTTTCCCCACAACAGGTCTCGGATTCCAGTCTTCCGTCCAGCCCAAGGAGCACCAGCACCACATGACAGGAGGGACCCCGGTGGGGGGGGGTGCCGGTGCCCAGCCGCACCGCCTGCGAAACAAGTACGCCGGTGCCAGCTTGCAACAGAACATCCAGCTCGTTTGATGCGCCTGCTTGTTGCTATCTAGGGAGGGAGGAAGAGGAAGGATGGGCAGCAGCTGGATTCCGGATCTGCTGCAGGAAAGCCACATCTGTGCTGCACTTAATCCTACGGTGGGACAGTGGATCCGTGCACTACCTTCCTGCACTACCCCCTCAGGAGATCTGTGAACCATGGAGGAAAAAGAAACTGCTGCCTTGTGGATCCCACTGCTGACACCAATTCTTCCCCTGTTCTGCTTGTTGCACAAATAGCCACGGAGTCAGGACCTTTGGTCAGGACACTTTTAAAGACCCTTTTTAATGTTTACTTTAAAAAAAAAAAAGCTAAGCTATTTCCAGCCATATCCTAAAACAGGAGGAGGTCTAACCTCTGGGTGAATGCACATTAAAAAAAAATAATAATATTACATTAACTGCCTGAAGGGCTTTTTTCTTGAAATAGTTCCGGAGTAACGTGAGAAGTAACGGAAGGTTGAGGATGTTTTTCCTTGCCCGGTTTCAGCCCAGACCTTTTGAATCGAGTGTGTGGTTTTCATCAGGTTGTAAAAGCAGTAAAATAATTGCGCCGAACCATCTCCGAAAGTCGCTTGCAAGCTATTTTACTAAAAGAAAAGGAAAAAAAAAACACGAGAGGGATTGAGATTCTCGTTCCTCCCTACCCCCACCTCAGCTGTAATTCTCAGTAGCCCTGAGGGAGAAAACCTCCCAAAATATACCTCCCCCTTCGGCAACCTGGTTGTCGAAAATTGCAAGATTTATGCCGGGAGGGAGTAGGAAATGCATCAGTTTTTCCCTTCTTGGAATTAACCCATTTTCCAGATTTACAAACTATCACACCGAGGCAGCTGCACTTTGCAGGTAAAAGCCACCCAAGGATGAAGCCAAGTTTAACCAAGTTTGCCCTGCCAAGCAAAGGCAGGTGTTTGGTTTGCGGGGGGGGGAGGGGAGAGAGAAAGACAGGGGCAGAAAGAGAGGGAGAGACAGAGAAAGAAAGACCGTGAGAAAGAGACACAGAAAGGCAGAAGGAGACAGAGAGACACAGGCGGCGAAAGAGAGAGTGAAAAATAGAGAAAAAGAGAGACAGGGAAGGATAAAGACAGAGAAAGAGAAAGAAAGACTGAGGAAGAGAAAGAGAGAAAGAGACAGAGAAAGTGAAAAATGGAGAAAAAGAGAAAGAAAAGACAGAAAAAGAGATAGAGTGAGAGAGTCAAAGAAAGAAAGAAAGCAACACAGACAGAAACAAAGAGAAAGAGACACAAAGACAGAAGGAGAGAAACACAGATGGAGAGAGAGAGTGAAAAATAGAGAAGACGGAGAAAGAAAGAGAGAGACTGAGGAAGAGAAAAAGACACACAGAGAGACAGAGTGAAAAATAGAGAAAAAGACAGAGAGGGAAGAGTGAGAAAGAGAGACAGAGACAGAGAGAGAGAGACTGGCCAGGGATTGTGGGAATTCTTGCAGCTTTTCATTCGTATTTCATTTCTCTGCTTCCGTGTCAGCTGATGAAACAGGAATGGATTATCACCTGCGCACACACCCACAATCACACCCACGCACACTTCCGCCTGGTACTTTGCCTCTGTGCAAAACTCTCGTTTTCTTTGCACACAGAGACCGTGTGACGGATCCACTCCTCTCTCCCCACCCCCTGACCCCAAGGGTTCCAGAAGTCTCGTGTTTAAACTATCCGAAACCAGAGAAATCGGCCAGCAGGTTGCAAAGGAAAAGTGTGGCGCAGGTGCGCCTGGCTGTGTGAGTCCCCACGTCGAGCAAGACCGGATGGAGGGAACCCCGAATTTCCCACTCCGTTTCAAAACTGGGTTGGGGAACCCTTCGCCTCTTCCTTGCAGTCTCTTTGAAGGCATCAAGCTGTCCAAACGTGGTGTGGGGGAAAAGAAAAAAAAAAGAAAAAAAAGAACAGGGCGTGGGGCAGAGTGTCAGTCCAATTTCCTGACCCCCAACTTCATAGGTCCCTTGGCTGCCTTTTTCTCGGCTCGCCGAGCTTCTATTTCCTGGCGCCTCTCTTCTCGTTTCTTCCGGGCCAGCTCCGTCTTGCTGGGACCTGCAGATCCGGAAAGGAAAGAGAAAGTGGCCAGTGGGGCTGCTGACTCTGTCCGAGCGTAGCCAGGGCAGAGAGGAATAGAAGAGAAATAAAGAAGAGGAGAGGAGAAGAGAATTAGAAGAGAAAGAAGAGAAGAGAAATTGATGGGCGTTCAAGTCTGAAGCTCTTGAACAAACGCACGTTGGATGGAGTGATGCTCTATCCAGCTTTCAGATTTGATCAAATAGCATCTTCCCAGTGTGCCCAATGGCAACGAGAATAGAATAGAATAGAATAGAATAGAATAGAATAGAATAGAATAGAATAGAATAG